>OY757920.1:51020889-51405889 GCA_963585895.1 Sepioteuthis lessoniana | reverse complement strand
ATAATATTTCTTTTAACCTAGAAGTCCATGCTTTCCATTATCCGAGGGGGTATGAAAACGAAGGACTTGGTGGGGTATGTGAAATTGAACTGGGAACCCCCTCACCAGTGTCTAGCCCCAAATTAACCCCACATTATTTGCCAGTTACCATATGCCCGAAATAGGAGTCTTGACTAGGACTTATTTTTGGGGAGGGTCAAGTGCCAGACTGCCCCGATGTCACATGTGCATAAAATAAACTCTCGTTCTGAGATACTTATTTATGCAACATCACAACTAGTTTAATGATAATGAAATACCCAGCCATCTTTTGTTGAAGAAAAAAAAACAAATATAGCTTGAGTTGGCTATTTTCTGGAGCTTTACTTTATTTGATATGTTAGACATAGAATTAAGAGAAAAAGCGAGTAAAACCAAATAAAAGAAAATTTTTTATAGCGACCAACAAAACTGCATTTTTACTGACTTATCTGGTTTGTGTGCAAAAACCAGTGTTTGGTACATTGTGCAATTTACATAAATAATATAGCAAATGCAGAGGGATTATTTTGCCAAATTAGAGATTTGTAGTTAACATAATTAATGAGTTAAATATAAAAACCAAATAAACATAAGTTTCTAAGCCAAATGATCTAAATCTGTCCACCTGATGTGAAAGCAAATTGTTCAAATATCCTCACATTGGGTATATAATTAGTAACCGACCCAAACCATATACCGATTTTACCATTATGGTTGGTGAGGCCACATGGTCCATCTTTGCTCATTGAATCAAGTCAAACTACACAGCAACCACTTCTTACAGCTGTGAATTCTAAAAATGTCTTTTACATCTGGTATTCATCAATTGAAACTATATAACAGGGGTGGCCAAACTTGCTTAATGCAAGAGCCACAAACAAATAAGCTGAATTGTTTGACAGCTGCAGGACATGATCAAAAGGTACATATTTTTCTTGTTATATACACATTTTCTTACAAAAATACTACATGAATTTAAAAAAAACATATATTAAATGCAATAATATTCATTCATGAACGTGTTGGGGAACTCAACGTAGTAGTCTCCTTTTTTGGGAGCTGTAGGTGGAGCTTTTGAGAATTACATGGTCGATGGTCATGTGACATTTCAAGAAGCTAGTTCTAACATTTTTTGGTACCAGATACCCGACTGAAAGGACCTGCCTTTCATCTACACTTTTACAACCAGCACATACATGCAAATTATCCCTCGTGGACTATTTCTCAACACCAGGAAAAATGTAAGTTTTTAACTGCTGCTAGCGGTTTGTTGGTTCTATGGAACAGCTTATGTATCTTTTTTTACACTTTGGGATAGTATGTTTCTTAATTATGTGTGGTATGCATGTCATACTTCTTAATTATGTATACTATTTTTGTCTATAAAATGTCATTGTAGTCTAAATGGACTTAGTTCTTCCTTACTAAAATACTTTGTGTTAGTTCCCCTTAGATAGACTAATGCATAATAGGAATAGGATGATGGTAGTCTCAATGAATACCACATACATCCATAAATTTTTATACATGCAGTTTTTAAACAGTTAATTTGTATTCTGTAATCACAATGACACAAATATAAAAAGCAAGACTGAAGATATTTTAATCAGATTTCCATCATACAAAATTAGTCTTATCATATTTTCATACCAAAAAATACCATACTACAAATATAAGACTATTAAAGATGCTATTTATTGCTATTATTGGTCTTGGCTGTAAATCATTCAAAATCTGGCTGCTAAGATGTCAAAGCAGTATAAATGAACTCTGTCAGGTGATGATCTGTTCGGATTACATGATGTTTTAACTTCACAAACTTCATAATTGAATATAGTGATTCACAACAGTATGTTGTGCAGAAAATTGAGTTTTGTTTAGCTCAGGATATTTTATTTGTGGAACTTGTTTCCAAGACTTAATTGTAGACTGGGATTTATAGATCATCTTTAGACCTAAATCCTCCTGTAATTCCATTTGTTCCATTTCTATAGCAGATGATTCTATAACAAGAAGTTTGGAAATTGGACAGCTACCAGTGACCACATCAAGCATGAATTGATTTACAAGAAAGGCAAAGAAGGGGTTCACCTTCTGCAAGTCATCAAACATAGCTAGGACATTATTAAGCAGTCCTTATAATTCATCTGCATATTCTTCTTGTTTAGAGGCTTTTATTTCAATATCAGCAAATGTATTTATTCTCTTAGAGAGGCAGGGGAAGTGACTGAAGTCTCTGGATGTTATATCTCTTTAAAAAAAATTCTCATTCTATTTTGAAAGCTGAAAACTGGATAAGATCAGAAATAATCTTATTTTTCCCCTCAAGTGCAAAGTTGAGAGCTTGTAGATGATTTTTTATAAAGTAAGTAACATCTAACTTCTCCTGCAAACTCAGGTACTCTTTCAGTATCTCTGATTCCTATTAAAAAATCAAGTCGTTCAGATTGACCACTGAAACCTAACGAACATTCAGAAATGGTTTACTACTAACACTGGACTTGTGTATATAAATCATTGTTTGTTTGTTGTTGGGTTTTATGGCATATCAACCTTTGTAGGTTATTTAACGCCAAATCCATTTTTATGTAAAACTGTTCTATTTAAAACAATTCAGTTTAGCATAAGTACGGTTTAATTGTCAAAAACATTTCTATTTCAAGCTATTCAGTTTACTCAAACAATTCAGGCTAGCATAAGAATGCTGTTAGTTCTATTTAACCCATAGATAGGGCCCTCTCAGGTGCTACCACTCTGGGCCAGAGTGGACCTGGGAGCAATGGCAATGAAGAGGTACTCCACATTCCCCAAAGCTCCAGCATTGCTGGAACCTCACCATCAGATTGTTTAGTGTCATATCCAGTACACTCGTTGGGGGGGGGGTCTTACCCCTCTGCAGAGAAGCAGTCGGTGTATTCTACAGCCTCAGCCGACTGGGCAATATAAATCATTGTATAAATGTTAAGTTTAAAATAAGTTTTTTATAAACTTAAGTCAGAGTGTAAGATTATATCATGTGAAGTAGCATGATGTCATGGTAAGATCAGATAATAAAGATGAATAGTAAAATACAGACCTGGTTTTCACTAGTTCTCATTATAACTAGCTGTACGTTTCTTCTTCTCGATTCAGGTTGAAAATTCTAGAATTTTCCATGAGCTGCATGCGGCTCGCAAACTGTGGTTAAGTCACTCCTGTCATACAACATGCTTATTTGTTTCGTTAACTAATTAACTTTTTACAATGTTTTCTCAATGTAAGTATTTGTTTTATTGAAATGTATTCTGTTGGTCACATATATGTTCATTTCTATTTTTTTCCTTATTAAATGTCACTGTTCTTCAAACTTATTTTTCTTGAGGACTTCATATTTGTTTTCCTTTACCCAACAATCTTTTTTACTCACAGGGGTGCTAATTACTGACCTGTGTGTTCAAGAACATATGAGCAGCTATCACTTGTAAAAAGGACTGGCTCCAAACTACTCTCCAAGGTCACAGCTACCTCACAAGTCACTATCTCCAAAATTATATTCCCTTCACCAGTTACTCTTTCAAAACTGGTTATTACTTCACTAGTACTCACTCTCACCCTAGAAAACACAGAGAATACACTTTCTTCAACAATTACAACAATTTATCTCCAGAGTGATTTTTAAAATCTTGGGGTTCTTGGAAGAATTCAAACTCTAGCTATACATAAAAATAAGTAAAAGTAAAGCCAAATGAGATATAAAGTTTTTGTGACAAAAAATTCTTACACTTTTACTTACTTATCTGCCTTGAATACATGAGTACACCATCAGATTTATAATAAATGCAAAAGTATTATTTTACCAATTTACATATTTTTGACTAGTATCGTTAAATATAAAGACAAACAATCACATTTGTTAGTCCAATATTGTAGTCAGAAGACCATAAATATTGAATGTTTCCCATTTTATAAAATAGAGTCTTCACATTGTCACCATCTCTCCCAGGTTATGAGAAAAGCTTTTTAATTTCCTTCACAGTATTTACTAAATAAAATCAAGACAAGAGAGCACAGCCTGTCCTACTATTGTATCTATAGCTGGAGGAATAAGAGATCAATGTATACCTTACCTAATTGCTGTCAGTAAACACAATTCAGATGTAATAATGGTTATCATTGAAGAAAATGGACTCAGTGAGCCAAATTTAAATTCTTCACTCATATATATACATATATATATATACATATATATATATTTCTCCCACCTTCTCTTTCAGTGATGATTACCCAATTTTGGTACATCCCTTTTTGAACAGCCAATAAGTGTATGAATTAACAAGGCTAACTTACGTATTTCTCTAGGTTTTGACTTCACAGAATATCCACATTATGTTAGCTTTTCATTTTAAACTGTCTGAGCAGTTAGGTAATCAGACAGTACCCGAAGGCTCAAGTTATTTTTGAAGTAGCCTCAAATAAATCAGTTTTATAAATAGGGTTAGATTAAGACTTTATTGACCCCTGTGCTATTGGTACAGTCAGGCTTCCAAAGATATTTTCAAAAGTAATAATAAAAAATAAAATTTTCATTATATCCTTTAAAATTATCAATAGTGTTGAAAAGTCAGAGGAAAGAATTTTTAAAAATTTTGTATAAAATTGAATCTTATGATAAAAGCAAACAAAATTCAAATAAAGAAATTTAAAAGAAGAACCTTTTCTGTTATTTTTTAATAAAAATGTCCAAGAGAAAGAATTCTGTCTAAATAGAACTTATGTGTGTGTGTGTATATATATATATATATATATATATATAATCAGAGAGGGGAAAAGTAAAAGCCTATATTTGTGCACTTTTCTGAACAAAAGAAACCAAGAAATATCGATGTATGTTTAGAGAATCTGTACAAATTCATGTCTAAATAAATACATACCTTTTTCATAAATGTGTGTATGTATGTTTAGATAATAAACAAACACAGACCTAAGTATCTGTAAATAAATCAAAAAGATAATTTCAAGTGAAATTTTTTTTTTTAAGTTGAAATATTGAATTCATTTTTATGAGGCTAACCCTAATTTAAATTCAAATATTTGCTTCCTCTAATTTCTTATTTAGTCATTCTTGGACCATTATTTATCTATGTATATTCTTTAGATATTTAATCTTGGAAAACTTTCCAGAGTTGAATTATTCAACTTTAAACAAAAGTAAATCTGTAGTGATATTTCAACATTGTAAGATGTAAAGGTAAATTTATTGTCTATTACAAGAGTGTATCAATTTACCTTATTCCTTCACTATGGGGATGATGCGACACAAGATCAATTTCTTAAGTGGAGTACAGTTGGTTTGTATTCAGAGTTTACCTTCTTTGAAACTAGTTGTGGTACGAAGGCTAAAGTACCCAGTCAGCACAAATACTTACACATAGCTGAGGGAAGAAGGGGAGCATTGTTGATGAATATATATATGTCCATATTTACCCAACCCCTCCATCACAGACAGGATGTGACACGCAGTCAATTTTTAAACAGTGTACTGCTAGTTTGAATTCAAAGTTTTCTATCTCCTAGAATGGTTGACTAACCAAGGCTAAAGAATCTCATCTGCCCTACTATTTACAGATAGCTGGTGGAAGAAGAGATGGGTTCATGCCTTTCCCAAGAGTATAAATGTGAAATGAAATTTATACATCTTCATCTAGAATTTGAACTCAAGTTGCCAATTCTATTTCCCATGACAAGTACTGTTATGCTAAGTATGCCTCTTGAAAACACACATCTTCCTTTATCAACTATAAAAGATGTCTTTTGATTATTCCAGCCTTCTGAGTCAAACCATATTCCTGAACATATTACATTCATCAATATGATTCATATCAATTTCACTGTGATATAAAAGTTCATTAAAAGTTTTATATCCATTACAGAAAACAACTAAATCAAATTGACTAAGTCTAGATTAATGCATCAGTTTCTTACATAAGTAACAAGTCAAAATATTTGGCAAGAATTCTAGTATTTCACTCAATCCCTTTAAAAGCTTTCTAACATCAGGTACTCAGTGAATACTGTTTGTTGATGCTTTCTACATCCCAGACAGCTGGAAAAGTCCGAGTGCTGCATTAATTTGGTGTCAAAGATAATATTGATCACTAGACAAAAATTTATAACCTCTGTGATTAAAAGAACCGAGTCCCTTACTTATGTGGATAAAGTACAAAAGAATAAAAAAGATGGTTGAGTAATAAAGATATATAAAAACACAAGTGAGTGTCCTAAGCCCAAGACCAGTTTGATCTCTTAAGATTATTAATTGAAAATATGTAGCAGAAACTGATAGAGTACAGAGAGATGTCTACCCTTATACTTTTCATAGTCAATAAAAGAAAACTTGATCTTGTTTAAAAGTGAGTGCTATTTACTTGTTTAAATATAGTTAGGCATCTTGCTGTGATGTAACAATAAGCAAAAACACTGTCTGCAGGGCTTAGAATGCTACATCCTCTACAGAGAACCATATACACAAAAAGGGGATTTTATGGGTATGATATTGAACTACATTCAGTGGTGAGGTTCCAGTTCTTGAAGTCCAGGGAATGTAGAGTACCCTTTCATAGCAATTATACCCTGGTCCACAATGACATGGAGGAGTGAGTACCTGTTAGGGTACCATCTTTACGTCAAATAGATCTTTTGAGAAATGATTAGTATTAGGAATATTTGAAACTATCTAACTGTGTATGCAAACAAATGATTATTACTAAATATAAATAGTTAATTGAAACCATATAATTCCTTGAAAAAAAATTGGCATTAAATAACCCAACAAGTGTTGAAATACCATAGACCCAATAAACTAATTCATCAATGTATCAAATAGGTCTGTTTGAAAATCATTAATGTTAGATAGGAATACTTGAATCCATACAAATTTATGCAAATTATTTCTATTAAGAAGTTACTTGAAGTTATAATTGTTTAGAAAAGATTATTATTAGTTACTTCAAACCATTTAATTGTATAATTTGGGTTCTTTGTGTAATGGCATATCAACTTTAGTGGGTTATTTGATACCAAAATTATCATTCTAGAAGAACAATAAATGTACTATTGACCTCATAGCTGAGAGGAAAAGGGGCTTCATATTTCACCAGAGGTATTAGTCCAAAAGTTAATATAATAGCAAGACTGGAGTTTAAGCTTGCAATGATCTTGCAGTCTAGTACATTAACCACTATGCTACAGGACTCCTCCTTTTCTTCTTCCATCCTATGATATAAATTATTTGTATTACACTGGAATAGATAGGAAATAGTAATAGATAAGAATATGTCATGCACAGTGCTTGCCAGATTTTCTGGTCATGGAAATTCAATTTATAATTCCTCTATATAAAAATAAATAAATAAATGAATGAATAAAAAATGTATATCTATTTCCTTGCCCATGAGGTTATGATCATGTGGATGTGTATGTCCAATCCTCTTGGGAAGATGTATCCTCTGTAAGAGTACAGATGTAACTGCAAGACATAGGTTAATTTGCCATGCATTTTACCATGACTTGTTAATTTGGCATCACTTGTGTGCAATGTGGACCAGTAGCTCAGTGGTAGAGTTTCAGCTCTGCATTGTGTGTTTGCTGGCTCAATCTCCAGTAGAGGAGATCACAGTATACACTGCTGATGAGACCTAATAAGGTAGAAACAGCTGTTGAGTGGTTCTTTATGTCATGCGCAGTGCTTGCTACATTTTCTGGTCATAGTAATTCAATTCAGATAAGAATACTTGAAATATTAAACCAAATTTGATTGCATGTGATTTTATCAGTGCCTAGAGAAAGTTATCTTAAAAATTTATTACAGCTAACCATTGAAAATATCAATAGTGATGATTGATAATCAAATGTTTAAAAATGAATTGAATTTCAGGTTTAAATGGCCTAGAAGCAAATATACAATAAAACAAATAAAGCAAACAACTATCTAAAGTAAACTAATGCTGTGGGTAAAGTGTTCGTTAATGATCCGGGAGATAGGGGTTCAATCCCAGGTCGGGTTATTCCAAAGACTCAAAAGATGGTACTTGATACCTCCTTACCATATAATTCTGAGTGTTAAGTATGTATCAAGGGTCAAGTGGAGCAATCCAGGGGAAGGAGTAGCACCCTCCCCTACACCTCGGTGTAGTAGCTATTGAAAAGGGAGGGAGCCTTCAGAGTCACTCTCGACTATAATAAAATGGTTTCAAGTATTGCTACCAAACATTAATAATTCAATTTAACATCAGTCATCTGTTTAAATGGTTTCAAGTATAGTAAATGATTAAATAGTTCTATTTGACCCATAGATAGAACCCTAGCAGGTACTACTACTCCAGGTCCGAGTGGACCTGGGAGTAATGGCAATGAAAGGGTACCCCACATTCTCCAAAGCTTCAGATTGTGTGTAAATATTGAAATGATGTGATTTCCTCGGAACATAGACAAATAAAGAGATTTCAAAAAGTGATTACTATTGATCAAGAGGTTAACCACCCAAACAATCTGTGTATACACACTCCAAAATAAATATGGTTGGGGTCATATTCCTGGTGCCTGTCTCTCACCCCTCGTAGGAACACTCAATATAGATAGATAAATTATTTGTCGCCCACAGATATTAACAGTCCTCACTTTTTAATTCATCATTGCTAACAAATTATCAGCTATAGATGGTGAGCAGAAGTTGATTAAACAAAAACAGGTCAAAAGTTGGGGAAAATGACATTCCACAAGAATTGCTAATTCATGACAAAAGCCAAATTAATTAAGACAAAAGATAGAATTGGAAATATAAAAAAAAGAAAGAAATATAATAGTACATGTAAAATTAGAGAAAAAGGAAGTTGTTTTTTCCTTTTCTCAGAAAAAGATAAATGTAAGATTAATATTAAATGTGACCCTTTTAACACTCCAACAGAAAAAAAATAGGTTGACTAGATAATATTTCAAGAACTAGTAAGCATCCGTTGCAATAATCTTTCAAGCAAGAATTCATCATCATCACCAAGGTGTGCCCACAGCATGGATTCCCTTGATTTTTTCTTGCTATCCAACCCTATCAACCATAACTCTAAGTTGGTCTTCAGGAAGAAAGTATTAGGTGTTTTTAATCCCGCATTAAATCATTAATTTTCCAAAAATAGGTGCAGAAAACTTTTGCACACACCTGATATATCAATGATGATCCAATTTCCCTATGTTCCAATAGCAACAAAAAAAAGGCACATTTTTCAAAATGCAAACTCATTAGAATACTCTAACTTTGAGAATAAAGCAATTTCCACTCCAATTATCAATAGTAAGGAGATCTGTGAGCATGTTCATCGAAGCTATACCAAATAAATGTCTGGCAGCCATTCAACAATAATCTTTGAATGGAGATAAGCAATCTAGATTAATACTAGTCTAAAATTATTGAAAAAAAACTTTATTTCAAAAGAACTGTGTGTGATATCCAATAATCAGCCAATTAGCAACGATACTTATTACTAGAAATCAATCATTTATTGATCAGAAAACAGAGAAAATGTGCCTAGAAAATCAATCTGAAAGTTATCCTAATTTTACAAATAGTCATAAAAAAAAGCATAAAGATAGTTTGGGAAAAAAGCTAATGAATAATGAAACTTTAAATCATATTTATAGTCTTAACTTGCACACTTTATTTGCCTTGCTTTAATAGAATATGAAAAACATATTTATTTTACCATCCTAGAACTTTAAAACATCTAATGTTGGTTCATCAGTTGCCTTAGAAACTCAAATAATAATTCTTGAAAAATATTTTGATAAGCTAATTCTATGCTCTCAATTCATATTGAAATGGTGCATTTATAAAATTGACAAAGATTTTTGTAAAAGAAACTCTGTAAACCTTTAATTTTAGGACATTTGATTTTATAAACAGAAAAAAAAAAAAAAATTAGAAAAAATATCCACAGAACTTCCAGAGAAATATTCAAATCACCACAATATATTTCTTTTACAAAAATCTCCATAATCTGGGCACTGAATTTTTCCCAGTTAGCTGGGGCTGTAGAATACACCGACTGCTTCTCTGTAGAGGGGCAAGACCCTCCCTCATGACGAGTGTCCTAGTTATGACACTAAACAATCTGATAGTGAGGTTCCAGTAATGCTGGAGCTTTGAGGAATGTGGCATACCCTTCCATTGCCATCACTCCCAGGTCCACTGTGGCCTGGAGTGGTAGCACCTGATAAGGGTCCTATCTATGAGTTTAGATAGAACTAAACCATGGTTTCTTGAGTTTATTGTTTTTGGCATTTAAACTGCATATTTATACTAAACTGAATTGCTCAAAATAGAACTGTTTTGATGTCTAAACTGTGTACTTATGCTTAACAGCATTATTGAAATAAAACTTTAACATTAACCCTGTGTATTGCCCAGTTGGCTGGGGCTGTAGAATACACCTCTGCAGAGGGATAAGACTTCCCCCGCAATGAGTGTTTTGGATATGACACTAAACAATCTGATGTTGATGTTCCAGTAATGCTGGAGCTTTGGGGAATGCGAAGCACCCTTTCATTGCCATTGCTCCCAGGTCCACTCTGGCCCAGATTGGTAGCACCTGATAGGTACCTATCTATGGGTTAAATAGAACTAAACTGCATAGTTATACTAAACTGAATTGTTTGAATTAGAACTGTTTGACTAAACTGAATAGCTTGAAATAGAAATATTTTTTGGACAAACTGTGTACTCATGCTAAACTGAATAGTTTGAAATAGAACTGTTTATTTGTATAAGAATGGATTTGGCATTAAATAACCTACAAAGGTTGTTATTTTCTACTTCTTGAGAGATCTTTTCAGGAAACATAGCTGGTTACATAAAAAAGAGACATTTCAAAATATTCAAGGATGTCAATTTCTAAATTTGGTTAGTGATCAAATTATCCAATAGATATCCATATTTTGAGCTATTATATTCAAGACCCAAGTCATATTCTTTAAGTCCACACCTAGTTTTAATTAACAAGAAGAAAAAGACTAATCTCTTGGATTTTGCCATTTCAGTAAACCACAGAATGAAAGTGAAGGTAGGTGAAAAGGTAAACAAATGCCTAAACCTTGTCTGAAAAAGTTGTGAAATATGAAGATACCATTGTTAGAGTCCTTGGAATAATCCCCAAGATCCTGGGAAAGAGATCGGGAGAACTGGAGATTAGTGAAAGTACTGAGACCATCCAGATCATAGCACTACTAAAATTGGTTAGAATATTTAGAATAGTCATGGAGATCTGAGGAGACTTGCTGCCACTGAAACTAGAATGAAGGGTACCAGATAGAACTAGTGTGAAAAACTCACAAGAAGAAAATATAATGAAAAATTATTCCAAGTAATAAGTATTAGCAAACTATTGGACACCACTAATAAGTCACTTATTTTTTCATTAATGTAGGTTAATAGTAATTTTGGTTGCAACATGCCCTTGTCCAGTTAATGAAATTTGTTGTATAGCTGACAGGCCTTTATTGGTGTAGCCAAATCACAAAATTTCTCCAGCAAGATGATTATTTCATACTAATTTGAGGAGGCATATGTGGCATAATGGTTATCATCATTGGAAATGGACCAGCGACCCAAGATTAAATCCTGAACAAGGCTGTTTGCATTTGCCATAGCACTAATATCCTTGAGAAATGAATCTAACTTATCTCCCCTCAGTCATGGATAAATAGTAGGGCAGTCTGATCTCTTTAACATTAGTATGGCAACCAGTATAAAACAAGGAAAACTCTGAATTCAAACCAGTTGTACTCAGCTTAAATTTTGACCTTTTGTCGCATCCTGCTTATAGTGGAGGGGTTGGGTAAATACATGCATACTGATTTCAGAGTACTTCCTATTATTTCTTTGCAATTCATAATAATTTAAATTCTATAAATAAGATACAACCTAAAGGAAAGCTTAATGACCATCAAAGGCAGCTTTTAAGAAAGTATAATTAAATAGTAAAAAAAAAGGTTCAACAAAGATTGGTCCCTTGGTACAACTCTATATACATTCAGTAAATAAAAACAAACAAGAAACTCTTACAAAATAGTCTTTCAAAACAATAACTGCATATTTTTTTTACAACTATTAACTTACAAGATCTTAAGAATTGGTTCTTTGTTACCTTCCTTCTCAAAGAACCAAAACCAACTACCCATTATAGTTCCTTCAACATACACATATAAAAAAAAGAAACAAAACCTGTTTTGAAAAGCCTTTGTTCTCTGCAATTCATAAAATAAAATAGATGTATAATGCTAAAAAAACATTAGATGAAACTAGAATCATAAGTTGTAAAGGAAAAGGAACAGAGAGATAAGTAATGACTTGACATTTGCACTCAAGTAAAAATCACTAGAAAATATTTTGTTCAAGAAATTTCTCTTATTTATTCAGTTAAAAATGAGAGAATGCCTGTACTAAAGTCGTGATATGATATATCTGATAACAGACAAAAATATATATCATTATACATTGATTTACGCAGACCAGTATCCTTATTTTGGTTGTTATATTCACTGAATTTCTGTGATTTTACAATAGCTTAAATATAACAACTAAGATGAAGGTACCAGTTAGAGTACATCATTGTACAATAATTCCTCATGTCAAAAATAGATATAAATCAGTAGAGCTTAAACCAAGATACAGTAACAAAAATTAATAGAAATTTGATCAATAAATTATGATTGTTGAGTATTTTAATGAAAACAAAGAAAGAAGACTAAAAATTATCTTGTTTATAAGCACTACAGATAGAATGGAGGTGCCCGTGGTGTAATGGTTATCGTCGTAGGAAATGGACATGGCAACACAAGTTCAAATCCTGGACGAGGCAAATTGCATTTCACATAGCACCCTTGGGAAAGGTAAGAATCCAATAATTCTCCCTCCAGCTATGGGTAAATAGTAGGACAGACTGGGTTCTTCAGCCTTGGTGAGGCAACTATTCTAGGCGAAGAAAAACTCTGAATTCAAACCTGTTAAACTCCGCTTAAAAATTGACCTTGCGTCATATCCTGCCTGAGCGGAGGGGTTGGTAAATATGATAAGCACTACAGATTAAGCTATCAGCATAAAACCAGGTTACCACCAAAAAGTACACAATAAGAGAAAAAATAATGATAATTAAGTTTACTCCCTTGACTGTATTATTGTCACTTTTTATCATAACACTTTGATTTAAAAAATACAATAAAACTACATTATTTACATTTTTCGGACTATTGTCCTCATCTTTGTCAACATCTTTATCACAAAGTTTCAACCGTTGTACACTCTAGGCCTTCTTCAGGTGGTTGGAATGTTGAACTTAACCCTTTATTTCGCTTACTGGGATAGACTGTTCTAGTTCCATGAGCCATGTTTAAAGGATGTCAGTTATCAGTTATCTCCTGTTAATTTCCCCATAGCTTAATCTGTAGGGGAAAGTAACAGGAGATAACTGATAACTGACATCCATTAAACATGGCTCGTGGAACTAGAACAGTGAGTGAAATAAAGGGTTAAGTTTGACATTCCAACCACCTGAAGAAGGCCAGAGTGTATAATGGCTAAAAAGTTGTGATAAACATGGCAACAAAGATGAGGACAATAGTTAAAAAAATGTAAATAATGTACAAGATACCTCATCTCAAAAACATAGACACAATAAAGCTACTAATAATAAAAAGGAAAAACTTCGAATTCAAAGTAACTTAAGAAGGTAAATTGGCAAAATCAGAAGCTGAAGATCTTAAGGTAGTCCAGTATTCTATTCAACTGCATTCTGACAACTCCTGTGCTGATATTAACACCAAGTTATACAGCACTTTGCTCTTCTCTTTGACAGCATTTTTGTCATGAAGAAGGGAGAGATGCTGCATGAGCAATTGCCCATCTTGCATACAACATTGTCCAAGGTCTGTACCAAGATTCAATAAATCAGTACTTATATGGCCATCAAGGTAAATGAACTTCTACTTGATCTAAGCAGATATAAGCCATTACCTGACTCCATGTGAAACTATAAAAGTATATCTAGTTCCAGGCTAAACCTCTACATTACACTAAGAAAAATAAAGCCAAGGCAATCCCTGATGCCTGCAGTATGTCCATTGGTCAGGCTGAGGGAATGAGTTAATTTTTTGTTGCTATCCCACTTTAAACAGACCTAGTATCAAATCTATCCTCATCAGGAGGTAGATGAATATCAAAGTTGAGACATGAAAACTTCAAAATAATGACATCCTAATAAAAATGCACATTAGATTTTGTCAGTCTATGAAAATATCCTTTAAAACCTGAATGGATATTTTTAAGATTCTGAAGATAATTTGTGCAGGGATATGCTTTTGTATTAAGAGGGAAACTATTTTCCACTTGAATGAAATCATTTTCAACAAGATTAAAGACCAAATACTTTTATATATTTGAAATCAGTTTCAGTATGAAATAATGAAGAACTACAGTTCCCAACAGAGACAAAAATGTAAATTTGTAGCCTAATAATATTTAACCTTTTGGGCTTCAGATACTCTGTATCTTACTTCACAAAAAATACCAACCCCAAAACTCATTTAAACCTTATTTCAGAGTACAGATGTCTTTGTTAAAAGCTATCTGATCATTCCATAGAAAATCACTGTATTAATCATTTTATTATATGTATCTAATAGCATCTTAAAAAGCCAAAAATCTTGGGTTAAAGATACATAATTAACAGCAGTCAACTGAAAATACTGAATTTATTGGTTAAGAGTTCAAGTATATTGGAGAAAGAAACGAAAAATTATCTGAAATTTAATTTCATATTCATATAAGTTGCTTTGAGTAGGGAGCAACACTCTTCTCCTTGTATATCTTCTAACTTAAAAAAAAAAAACAAATTGTGAGGTTGGAACAACACGGATTAGTGCAATAATCTGAATAAACATGTCACAATTGGATCAATGTGAGCTTAGCATTAATTACTGAATAAATAAATGAATAATAATAAAAGTCTTGTGATTAGAAAACAAAATTAAAGTTTAAAAGCTCTACCTTGTTTTCTAAAGAATGATAATCTTCTGTCAATCGATTAGGATCACCCCTTCGGCTTCTTTTAATTGGATAACACCTCCATCTTTATCAGTGTCTCAAAACACTCCAATTCTAAGTGTTCTCTTTCTCTTCCATAGTCGGCTTTCATTCACGAGCCTTCTTAAAGCACAATCAAATTATCTCCGACAAATCAGTTTCCAATGTGCATTATTCAAACTTTATGTATGAGGATTAAGTGAAAATCAAATTTACAAAGAATAGGAAAAATCTCTTTTTCTTGAAGTTATGAACAGACAGACTCACCAATAAAAGCAAAACATCTGAAGCCTAATGACCTGGAGATTATCAATAATAAAATCAGAATGTTAAGGATAATTTCAATTATATTTATATTGTATCTACATGAAGTTTCATTTTGTTTATTTCAGGTAATTTATGAAAAATATAAGTGCAGAGGAAACACTGATTCAAATTGATTTCAAAACTTTGATCATTACCAAGTAGCTTGACATAATCAATCATTTCCATTTATATTTAAATGCTATTATCATTATTAAGATTTACATTACAACTTGAGTGAAGTAATTTACAAAATCATATAATGTTTCAGTGTAAGAAACAAGTGATATCTTACAAAAAAGAATTAATTGACAAGAGATATCCTTTAATCTCAGACAGCAGAATAAGAACAGTTGATCCCAGTGGATAGAAATTGATAGATGATTACCCAGTATGACAAACACCTGATGAAGGCTATATGGTAAAGCATGAAACACCATGGCTATTTTATTTGAAACTGTTGAAAATGCAAAATGTAATTCATTTTTTAATAGTCTATAATGATATTAGACAAATTACAACATTTTATAGACATATTGAAATATATTAAACAAGTAATTCAATTGGATATAAAATTACAATATTTTGTAAGCTGTATAACTGTTGAATTTAGGCTCCCTGAGTATTTTTATTAAGTAGAAATCATTTCTTGTTAGTGGTAAAAATACCAGATCTGGTCTTAAAGCTTAAAATTTTTTAGTTAAATGTTACTTCATAAATATTTTAGTAAGTTTAATTATTTTTTGAATCCAAAAATTTGTTGTAGTAAAGTTATAAAAATAGGACTTAAAAAATAAAAACCTAAGTTTTAAGAAACATTGATTGATTGATCTTTTCTTTCAAATTAATTGCCATTCCAATATAATAATATTTTTTTAAAAATCAAATATATATTCTTTGAAGATTTAGAAAAAAATAAAAACTTTTAGTTTCTTCTTGACCTCTGCATTAATATTTTGGCATAAGATCAAGTGGATGATTGTGAGATTAAAAATTCCTTTTACTCTTGAATATTTAGTTTCAACATTTCAAAAAGTTTTGTATTTTTATTGCTCTTAAATTTAAAACATAAAAATTCTCAGAATAGCATTTATGAAAATTTTGTGCAGAACCTCACTTTTCAAAATAAGTTTGCTTATTTGTTTTTGATTTTTAAATGAAACAAAATTATTCAACACTAGACAGCAAAGAAATTAGCTATATAATAGATACATAAACAATACAATCATTTTTTATGGGTATGATACTATTAAATTCAAATGATATAGGCAGTAGAAATATTTTATTTGATTAACAGAATATTTCATATATTTGAATAAATCATTATATTATAATTAGTTTAAGGCAAGAATGGGATACTTTATACTCTGCAATCTTCTTCAATCTTTCAACCATTAATTTTGTTAACTTTTCTATTGATTTGGCTTTAATATTACTTTCAACAGTTTTGATTGCTTCCTTAAGACTTTCTTTGCTTCAATATTGTTCCATTATCATTTGCAATATCTCAATGATAGACCATCATTTTTCTATTGGATTAATATTTGGAGATGCTGGGCTCCATTCCATTAATTTAGTGTCTTTAAAACCATTTTTGGCAAGATATTTGAAGAATGTGAAGGAACTATATTTTGTATGAATATACCTTTTAACTGAAAGCTTTTTCAGTGTGACCTTTACTACTCAAAAAAAGTTTTTAAAAAAACCCAAAACATCTGGTCGAAGAACTTACAATAAATCCCTGCATTTATCTTTACACCATTATCAACTATCCAAGGACCTATAATTTTACTGCCTACAATACTAGCACAAAACCTAACACTTCTTTCCTGTGGTCTTCTAAAGCCAATCAACTCTTATGGTTTATTTAATGCCGAATTCTGTTTACACACATATACACATTTGATTTTTTTTTAAGGGAATACTTTGAGATGACAACGTTTTTAAATGACCAAGAGGTCATTTGTTTACATACAGTTAAATAATTTCAAGTATTGCTATTTAAAAGATTGCACAGTTTTATTTGACCAATAGATGAGACCCTAAAAGGTACTACCTCTCCAAGTCAGAGTAGACCTGAGAGTAATGACAATGAAGAGGTACTCCTCATTCCCAAGACTCCATGACAGGAACTTAACCATCAGATGCAGTTTAATGTCATACCAAGAACACAAAATGGTTTCAAGTATTACTAACACCAAGAATTCTATTCAACATTATTCATTCATTTGCACACAATTAGATGGTTTCAAGTATTGCTATGCAATACTAACAATTCAATTTAACATTAATCATTTGTCTACACACAGTTAAAGGTTTTAAGTATAGTAAAAGATCAAATGGTTCTATGATTTGATCCACAAATAGGACCCTAACAAGATCTACATGACAGTCACTTCCCAAGCATCCTAAAAATTGGTTTCCTGCACCAGTGATCCTTTTTCAGTCACTCAGAGATATTGATTGACAATTGTTGCTTCAGTTGATCCTTATATGAATTATGTGGAACACCCTAATTTTTCAGACCATCCCAGAATTCTCCAAAGAAAACTGCTATGGATATTCTAGTGAGATCCATTAACAATAATAAACAGTGGAATTGTTTCAGTAACAGATCTGCTTCCTAACTGAGAAGCTGGACTTGAGTTCATAGGCTTAAACTTGGATACCACAAATGCTATTTACTTAACACCACTGCCATGAATAAGATGTGACACAAGGTCAATTTTAAATGAAGTACAGTTGGTTTAAATTCAGAGTTTTCCTTCTCCTAGACAGGTTGCCTAACCAAGGAAAATGAACCCAGTCTGCCCAACTATCTCCTGATGGCTGAGGTTAAAACAGACGGATTCATGCCTTTCAATGGGAATTAGCATAAAGTGAATTGCAAACAACCTTGTTACAGATTTGAACTTGGGTTGCTGATTCCATCTCAACTATTATGCTAAATATATCTCCTCAGTTATCACAGTAAAGCATTAGTCAGGGAGTTGGTTCTGCAAGCTTTTAGAAGCAAATCTTGTCTTATCTTTACCAAATGCTCAAAGAATGTAGCCTAGTACCAATGTTGTTGATCTAAAACAAACAGTGCAATGGTTGGCTTGAAAATCTTTCAAGACATGATTAATTTATTCCTTACCTCATGTTCTATAAATTTTGTCTTGAGCCAAATTGTGTAAATCAATTATATGTTTGGAGGATGGGTTCATAAACTGGGACAGTCAGATGATAGACACTGAGGTCCCAAACTATGTTAATACTCAGAGCATCAAGAGCTTATTTATCAAGCCCAACTCAGGTTGATGGGGAATATTCAGTGCATGGGCTCAGCAAGATTGATTCAGTGTTTTTTTGCAGCAAGCTTGCCATTGGAAAAATGTTCCAAAAAGGAACCAAAATGTCATCATAAGGATCAGTTAAAACACATATTAAAAGTCACCAAAATAAATTAGCCAATCTGAGAAAAAGAGGCAGTAGACCAAGATTTGTGGAAAGCATTCCCTAAAAAACAAAGAAGAGCTGCTGTGCTGTTAAGGAAGGCACACAAAAAAGAACCCAAGCTAATTCAACCCTCTAACATTGATTCAATGTTTGCACTGTCCTCATTGTTTCCAGTTAAAGATTGGCTTTGTCAGACATCTGAAAACTCAGGGCTTAGAATACACAGATTGTATACCCTGCAGAGGGATAATACCCCCACCAAAAATGGGTGTCCTGAGTATGAAATTAAGCTGAGTTTAGTGTTAAGGCTCCAGTTCTGTAGCTTTGGAGGGTGTAGACTACAATTACTTCTTTGCCATTACTTCCAATTCCACTCTGACCCAAAGTAGTTGTATCTGTTAGGGTTCTATCAATGGATCAAATAGAACTGTTTGAAAATTATTAGTATTGGATATGGATTCTTGAAACCATGTGATTGTATGCAAATTATTTGTATTTGATAGGAATAGTCATTATGATATAACTCTGTACAAACAAATTATTATGTTCAAATTTTAAAAAATGAGATTAAAAAACATGATTGCAATTAAAAATATTGTTATGATTATAAACAAAAATTTACAACAGAATAAAATTTCAGCATTAAATAACCCATAAGGGTATGCCATAAAACAAACCAAACCAAACCAAACCATCTGAAAACACATCAATCATGATGCTGTGATTCTCTCCAAAATCACTAGTGAGTGAAAATCAATGACAACAAAGTGTGAAGATACTTTTCTAAAGATTCAAAATCCTACAAGGGGAGCTTCTAGCTCTTGAAACCTTACCTCATTTGAATTTCATGTCACTGGTTTGAAGGATTAAACAAATGTAATTAACTAAATAACAGTCTGATCATGCCATATTTGTTCACAGATTATTTCCTTGAAGTTTGGTTTATTCAACCAAAGAAAAAAAAAACACAAGCTTATAATGCACTTATCCAAGTACAATTCTTGTCACTGTAGGAAGGGAAAAGGCAATATATTTAAATAATGCAAATGTATAAGCCTTTAATAGATGTCTAGACTTAGACAATTTGGTATCTGCACATAAATGCTTTCATCATTTACAGACATGCATGAATATCTGTATAGTAGTTATATATATATATATATATATATATTTATATAGATATATGATTACTCTTATTAGAACATTTACTAATACATTCTCTTTTCCTTTCACAAATGCATGCATACACACACACACACACACACACACACACATATATTGAATTATTGTATATGGATTTTGGTTTATAGAAAAACTGAATCTGCTTGTTGAACCACGACAGAAATCTAAGAACATGGTTTCTGACTTATATATGACACACTTTCTCCCACTCACTCAAGAATATAAGTTTACAGCAGATATATGAAATCAGTGGTGTGGTGGTTATTATTGCAGTATGTGTTCGATGCTACTATAAACATATACACTTATTAAAAGAAGTATTGTTTAATAAAAATATTTCAGAAGCAACCAAAATAATAATGATAATAATAATAAAAATCTTTAGAATAGTGTTTTGAAAATAAATCTATTATACTATATATTAATTTTTAAAAAAGCTAAAAGATTCCTAACAAAACAATATTTTAGTTTTATTGCAGTTTTTATTTTCTAATACAGGGATTTTCTATAGGTCTTAGTAAGTTTCTCTGGGGATGTTTCTAATAGAAAAATAAATATTTTTAGCTTTCAAACAATTTTTAGAATGAGATCAGAAAATAAAATAAATAGTTGTTGATAGACTTAAAAACATTATTTCTACAATATTTCTTATATGAGGATCATTAAATAAGTTTCCAGCCTTTTTTCGTATGGGCACTTTTATTGATAGTACACATGAAACTCTAGTCTCTTTCAAAGTAATCTCCTCCGGCTGCAATGCACTTGTACTGTTCCAACAACTTATGGAAGGCCCCATGGAAGTGTGAGTGTGTCAACGACCTTCTTCTCAGCCTCTTTCATCTCCTCAATTGTCTCATAACGACAGCCTCTGAGCTTAGGGAAAAAAAGGCACAGGGAGCAAGGTCAGGAATAAAGGGACAGTGAGGAACTGTTTTGATGCCCATCTTGCTCAAATAGTCTGTGACAAGGATGGAGTTGCAGACTGGTGTATTGTCCTGGTGGAAATGCCACTGACTCGATTTGAAGAGTACTGGCCTCTTCCGACGGAATCTCTACCTGAACTCCCTTAAAACCTCAACATAGTATTCCTTGTTTTCTGTCTGTCCAGTGGGAACCCAGTGCATGTAGATCATGCCAATGCTGTCAAAAAAAGAGTTCATCAAAAGTTTGTGGGTGGATTTGCTCTGTCTGGCCTTCTTGGGTCTGGGAGAGCCAGCATACTTCTACTGGGAACTCAATCTATTGGTTTCTGGGTCATAGCAGTAGATCCAGCTTTCATTGCATGGCATTTTTTCCAAGTTTAAAACAGAATTTTATTGCATATCGTTCTAAAGTCCATATCTTCTAAAGTCCATATTGCATTTTTGAAATTCACCAGCTGTAACAATCAGGCTTTAGTAGGGTGTATTCCAATTGCTGCTGTAGCTGTTGATTTGAAGCTGAAATCATAACAATTGGTCAGTCATCTCATAAGATGTATAGCAATAACATACTGAATTTTCAAGGGTCTACAACAGTTTTAAATGCCTGTAAAAAATGTCTGAAAATTTATTGAATGCATCACGTAGTTTGAGAAGTCTATCCAATATAAAATAAATGCTAATCCTGTCCCCATTATATTTATTATATGAAATCTATATTCAAATTTAACAACTACTGAGAGACTTGGGAAGTATTATATTTCATATTGCTATTATAGTTGGGGTTTTAAACTAGAAATTTTAATTTTTAATTCATTGATCTTTATTTTGTTTCAGCAACATCAACTCAGTATATAAACTAATAAGTTCAGAAAATGTTATTAAAATTATTAAATTTTGTTAGTTGACTTTTAAAAATCTGAGTGTGATTTGATTAAAAATATTTCATGCAAACGATTCTATCCCATTGTTAATATAGTGTAAACAACTTTCACAAAGACAAACATTTTTATATCAGAATTTTCTCTAATCATTTTTCTTATGAATTGATTCAAGATTATTACAATAAAATTAATATGTTTACAAGTTTTGTGCATTTTAATGGCATGTCATCTTGTCAAAAGTGCACTGAGGTGATTAATTGCTTTAAAAATTATTACAAACTACTTCAGGTGTTTATTACTATATTAAACTAATAAAGATCAATATTAGAAAATTCTGGCATTTAGAATGCACAAGAACACAAGAAAATCATGAAACTGAGTGAGTGTATCAATTTTCCAGGTTAAAATGTTCTCGTCTACTAATGTAAACAGCAATTTGTTTTGTTAATAGGACCAGATTTCAAATTTGACCAGGCAATATTTTTTTCAGTATTTTATAAGATTTGGATTCAATAACTATCAGGGTGGAGTAGAAATAATAGGGTAGTTAATAACAACTTAATATAAGATGTCTACAAAAGAAAAAATTTCCAAAATTTACTTAAAAATATTAAGTATTAAAGATACTGACACACATGATACAGAGTATTTTTACCAGTAATGAAAAAGAGCCTACCTATTGCACTTATAAAAATTTGCTCCAGTGGAGGTGATCCACTTCTTAACAACAGCAATTAAGGCATCATTGTTAGGAAAATATTGTCTATGTATTCCATCTTTCATTGGCCCAGTTTGGGCACTCTTCATTCCATGAGTTGGATGTGGCTTGCCACTCATAATGCTGTCACCAATTTCCAAATCTATGTGCAGTTTGTGGCTTTGAGACCCAGTTTAAAGTAATCTCTCAAAATTGCCAGAATCTCATGATTATAACATTGAATCAAGCAAAATGAATCCTGTTACTGCGGTGAAATATATCAGAACATGTTTTGGGAAACTACCAACCCCACTGTGACAATCCATCTATAGTTGGAACAAGAAATTTTAAGTAAAAGTATGTTTATATAAAGGTAAATGTCCTGGGAAGCATGTTTTTGTTGGTTACCAAAGCAACCAAATGAGAGCAGGTTATGAATTAGAATTTTCATACCAGAATGTTTGGAAAATGTTATGAAAAGGGTTGAAAACAATTCTTTACAAACAACAGTTACTGAAATAATAATGCCACATTGTGATTTCTTTACAAAAGTGATGGAGCATTGCTAAGATGCTATATGTTGCTGTAATAAATTTCAGGTGTTTATTACTATAGTGCAGTAATAAATTTTAAGTGTTTATTTCTATATTGCAGTAATACATTTAAAGTGGTTATATATTGCAATAATAAATTTTAAGTGCTTATTTCTTTGTTGCAGTAATAAATTTCAAGTGATTATTTTTTGCCATAATCACTTTCATGTGTTTGTTTATATGCTGCAATAATAAATTTCATGTTTCCTTCACAATTCTTTAATCTGAGTGCCAATATCTTTAATATTTTAAAAAATAAAATTTCTTTTAGAGACACACTGCATTATTAACTGCCATATTACTTCTGCTCCATCCCGTATGTCATCATACTGTAAAAACAATTCTTTTAAAGAAAACCGATTGATTAATGCACAATGAATTCATTCATACACCTACTCAACTATTTTTGTTATGTCTACTAAAATAACTGTCTTCTGAATGGCCCTGCAGGCTGAGACTAGAATACTTTGACTGCATCCCCTGCAGAGGATTTAGACCTCCTCTAAAAATAAAAGGTTTTCCTGGTTATGATACTAAACTGCATCCAGTGGTGAGAGTCCAATTCTGGATCTCTAGACAAAGTGTTTGTTGCCATTACTCCCAGGTCAACTCTGATATGGAGTTATAGTACCTGTTAAGATTCCATCAGTGTCAAATAGAATTGAGTGAAACAATTTAGCACTGTATGAATAAATTGGTTCTTAAGGTATTATTTCTCTTCAAGTATATGTCCAATTCCCTAACCCACTTTCAAATATGACTCTTTATTTAATCAATGGGCACATGCTTATTCTTTATGTCAACATATATTTTTATACCAACTGACCAAAGAATAGAACTCACAACATTCAGAGAACAATATTAGTTTTAGCAATATTTTTACAAAAGCCATAATTTCTTTAAAAATGCCCAGGGAATTCTAATTGATTTATGTCTCTTGGTTCAAGGGTTCCAATTCAAGCTGTCTGCTAAAAGTCTGCTTGGTGATTTTAAAAGACCTGGTGATATCTTCAAATGTTTACATAGCTACAATTTGCTCTTTCTTTTCCTCTTCCTTTCAAGAAATAAGGTTGTAAGCCAAAAGAGATTACCTGAAAAAAACAAACATATCTCCACACTTGATCTAAAGAAGTATATTCAAAACAAAGAATTACAATATTGGCAGTTTTTCCAAGTTTCCAAGCAATACTTGAAAAGTTCATTATATACTTTTCAAATATCCAATTGCATACAACAAAAATAATAAAATCAGAAGGGTCTGGTCCAAGTTTGGCATAAGGTCCCTTGCTCAGAGCTCCTCTCTCAGTGCATATGTTATAAAACATTTCTAGCAAAAGGTAAGTAAAGTTGGCGACCGTAGTCAAGGGTGACTCAAAGGCTCCCTTTTCGATAGCTACTACACTGAGGTGTAGGATGGGCGCTACTCCCTTCCCTGGATTGCTCCACTTTACCCTTGATACTTACTTTATAATGCTGAGTGTTAAGCAAGGTAGCATCAAGTACCATTTTTTGAGTTTTTGGCATGACTTGACCTGGGATTGAACCCAGGTCTCCCAGGCCATTGGTGAACACTCTAACCATTATGCCAAACAAGGACATAAATTCCAACTCACATCCAGTTCAATTCTTTGAATCATTTTTTTATAAAAGTAGCTTTCCCTTAGTTGAACTATATTACAAAGCTGAACCTTACAGAGCTGTTTATTTGCTCATGGGTGGGAGGTGGACAGCAGAGGAGTTAATCAAGATCTGATTGATTGGAAAATATGGATTCATGCCTTTTCCAAGAGTATTAGTATAAAATGAACGCAAACTGTCTCAGCCTAATCATGAACCATTTCCAGTTATGGTATATGACCAAAAACTATTGAAACTGAAACTTAAATAAAAAGTTTAAAGATATGTGCACAATTAGACATTTATATAAAGTTATGTCAAATCAGTATTAATCAAATAAAAAATAATAAAAACAATCACAATACTTTTCATCATGAGTTTTTAGCAAAACACAAGACTGCACAAATGTAGCATTCTTTATTGTTTATGCAAATATTTCTTGTGTCACGTGATGGCTCACGGAGACGAGGAGGTGGGAATGATACTCTCCCCCCCGTTGAACTAAAATTATCTAGCAGTCAAAAAGTGACCGTTAGAAATGAATGTGGGTCACACAGATGTTTGCACCTAAGTGACCTTGGGTCGCCGGACATCGGAAGGGGAAGGAGAAAATGAAGCCAAATGATTGGCGGGGGACCCCAAACGGAAGTGGGGTTCCCTTCCCCTCAACGGAAGTAAATACAAAAAAAGGAAGTTTTTGAGCAAGTCTGGTGGCAGACAGACGATAGCCATTTTACTCCGGGCTAAAGACAAAAAGACTGAGACACGAAGAACTCCAAAATCCTTGAAGCCAGCATTAAAAACAGTACGAAGTCTATTAGCCCGTGAAAGAAGAGAAATTCTCCAGTGGAACCCCGTCAAAAAAATAAGATAAGTAACTTTGGGACATTTTCCCTTTACACCCAAATTTTGTTACCACTCTCTCTCTCTTTGAAAAAGGATAAAAGCCAAGAAAAGACATTTATATTCATGGACTATCCTATTATATGTGTTTGACACTTTGAACGTATATATATATAACCGTAGTAAAGAACTTATGTATTTTCATTTTACCATGTGGTCTATGTTATTATTCCATGCTTTCCTTTCAGCTTCTATTCGCCTTACATTATCTTGCTTAGAACTGTCCTATTAATTCCTAAAGTATAACACGGGAAACCGGAGTTGCCGACTGTAGCAATATTAATATTATTACAACTAAGACCTATAGGCCCGTATTCTTCAATTATCTAAGGGAAAGAAGTTTAGCGGCCTGGTGGGTGTGTGATAGTGTGAAATTTTGGACCCCTTTGCCAGCGGTGGCCAGTCTGGCCCTAAATTATTCCCTCACGTAATATGCCAGTTCTTATCTGCCTGAGAAAAGAACTCTGAACAGGACTTATTTCTGTAGGGGATCAAGTGCCAACCTGCCCCGTCTTCACACGTGCGAAAATAAAGTCCCGTTTAGGGATTTTAGTCAATTTGCCGTCACAGACCTAAAATGGTGTCTCGTCCGGGGGTATTTTAATATTTAATTACCGACCTCATGCAGACCTGAAATGGGGGCTCGTTTCCGGAATGATTATTATTAATAATATTTATTGCTAGTAGTCGTGTGACAATTCCTGCCGTCTAAACCTACCCTGGGAGACCGTGAAAGGAAAAAAAAGGAATATTGTTGAAACAGTCAAATTACTCGTTGATATAACTGTTTGGAAAAATTTAAAAAAAAAAAAAATGGACAAAATAGAGAACTTTTTAAAAGAACCCTCCATGGAAAAGTTGGAGAAGCTGAGAAAAAGCGAGATAATAAAAATTGGCGAGAAGCTTGAGTTAAATGTTCAGAATTCTATGAGGAAACATGAACTCGTTATAAAAATAGCAAGACACATGGTCGACGAAAATATTTTCGAGGAAGCAGTATTAGAAGAGCTACCAACGGAAATGATAAGAATGACTCCAGAAGAAATTGAACTGGAGAAAATTAAAATACAAGCACAAATGGAACTACAGAGAAATAAAATGGAACTGGAGAAAATAAAAATTCAGCAAGAAACAAGGCTGCGAGAAGTCGACTTGGCAATAAGAGGACGCAAAGAAAGCCATGACAGTTTCGAAGTAACGAAGCAAGCGAGGCTAGTCCCAAAATTTGAAGAAGCCAACGTGGACGGATACTTCGCACATTTTGAGCGAACTGCACTAAATCTTGGATGGCCGAAAGAATGCTGGTCGATGCTACTCCAAACTGTGCTGACAGGAAAAGCACAGAGAGCATATGCAACCCTGCCCACAGAAAGTTGCGCCGACTACGATTTGGTGAAGGCAGCGGTTCTTAAAAGCTTCGAATTGGTTCCAGAAGCTTATAGACAGAAATTCAGAACACAGAGAAAAACTGAAAACCAGTCTTATGTGGAATTTCTGAGAGAAAAGGAGAACGCGCTGGATAAGTGGTGTGACTCTAAGAGGATAGACGGAGAGGCTGAGAAACTCCGGCAGCTAATATTAGCTGAAGAATTTTTAAACTGTGTGCCAGAAGAAGTCAGGGTTCACCTAAGTGAAAGAAAAACTGACGTGACCTATGAAATGGCCGCACTAGCAGACGAATACATCCTCACACACCGAAAAACAAAGGAAAAACCGTACACGGGAAGTAAAGTGAAGTTTAAAGCTGAATTAAGTCCTGAAGGAAGACCCAAGGAAGAAAATAGAAGGACCTTCCAAAGTAGCAGCAGAACAGTGGTCTGCTACAAATGCGGAAAGGCTGGTCACATAGCCATAAGGTGTCAGCTTGGAAAAGGTCCTGAAAGAAACCAGACCCAGCCGAGAAAACCTCAAGGAGCTGTAACAACACCTAGAGGGAACCAATCTTATCGACCTTGGACGAAGAGAGGTGTGATAAGAAGTCCACACGGAGGACCAGTGGAAGTCTCAATTTTACGAGATACCGGAGCATCTCAGTCATTACTTCTACGAAATAAATTACCTAAAAGGGTAATAGAAGCAACACGTGAGACTGTGATGATAGAGGGTATCGGCGGAAAGAGGGTAAAAATACCGCTATGTAAAATAACCCTAAAGTCCCAGTGGAAAGATGGACCTATGAAAGTTGGTGTGGTAGACAAGCTACCTATGAAAGGAATTTCCCTCATACTGGGAAATGAGATAGAAACAAAAGGGTGTCACCCGTGTAAGATGGCCAAAATAAGCGCCAAAAATGAAGAAGGAAAGATGGCGAGAACGAACGCCAAACATGGACAGAAGATGGCGAAGATGAACGCCAAAAATGGAGAAAGCAAGTTGGCGAAAATGAGCGCCAAAAATGAAGAAAAAAAGATGGCGAGAATGAACGCCAAACAGGAAGACAAGATGGCGGCTGAGCCACGTGGGCGGCGCAAACGACATAGTCGCTCGCAGAGTGAGAAGGTGGAAAGAAAAGAAGTGAACCTTCCACCCCTCAATAAACAAGAAGATAAAAGGACCAGTCGTCAGAAAAAGGATGAAGGTCCAACGAATATTAGGAATAAATTCCCTAATACTTATCGAGAGGATAAGAGGAAAATAAGAGGACCCTCACAAGTGGCTAAGAAGGAAGAATTTAAGAAGGGCGACGAAGTCCTGCTACTATCATCAAATAAAGGACCACACTGTGATGGACAATATGTAGGTCCCTATGTAGTAACACGGAGGATAGACAAGAGGACATATAGGATTGATACCCACGAGGGAAGGAAGCAGACACAAGTGTGTCATGCAAACAAATTAAAAAGATATGTCCGTCAAGAAGGCCCACCTCGAAAAATTAAGAACTCGGAAATGCCGAATAAATTCGAGGAGAAATTAAGACAGTTGTCTATTTCAGAGAGAGGGGACTTAGAGAAATTAATAAAAAAATACCCAGGTTTATTTCTCTAACGCCCTACGAAAATGTAGTAGCAGAATATTCTTTCATAGTTGTTGAGAGAAAGTAAGAGAGAGAGAGAGAAACTAAAGAAAATGAGGAATTCTCGTCCCCAATGTTGAAATATGAGATGGACGAGAAAGCTGTGCGTCAACAAGTGACGGAGAGGGGAAAGAGAGAAAAGAAAAGGAAGTTTTCTCCCCAAAGCTTGACAATTAAAATTATAAAGTCGTCAAAAGTGACGAAGAAAGAAAGAAGGACTTACCTCCCCAGGTTTGAAATATGATACGGCCAAAAGCCGAGAGAGAAAAAGAAAGAAAGGAAAACAAGATTCAAGAAAAAGAAAAGGGAGAGAGAGAGAGAAAGAAAGAGAAGAGAAATTGTTTTCCCCTATAGTGAAAATTAGGAAGGACGAAAAAAGGAAAAGGAAAGAATTCGTCAAAGCGTGAAGAAGAAAGGGGATGAAAGAAAAGTAAAGTGAGAAAAAAAAAAAAAATGAAAGAAAAGGAGAAAGAACAGTGAATTGAATTGCCTTTTTTTTTTCTATGATATTTCTATTCATCCCCCTTTCTTCTCTTAAGGAAGGAGGTGTCACGTGATGGCTCACGGAGACGAGGAGGTGGGAATGATACTCTCCCCCCCGTTGAACTAAAATTATCTAGCAGTCAAAAAGTGACCGTTAGAAATGAATGTGGGTCACACAGATGTTTGCACCTAAGTGACCTTGGGTCGCCGGACATCGGAAGGGGAAGGAGAAAATGAAGCCAAATGATTGGCGGGGGACCCCAAACGGAAGTGGGGTTCCCTTCCCCTCAACGGAAGTAAATACAAAAAAAGGAAGTTTTTGAGCAAGTCTGGTGGCAGACAGACGATAGCCATTTTACTCCGGGCTAAAGACAAAAAGACTGAGACACGAAGAACTCCAAAATCCTTGAAGCCAGCATTAAAAACAGTACGAAGTCTATTAGCCCGTGAAAGAAGAGAAATTCTCCAGTGGAACCCCGTCAAAAAAATAAGATAAGTAACTTTGGGACATTTTCCCTTTACACCCAAATTTTGTTACCACTCTCTCTCTCTTTGAAAAAGGATAAAAGCCAAGAAAAGACATTTATATTCATGGACTATCCTATTATATGTGTTTGACACTTTGAACGTATATATATATATAACCGTAGTAAAGAACTTATGTATTTTCATTTTACCATGTGGTCTATGTTATTATTCCATGCTTTCCTTTCAGCTTCTATTCGCCTTACATTATCTTGCTTAGAACTGTCCTATTAATTCCTAAAGTATAACACGGGAAACCGGAGTTGCCAACTGTAGCAATATTAATATTATTACAACTAAGACCTATAGGCCCGTATTCTTCTATTATCTAAGGGAAAGAAGTTTAGCGGCCTGGTGGGTGTGTGATAGTGTGAAATTTTGGACCCCTTTGCCAGCGGTGGCCAGTCTGGCCCTAAATTATTCCCTCACGTAATATGCCAGTTCTTATCTGCCTGAGAAAAGAACTCTGAACAGGACTTATTTCTGTAGGGGATCAAGTGCCAACCTGCCCCGTCTTCACACGTGCGAAAATAAAGTCCCGTTTAGGGATTTTAGACAATTTTGCCGTCACACTTGTTTCATTAAATGAAATAAGGAATATTTGAGGATATGAAGATCATTAAAAGATATCAGATTACACAGCTTCATACTGTCACGTGGTCTACTACTGAGAGAAGAGAAATAAGGAACTTCTACTACTCTCCGTGTTTGAATTAGCAGGCCGCCAAAGATTGACCGCTAAAAAAGAAATAAAGAATGTAGGTCAACTTCAGCCGGCTGTTGAAGGAAGAAAAAAATATGGGTCAAGCTATCTGTACCCCGTAACCTCACTCGGGTGAGAGAGATAGTAGTCTAAACGGATTGCCTACAAAATTAAAGCCAACAGATGTTTGCACTCTGTGACCGGAAGGAAGAAGATAGAGACAAAATGATTGGCTAGAATCCTAAAATGGAAATAGCCCCCTTTTTTGTCAGCGGAAATAGGGAATAAGAAAATCAGTTTTGAAGAGAGATGTCGCCGTGAACAGATGGGGCGAATCTCGTGCCAAACTCCGGGTGAAGAAGCGAAATAGAGCTCTGGACAAGAATAGCAGACGCCTCAAGCCGAGCTAAGTAAAATTCCACTAGCCCGTAAAAGAGAAAATTCTCTCCGAAGGAACCTGTCAAAAAGATAAGTAAACATTAAGACCGCCGTTTCTCCCTACGCCTTTCTTAAGCATTGCAATTACTCTCTCTCTCTCTCTCTCAATTTAAAGAAAGACTAAAGAAAAGGAAAAAAGGAAGAAAGACTTTTATATTTATGTATTATCCGCTGATAATATAGCCGACACGTTGAATATGTGTGTCCGCGTGTATATTAAAAAGATTGTTATATTCTAATGTCCCACACATGTTGAAGTTTTTTCATTGTGTTGTTTGCTGTCAAGTTGTCTGTTTCATGTTTGTTTTCAGCTTCTTTCGCCTTACGTTATTCTTGCCTTAATTGTCCTATTCTTTCCTTTAAAAATATACGGGAAACCGAAGTTGTCGACTACTATAGTTAATATTATTATATCAAAACCTATAGGCTCATATCTTCCATTATCCTAGAGGTAGGAAGAGCTAGTGGCCTGGTGGGTGGGTGTGTGAGTGTGTAATGTGAAAACTTCTTGCCAGCGGCAGTCAGTCTAGCCCCAAATTAACCCCCACATAATATGCCAGTTCCAATATGCCCGAGAAAGGACTCTGAACAAGAACTTATTCTACGAGGGATCAAGTGCCAGACCACCCCGTCTTCACACATGCGAAAAATGAACTCCCCATTTGGTGATAACAATATTTAAATGGACCAATTCCCATACGCATTTAAATGGTTGCTCATCCAGGGATCCTTTTTATTTTAATTTGCCGTCACAATACGAAAAGTGAAATCTCTGAGGTGTTTTGATACATGAAAAACTCATAGGAATAATTCTACTGAATTCCATGGGTATGATTTAGAAGAAATTTTATTAACTGATTGTACATTTTTGATAAATACACTTTTAGTCTGGATACTTTTTGAACATAAAATGAAAAAGTTATACATCCTTGTAACTAAAGATAAATATGGTGCATATATATATATATATATATATATATATATATACATATATATATATATACGTATATATATATATATATATATAGAGAGAGAGAGAGAGGAACTAAAATATTGAAATATTGATTTAAAATTTTAATTTTTCAAATTCTTTTTACAGCTCTGTCTTCATACTTTGAGCACTTTTGTATCTTTTAATTACTACAATTTTTACTCCTTATTTAAATTATATATATATATATATATATACATATATATACACACACATAAGGATCATTCATAAATGAGATGAATTTCTCCTAATGAGTTGGCAATAGAAAGCACTGTTTACACTTTCCCTTTTTGACAGAAATCAATAGTAATAAGTCCTTTCATGTCCTAGAAGACTCTCAGCATGACCTTCTTCACTGACCACTGCACCTGGAACTAAATTTTTACCAGAAAGTTAGTGTATTTCCACTCTATGGACTGTCTTTTTGGTTCAAATTCAGAGTATCAAACTCAAGTTTAGTCAATTTGTAAACTTTTCCTAGAGTAAAACATGCTTCTCCTTATGCACCATGCATTATTCTCTTTCACATGGTTTGCAATTCTCAGCTACCAAAAATTTCCTGAAAGACCTTTGTTCAAGCCTGGAGCACACTGTTTGATTTGCCACCATCTTGAATAGCTTCAAATAATATTTTTGCCAGATTGATATATTTTTTGCTATAAACCAATTCCAAGCAATGCAGATTTTACATTCATGGAAACAAATTCTTAAAACATTTTTTTTTAAAATTACTTTGCTTTTTAAGAAAAAATTCCCTTATTTATTGAATGACTCTTGTATATACTATGAAAATCAATGTATCTATAAGATAATGATAAAATTATAACTTATCTTATACAAGAAATTTCTCTTAATATAATCCCTTTCCCTCTCTAAGTACTTAATAAAAATCCTCTGTTAATCATATTGCTTGAAAATTATGTTGTTATCCACTTTCCTAAGAATCAAAAGCTAATTGACAAAAGGGATTCATGAGGACATAGTAGCGACATTAAAAAAGAATATTCTTTTATTAAACATGGTTAAAAGAGGAATGAATGATGGATAATAGTGCCCATTTTCTTAACAATTGCAAACTCTCAAGATTCAAGTTTCTTATTCAGAAAAAATAAGTTACCAACTTCAAATTTTCTGTATGGTCTTTGAAATCATCAAACTGTATGTGAATTTAGCCAGAACTTTATTATTCATGTTCTTGTACCTGAGACCATAAACTTATCAATCATCCCTTGTCTATAATAGTCTAAGTGTCATGAGCAATGATTATAAAATAGCTTTTATAAAAAAAAAAAACAATGTTGATAGTATGAGTGCATTTTAGATTTGAAGATTCAGACTTGGAGGTTTGGAAAACAAGGGCTGGAGTATGTTCAGTTGGGAATAGGATTACAGAATATTGAAGAAGACAGTTAAAACCAAAAGAATATACAAATAAATGAATAATGAAATAAACTATCTATATAACATGATACAAAGGAAGAAATAACAACAGTACAGCATAAGTCAGAAATCAAGCTTAGATTACAGATTATTAGACATTAGAAAAAGAAGGCTATCCTAATATATTCATTAATATGGCTTTATTAGAGAGGGTTAGAGCTGGTATGATCAAAGGATATGTCTCTTTTATTTAGTAATATAATTCAGTGAAAACACCATGTCAAGGTTTGGTTTGGTTTGTTTTCTTTGTTTAATGGCATATCAACCTTTGTAGGTTATTTAATGCCAAAGCCATTCTCCTAGAAGAACAGTAGTGGTACTTTTTAACCCATAGCTGGGATGATAAGGGGGTTCATACCTTTCCCAAGGGTATTTGCCTGAAAGTGAATGTAATAGCATGACTGGAGTACGAACTCACTTACTACGATCCTGCAGTCCATGGCTTTAACGATTACACCACGAGGACACCCCCGAAAACACCATGTCAAGAATCACATCAACAATTAAATTCATGTTATTAAATGCTGATGTAAATTTGATCAAAGAATTCACATGACCACCAGTAGAACATTGGTGAGAAGTCCTATTTCCTGGCATTTAAATACTCAGTACTTTACCATAGATGGAGGCACTGTTTATTGTGACTGGCCAGAAGATTTGAAATAAGAAAATCTTGCCTTTTATTTGACCTGAATGTTTACAATTCCTTGTCTAATTTCTCTTTCTCTCCCTATTCTACTTCTTAACAAGGAGGATGCTATCAATCATAAAAACAGTGAGCTGTGTTTTTTCACACTACTATTACCACTATGGTAGAAGATCACAGTCCATTATTATTTTTGGTTCATGGGCATCCAACCAATTTATTTAGCCAAGTGTACCATGATCAACTGGGATTATTATACTATATATCTGGTGTCTACAAAAGAATTAGTTTAAAAAATTGTACATAATATTTATCAAAAACTTATTCAATTCATTATCTCAACCAAAGATGATAGAAAACTGGTTAATGAAGTCTTTCACTCCAAAATATAAAGCATCAACAAAATTGTTTCAACAATTTATTCAAAAAGAAAAAACTTACCATAATCTCAGTATCCATGATTGTCACATTAAAACAAAAGCTACAGATAAATACTATTTATAAAGGCATACACTTTTTATAAAAGAAATAGTTTATTTTAAAAACCCTATAAAAATGTAGAATGTTAAAATCTATTGTTAAGGCTTTCAGTAGCACCAGACATTCTTTTGTTTGTCTGGGAACCAAAAACCATACCTGTTGAGAAGGCATTTTATGTGCATGAAATAAGTAACATTTTTTTTTTACTTCCAAGAAGTCACCACTGACTAAACAATCCATCTCAGATTAGAAATAAAAGGATTCGTATGCATGTATTTGCTTAACCCCTCCGCCATGGGTAGGATGTGATACAAGGTCCATTTTTAAGTGGATAAAGCTCAAATTTTGAGTTTACTTTCTCCGAGTTAATTTGTTTTACTAAGGTTAGAGAACCCAGTTGGCCCTACTACTAAACCATATTAAGAGAGGAAGAAATGATGGATTCATGCCTTTCTCAATTGCATCAGCATGAAGTGAAATGCAAACAGCTTTGTCAAGGATTCAAACATGATAAGCATTATGCTAAGTGTACCTCCAAAGAGAATGCTTTTGTAAAGACATTTCACATATTGAAATGGTGAGCGAGTTAAGCTAGCCAATCATTATTAGTGAGTTTGATTCTCACAGAGTGCTTCATACTTCAAGCCTAAGCTTGGTAGATGAGATCAGTAAGTTTGTGTAAAGGCAAAAGTATCTGAAAAACAACTGCAGTTAGTTAATGCTAGTTACCTACATAGCACACACAAGTCCTCAAGAAGGGCTGGTCAGGAGTTGCAAATTCTACACTAGATTGTCTGAAACATGTTGAAAATGATTCTTTACAAACTGCAGTTATTAAAAAGTCTAAATGACCCAGACAAGCCAATAGGGATTTCTCCTCTGAAATGCTGCTGCTTTGCAAAGATAAAGATGTATCTATGGAACAACTAATTTTCAATTAGGAATCAACTTTAATTTGTAGTAATAAACTTAATGTGTTTTTCTCTAAAACAGTGGAATATGAATGTCCATATAGTTAACAGATTTATGAAAATACATTTTTTAGATGATTTCTTTAACAGTATAAAAAGAAATATCAGTGACCATGCACTCAAAAAATGGTAGGCATCAATATGTACTTTTTTATGTAGTATTTTCTTCAAAAACCAGAAAATGTGATTAATTTAGTTAATTTGATGTTTATTTACGTCATCTTCAGTTAGGATGTTGAAATTTTAAACAAAAACATTAACAAATTCAATAACATTATAAATTGAGTCATTTAGGCTAGTTTTCATATTTCTCTTGGTTTTACTACAATATTTTGCCTGTTGTATTCTCCAGAGGTCTGTGGTAATCAGTCATGCTCAGTAACCTTCTGGGAATGTCGAACGAAATCCTTTACTTGACGCCTAGAGCTCTGTTGTTCTCATTTGTTTCCCTGTCACATCCAATGTTCTTGCAAAGAATTTTCAGAAAATTGGCTGCCATATTTAGTAAATATTTTCGAGATTTCAGACTGAACTCTTTATTCATTCTACAGAGGTTGATTATTCAAATTCCATTGTCATTTAATGGTACTTCTTGCTCATTATGCCAATCACACTTTATTATTTATTTATCAATTATTGATTGTCTTTAAGTTTGTCTTTCCGAGTTTCATCATATATATATATATATATATATACATATGAATTTTTCATATATAAAAATAAGGTTAAAAAAGCAATTATGAAAAAAATTATTTTTCTAAAAAGGAGTTGCCCAATTAGTGTTGATAATTTTTAAAACCTGGTGAATGCCATTTTGCGAACTTTAAAAAACTATGAACTATTCAATATAGACAATACTTCAAAGATACAATTCTTTCTAAATAAAACTTAAACATTTTATTTTTAAACTGAGTTTGATCCTATTATTCTTTACAAGAAAAGATATCTAAATTAGATTTTTTTAGAAACATTTTTAATTTACCAGGAGACTAATAAGTATAAAGATTAACTTTTCTTTGTAAATTAATTTGTCTTTTTCTAGAATTCACAAAATGTTTTGTTCATTTCTGTCATTGCATAATTTGAGGATAACAAGAACTATAGAAACATTAGCTATGGCATAACAATTTTTGAAATCGTTAAACTTTTAAAGTTTTTGCCTGTTTAATTTTTCTTTGTTTATACCTTCTGCTAAAGTGAGAATATAGTACAGAATTGTTCCTATTGATCATTCAAAATGGTTATTGATCAGAAAATATGAAATATAATTTCATATCATATGGACATAATTCTTCCTTTTTATTATTTGTACCAAAGTGACAAACATTTAAAGCCTGATATTTGTTATATATATATATCATGATTAAGAAAATCTGTCTTTTTTTTTTGTCCATCTATCATTGCATAACCCAAAGATTAGACTCTGGAGCCTGTTCCAAACTTTTAGCATAGTGATTGGTGTACAGTTTATTGATAATTTTAAAATGGACCCTTACTTTGTCTTCATGAGATTATCTAAACTAAATCAGCATCTTTTTGTTCAACAGTATAAAGTAGACAATTAGTCATAAATCAACATTTACATTTTTTTTTCAGTCACCAGAAAAAAAGACTTGAAATAAGCTTCGCTAATGGTTTGGGAGACCTCAGTTCCATCCCAGGTCAAGTCACACCAAAGACTTTAAAAATGGTACTTGATACCTTCTTGCTTAACACTCAGCAATATAAGGTATGTATCAAGGGTAAAGTGGAGCAATCCAAAGAAATCAGTAGCACCCTCCCCTACACCTTGGTGTAGTGGCTATTGAAAAGCCAGCCTTCTGGTCGCCCTCGACTACGGTCGCCAACTTTACTTTACTTATAATTACAGTACAAGTAAAGCCCACCAGGATTATGCTTATCAGTTTAAATCAACATATCAAATTAAAAAAAAAAATAGTAACTAAGTTAAAATTTCACTTGCAAGGCTGCATTTCATTTATTATTTTTTAAGCCAAATACAAGGGGTCAATAGAAGTAATAATAGGAAATAAATATTTATTACAAAAATCAGTGATTCCTATTGTATAATATAAGTGACTGCTCTATTACTTTTGCTCTATAAGTGCCTCAAATCACTTCGCTATCATTTTGAATATTTTATTGCAATGTATAAACTTCATGAAGAGAACCTGATAACTCAATACCAGTACAAAGATTTTTGGTAGAAAAAAGAAAGTATCTTTAGTAGAAATTCTAATTTTTCAAGATTACAACCCAGGAAATATTCCAAATTTATCAGCCACTGACTCAAGCAACTACAATTTACTCAATATCAGGAATTTAGCAGATTTTTAAGTCTGAAATTTCTGATAACCTAGAAATATTCAGGGAAGAGGTTTAAGTAAATGATCATCCTGATTCTTAATATTTTGTTTTAAGAATAATTGGTAACATGAAATATCTAATATACCTTTGGCTTCAACTTTTTACACTAATCAACACTGAATCATTACCCTAGAATTTCAGATACTATATACATAGATTATATACATAATTAAAAATAAGGGATAAAGTATGTTTTACTCGAGTTTCCCTGTTTAGATGGAATGTATTGCAATAAACCTAAAAACAACTATTACAGCTGAAATTAAAGTTTAGACTTTTCTTCTGATCACTCATTTTTTGCATGTGTCTGTATACAAATATACACAAGCCTTTCAATATGAAATGTAGTGACATATTGTTTCTTAATGCAGAAATCTATTCAATGGAGAGTGATACAAAAAAAACTTCTCATAGTAAGTCTTTTCCTATAAGCATATAATCTAATCTATCTTTGGTTATAGCACTTTAGCTCTATCAACCCTAACCAATTACCTTAGAATAGAAGTGGATAATCTTTTTATGTTTAAGAGACTGATTGAAATTTATTTTCTACAAAGGCTGTGTTCAATGAATTTTTACTGTTAACAACAAAATCTAAAATTTAAGCTTTTAATGAATAACTTAGTTTAACTTTAATTAATATATATAACTTGAAAGAAATTAAAAAACTGACTTATGATTTATTGACATTTTTGAAGTTGCATTGGGATAACATGTTTTAAAGTGATGGTGCATACTTTTAATCATATTTTACCAACCCCTCCACTCGGGCAGGATATGACACAAAGTCAATTTTTAAGCGGAGTTTAACAGGTTTGAATTCAGAGTTTTCCTTCTCCTAGACTAGTTGCCTCACCAAGGCTGAAGAACCTAGTCTGCCCTACTATTTACCCATAGCTGGAGGGAGAATAGTTGGATTCATACCTTTCCCACGAGTATTAGTGCTATGTGAAATGCAATCGGTCAGGTCCAGGATTTGAACTCGTGTTGCCATGTCCATATCCTGCGACGATAACCATTACACCATGGGCACCTCCGTCATAACTTTTAATAAGTCTTTTGACAAGGCTAGCTAAGGCCATAATTAGAAGAGTGAAGACTTATAATTCCTTCCTTTGGATTTTATCATAATGCATTAAGCTCATCAGACTTAACACAAATCAGGGAAGTTGCCTTTTCTAGCCTGATATAGATTTTAATGTTAATAGTTATAATCAACGAAGCAGAATGAAAACTAAACTCAACCCTGGGGAAAAACAATTACATCCGTTTTCTTCTGTTTTGACAACTTGTAAAATCTGTACTTGACCAGATTCTATTATGAAATGAAACCAGTAATTTCTATGAAAATATTATTATGACATGATTGAAAAACTTCTCAACCCAATAAAAATAAACAGCACTATTATATATATATATATATATAAGTATTTTAGAATAGGTAGGTCCATGAAGAGATTTGTATTTTTTGATCAAATTTTTTTTTTTAAATACTAATCTCTTCGTGGACCTACATATATTAAAATATATTTTTATTCTTTCTTTGAACCTACAACAAACATTTTTTATATACATAAGTATATATATATACTGCACACAAAATTTTTTAGATAAATTTTTTAAAAATAAATTTGGAAAGGTTAGAGAAACTTGAGAAATGAAATGACAAATGTATTCAGCTGTCAGATGAATATGTAAAATAGTATGGATACTTCATAGCTTTTGATCATTCCTTTTTTAGTCAGTTTGAAGAACTTTCGCTAACCCCTGATATATTAACCTCTTTGAATTTATGTCCTCATCTTGGTTGTTATACTTGTTTGTTGTTTTGGATAATTAGCTCAGAATTTCAAACTGAACCCGTTAGGATAGATTATCCAAGACACCTGAAGAATGTCAGAATAGTTGAAGCATTGTAATTATCCACACAAAGATGAAGCTATATTTTTTTTTTTACAGAAACTATGCTTGTAAACATATTTAAATTGGATGTGAAACTAAAAAAAAGAAAAGAAAGAAAAAGTTATTATTTCAAATTTCTATTCATTCCATAAATGTGACATTAAAATCTAAGTATAAATATTTCTGATATAGATCTTTTTAAGGTATTTTTAAGTTTTAAATAAGTGTTCCACTGTAGAATGATATATCATTTGATAACTTACTGGTTCTTGTTTTAACTTTTTATCTAAGCATATGACTGATTGACAACTAAGTTATGACATTCAATGTAGTATATATATATATATATATATATATATATATATATATATATATATAATAAAAATGAAAGAATAAGGTTAATATGTTTCATTGTTTATAATGAAGGATATAAGAAGAAAGTAGCCTTTGATTACTTTTTAACATTTTAGGTTTTAGATCAGCCCTGCTTTAATCAAGGCCTTAAACACTCATAAAAAATTTTGCATATGTTTTTGGATAAACTTTCATCCCCAAATACATATATATGATACAAAAGATTTGACATTAAGTTTATGAACTAAAGTAGGAGAAATAGATATACAGTGCTTATGAATCGAATAATTTTAATTAACTAAAATCATTAAGTCCACATATTTATGAAGCTTTTATGTCTTTCCTTATATTTATAATGCCACCTGATTCTAGAATGTTCCATTCCAAATATTTCTTTAGCGTTTGGTTTGGCCGTTTTCTTTTTTTGGGCGGGGGGATTAATTTGTGATAACTGGGATTTGTCGGCACAAGAATTTGTCGGCACAAGAATCTATACTAATTTATGCTAAATTTCTAAGTTTGGCGCGGTAAATTCAAACAATTGTTAAGTTGACTCCTGATAGTTGTACCTGGTAAAACAATTTAGTCGATTAGAAATAAATCAAGATTCTTAGATTAAAATATAACAAAAATTCACCAGCAGATTTTACAAGTCATAGAAAATCCAGTGTTATTTTTAAAAAAGAAAATTGTACTAACCTCTACCCAACGAGTCTTTCCTCACAATTGTTTAGTTTTTTTTTTTCTATATATCCACATATTTATGAAGCTTTTGTGAGACATTAGAGACAAATATGCATTAGAATTAAGAAACAGATTCGAAACACTACAAGAGAAGACAGAAAAAGTTACCCCAAATGACGAATATGAAAATTTTGTTGAAGAACACCAAGACGCGGCATCAAAGTGTATCCCAACAAAACCTAGAACTAAATATAGAGTCCCTTGGGAAACGTCAGAGGTTAGAGAAAAACGTGCACTCGTGAAAACTGCCTCCAAAAGCTATTGGAAGAACCCAACAAACAAAAATGCCCGAAAACTAGAAAAGGCATAATATCAATTAGCAGGAGTATATCTAAAAGAACAGGCAGAATACATACAAAATCAGATAGATAAGATTAGAGACGGTGGAAGATAGACAATCCAGGATAGCCTGGCAAACAATAAACGAAGTAAGTAGAAGGAAGAGCACAGCCAAAGCAAAATTGAAAGCTGCAAGCCAACAAGAAAGAGTAAAACTGTGGAAACAGCATTTCAAAAATCTACTAGGAAGCCCACCGAAAATAACGGATGAACCGATTACCAGAATTATCAGTAAGCAATTAGACATTAAACTAGGGCCTTTCACCAAAGAAGAACTCGACTTGGTTCTTAAAAAAATTAAAAATAGGAAAGCTGCAGGGCTAGACGAGATCCCCCCAGAAGTGTGGAAGACTAGACAATTCGACGATATACTGCTCCGGCAATCCAACGCTGTCTATAGTCAAAATAGGATAGAAAGATGGATGAAGGGATGCATCCTTCCTTTCCCTAAACAAGGCGACCTCAGATTAGCCAAGAACTACCGAGGGATAACACTTACATCCATAGCAGCCAAGATCTACAATACCCTACTACAAAACTGCATAGAAACCCAAAATAGACAACATCCTTAGGAAAAACCAAAATGGCTTCCGGAGAAATAGATCCACAACCTCACAAATATTGACCATCCGTAGAATTCTTGAAGGCGTCCGGGCAAAAAACCTTCAGGCGACATTACTATTTGTCGACTTTACCAAGGCCTTCGATTCCATCTACAGAGGGAAAATGGAACTAATCCTACTAGCATACGGCCTACCTAAAGAAACCGTAGCAGCAATAATGATCCTCTACAAAAACACCAAAGTGAAAGTACGTTCACCAGATGGAGACACGGAATACTTCGACATTGTTGCAGGAGTACTACAAGGAGACACGCTAGCCCCATACCTCTTTATCATCTGTCTAGACGACGTGCTTCGAGTTTCGATTGATAAAATCAGAGAAAATGGCTTCGAGCTGACAAAGAAAAGAAGCAAAAGGTACCCCGCAAAAACAATCACAGACGCCGACTACGCTGATGACTTAGCGTTACTAGCGAATACGCCTAATCAAGCAGAGACACTACTGCATAGTTTGGAACGAGCTGCAGCAGGCATTGGCCTCCATGTCAATGCGCACAAAACTGAATATATGTGTTACAACCAAACGGGCAACATTACCTCTCTAGACGGAACCTCTCTGAGGCTAGTGGACAAATTCACCTACCTAGGAAGTAGCGTCTCATCAACAGAAAACGACATCGACACACGACTGACGAAAGCATGGACGGCTATAGATAGGCTCTCAATAATATGGAAATCAGACCTGACCGATGAAATGAAGCGCAGTTTCTTCCAGGCAGCGGTTGTATCGATACTGCTATATGGATGCACTACATGGACACTAACCAAACGGCTGGAGATGAAACTTGACGGCAACTACACAAGAATGTTGAGAGCAATATTGAACAAGTCCTGGTGACAACACCCCACGAGATGCCAACTGTACGGCCACTTGCCTCCCATCAAGAAAACTATACAGGTCAGACGAGCCAGACACGCCGGACACTGCTGGAGAAGCAAGGACGAGCTCATAAGTGACGTACTCCTATGGACCCCCACATATGGCCAAGCAAAAGCAGGACGACCAGCCCGAACTTACATACAGCAGCTATGTGAGGACACTGGATGTAACCCAGAAGACCTGCCGGAGGCAATGAACGATTGGGAAAAGTGGCGAGAGATGATCAAGGACATCCATGCTGGCGGCACGACATGATGATGAAAATCATTAAAAATGTAAATGTCACCAACAACTATTTACATTAAAACCCACCAATATAAGTCTTTTAAATTTTAATTGTGTAGAAATTAATTTCACACACACATATATATCTGATGATTGCATAAGTAAGAAACTAACAGTAACCAAGTGTCACTGACTTTGTGTACACTATGCTAACTTAAATATAATTAATAATATATAGTTACTAATAGTAAATATATAAGTAACTACATAATTTTTGATAAGTATATATATCAAATATAAAGTTACTCATAGCAAATAAATATATATATATATTAGTGTTTAATAGATAATATATAGTGACTTCTCGCATATATATATATATATTCAGCAAAGATTATCATATCATATAGTTGGTTTATTGCTGAATAGCCAATTTTAATCATTTCCATGGTAACCGAATACAATAAATTGCTGAAAAATGCAAAATAAAACTGTATCAAAGATAAAGTTATAATAAATTGTAACATATCCAAGTAATCATAGGAACTAAATTTACCCATTGTAATAAATTCTAACATATCCAAGTAATCATAGGAACTAAATTTAACCATTGTAATAAATTGTAACATATCCAAGTAATCATAGGAGCTAAATTTACCCATTGTAATAAATTGTAACAATTCAAATGGATTCTAATTAGATGATAATTTGAAAGAAGATAATTGCTTGCTTTCTATATTTTCTTAGCCAAATGATGACTTCTTGAGTAATAAAAATGAATGAAAAAAAAAATCTCATTTCGCATGCAATGAAAAATCACAAAATAATTTTGGATTATGTCATTGCTAAATGAAAGCTTTCATGTTACTCAGGATGATTCAATTTTATATTCCTCTACTGGTGTTATTAGATTTGGCTGTAAATAAATGCCTATTATTTTGTTAGAATGATCTGGTCATCTGGAAGAGGTCAAGGAGTGCATGTATGTATATTTATGGTATTTTGTTGTTGAAGTTCACAAGAAAAGTACATTAAAATTATTAATTATGCATATACTTACATGTGTTTAAGAAAAGTTAGTAAGAAATATCTAATAGTTATCTATAGAGGTTCAGTAAGCCCTTTACTACTAAAAATATAAAGATGCATGAGAGAATTTATCACATAATATAAAAGGTATGTTTACCTGTTAATAAGGATCTAACCAAAAACTTTTCATTTGATCCCTAAATTATCTATAAATATGAGTGAGATAGGCATATCAGAGCTCTGACCCTCAGGAATCAATAAAACATATCACAGGAAACAACACCAACAGATCTGCAGGTCACTTAACACCAAATTTATAAGGTGTAACTATTATTTGTTTTATCCAGAAAAATTCCGCAAGTATAACATTGTAAGCAATTAGTTGCAGGGTGTGAATAGATAAATTATTAAAGAAAGCCAGTAACCAGAAGAAAGATGAGTTGACAAAGTTGAAAATATCATCCAGTAGACCAGGTATAATAAAATATGCTTGATCTAGTATTCCAGACTGAAAACAGCAGGTCAGCAGACTTGATCAGCAAACTAAACGGTGTTGCAGGCTGGCTAGATGATGCCACCCACACGAGATAAAAATAAGGGTTTGGTGTTCCGTAAATCCCCCTAAAAGAAGCTGGGTACTCAATTCACCTTCTCTTTGGTTGCTGGGGACACAGGGAAACCAGTGGTAGTATGAACAGAGAGATGAAAAGAAATGGTTCCAACTAGAATGATGACTCGATCCAACACATTGTGTCCATTATCCATTTCCATATACTTCCAAAGCTTCTGAAACTGAATGGAGGTAATAAAACAACAGAGGCCCTAATACTTGAGGGGAGTTAGATTTTTGCATTTCTCCTCCCAGACAATTAACAATCACGGACAAAGCAGTTGTCAGTGACTCTGCTATCCAAGTGCTCTACTGAAGACTTTAATCCTGGTTTTGTTAACCTTTTACCTCAGACCATAAATTTCATTCTCTTTTTCAAGAGTAAACATAAATCCAAACATGCCTTGAAACACCATATCAACTCCAGAAAAAAATTCATTTAATTTCATGTCCATTTTTCATGTTTTTATATATAAATATTTGTTAATGTCATTAAACCTTTCATATTAATATTTTGTTGGTTTGACTGGTCCATTTTACCAGACTCCTGACCTTGTAACTCATCCTATCACAGTAGCAATTATGTCAGAGCTCATGAGAAGCAGACAAAGTTTTTTTTCTATTCTCATACACAGCTTAGCTGTTGTCAGTAAATCATTCAGTTTAACATACAGAAATTTATTCCAATATTTGTAAATGGATCAGCTTAATGAGTTTAATATTCTCCAATCAGATCCAAACCCAAGTTTTGTAAAGTAAATTTAGGAGTAGAGTTTTCAAAGTATTACAAATGCCCACTTGTGAATATGCAGAGTCATACTGACTTTTCTGTCAGCATACTGCATTTATGGAGTATAAAAGTCATATTGACTTTTGTAAGTATATTTGATTTGTGTTGAGTAGCAAAGAGAGATATTGACTTCTATAAGGATATTATCTATATGTTGAGTAGCAAAGAGTGATATTGACTTTTATAAGGATATTATCTTTATGTTGAGTAGCAAAGAGTGATATTGACTTCTATAAGGATATTATTTGATTTGATGGCATATCAACCATCTTAGGTTATTTAAAATGGCAAATCCTGTTTATACATATATATTAAATGTTTATGATTAGTAAACACATTTTGATGATACCATTTTTAAACAAGACTGAGCTCAATTTTTTGCTCAGTTAAATGGTTTCAAGTATTGTTACCTAATACAAATAATTTTATTTACTATTAATCATTTGTTTGCACACAGTTTGATAGTTTCAAGTATTGCTATGTAACACTAATAATTCAATTCAACTTTACTCATTCATTTGCATACAGTTAAATGTTTCCAAATATTCTTATGCATCACTAACAATTCAATTAAACATCAGTCATTTGTTTACACACACTTAAATGATCAAACAGTTCTATTTCAAAGAATTAAATTTTACGTAAGTCATTTGTTTGCACACAGTTTAAATGTCTAACAGTTCTATTTGATCCATAGATAAGACCCTGTCAGGTACTACCACTCCAGGCCAGAGTGGACCTGAGAGCAATAGCAAGGATGGAGTACTCTGCATTCCCCAAAGTTTCAACATTACTGGAGCATCACGATTAGATTGTTTAGTGTCATATCCAAGACACTTGTTGAAGAGATCTTACCCCTCTGCTGAGATGCAGTCAGTGTATTCTACAGGCCCAGTCAATCTATGTGTTGAGTAACAAAGAGTCATATTGACATCTATAAGGATATAATCTATGTGTTGAGTAGCAAAGAGTGATATTCATTTCTATAAAGATATTGTCTTTGTGTTGAGTAGCAAAGAGCTATATTGACTTATGTAAGGATATTGAATTGTGTAGTTTTGTGTCATGCTATAAGCCTAAGTTTTACACACAAATTTTGATAAATTTGATAGATAACTTAGAGTTTGGTTCCAGAAAATGATTGGTTGAAGCCTGATACTATTTTTATTCATAAAAAAAACATTGTTAGATTTGTTCTCATTGATGAGAATCTTTTTAATTTTTTGCATTAAGCACTTTTTTGCCCTTTAGATTCTTCTAAAGTAATAATAGGTATGTTGGGAATTAGTGTCAGTTGTAAATGTAAACTAAGTTGGGACCAATATACAGACAAGAAATTTTTTATATGTATTAAAATACAAAATATATATAATGAAAAATAAAATATCAACATCCTGAATCTTTCAATTTACAGGTAATCAGCCCATTGGCCCAATGAGTAGAGTATTCGCTAATGGTTCGGGAGACCGGGGTTCAATCCCAGGTCGAGTCATATCAAAGACTCAAAAAAATGGTACTTGATGCTGCCTTGCTTGAAACTCAGCATTGTAAGAATCAAGGGTAAAGTGGAGCAATCCAGGGAAAGAAGTAGCGCCCTCCCTTACATCTTGGTGAGGTAGCTCTTGAAAAGGGAGCCTTCACGTCACCCTCGACTATGGTTGCCAACTTACTTACTTTACAGTAAATGGTCACATGTACAGGTTTCAAAATAAGGGGTATAATAACTCAGATCCCATAGCTGATATACTGTATATCTTCCTTGGCACATATGGCATAATGGTTATCATCAAAGGAAATGGACTCAATAACATGTGTTCTAAACTTGGATGAAGTTGTTTGCATTTCACTTCATGCTAATGCCCTTTGAAAAGACATGATTCTATGCTTTTTCTCTGTAGACACATGTAGATAGTAAGGCTGACTGCTCTCAAATCTTGTAGGTAGGCAAAGTAATCTAGATGGAGAAAAACTCTAAATTCAAAAGTCCCAGCTACCAATGTGTCAGCATGGCAAGGTAACTTGCCACATTGAGTCAGGTCAGGTATTATTTTAAATCAGTTCCCAGATCATTCCATGTAACCTATCACAACCTGTCAAATGATATTTCAACAAGAGATGAGTATCACCAGGTAACTCCTCCTGCCTTGAGAGATACCATAAAGGGATTATAGGACTACAACATAACACATCTTCCTTGGGTGCTAATAAAGAATATTGGTCTTGCAGCTATGAGTTAATAGTAGAGCAGAGTGGGCTCTTTAGCTTTTATACAGCAACTAAGTTTAAGAGAAGGAAAACTCCGAAATAAAACTACCTGTACTTGACTTTGAAATTGACTTGTGTTTCATCCAACTCATGGTGGAATAGTTAGATAAATACTGACTATTGCAGTGTGTTGCAGGTATGTGTGTTACTGTATCACAACTAGCCCTGTCAGCAGGTCTTATACCAACTGCATTCTCTGCGAAGGGATAATACCCCTTCTTCAAAAGGGAGTATCCTGGGTATAATAATTACTTGCATCCAGTGGTGAGGCTCCAGATCAAGGAGCTCTGGGGAGTATGGAGTACTCTTCATTGCCATAACTGCAAAGTCTACACGGACCCAGAGTGGAAGTACCAATTAAGATCCCATCTATAGGTTAAATAGCTCTTTTTGAAAAGGATTAGTATTTAATAAGAATACTTATTTAGTATTTAATAAGAATACTGTGTCCAAACAAATGATTATTACTTAATAGAATTATCAATGTTAGATAGAAATACTTGAAACCATTTAACTGTATGCAAATTATTTGTCTTGATAGTTAATTGAAGCTACAATTGTTTACAAAGTATTATTATTGGTTACTTGTAACCATATAATTGTGTAAACTATCAAACACAGTTGACAGGGTTTAAATTATACCAATCTCATACTCTCCAAAGAAGTAAGAATGCCACACACCCAAAGGGGTATTTTGGGTATGAAGTACAATTTGAATTTTTGATTGAGGTAGGCTCTTGATGACCTAAATTACTACTAACCTAAAATTTTTACAGAGGAGTTATTAATGATATCCAATAATCAGTTTATTAGCAACTATACCTATTACTAGGAATCAAATCAATAATCATTTATTGATCAGAAAGCAGAGAAAATGTCACTGTATAAATCAATCAGGAAGTTATTCCAACTTTTACAAAAAAATACTTTTGAGAAATTGATGAATAATAATACTTAAAATAATTTCAATAATATTCAAGACTTTTATTCCACAATTTTTTAACATATGTATAGTTTTAACATTCACACACATTATTTGCCTTATTTAATAGGATAGGAAGAACAAATTTATTTTACCATGCTAAAATTTTATAACAACTTTAAAACCTTTTTTAGGTTTTAAAATTGGAATGATCAACATACATAAAATTAACCAAAGTATTTGTATATTAATCACTTCTTTGTACAATTTTACCTAAATTACTAAGAGGTGAATGCTTTTACAGTAGTGGAATCACCTCTCTCAAGCCAAGAAATTATCTAGTAGTAAACCATATTTAGTTAGGGAGAGGGAGGTAAGTAACACATAAAAAAAAGAAAAAGTGAAGGGAGAGCTAATACTTATGTTATCTGAAAAGAGAGACGAGTCTATATTTCTTGAAAACGAAACAGAAGTTTCCCTCAAAAGTAATTTATTTCAAAGGAAAAAAAAAAAACATACACCCTTTTGACATTAATACACACATCCACATAGCATATTTTTCCTTATGCATATTGAAAAACATTAAACATAGGTAACAAAAAAAGGAATTTACATTCAGGTAATAATATTCGTACATAAATATAAGGAGTGAGCGAATGGAATTACGAACGACTAACTAGAACCAAAACCATCAACCTCTTACGGTTTTATGTTCTTATCAAATAATGATAAAATACCATTTCTTGGTATTCTATCACAAAGTTCTTTTCTTCAAGCCAAATTTCCGGTTTTATCCTTTCTGCAATGCTTCTTTCATAGGTTGAAATACCTTTAGGAATCTTCAGTATCTTGTCTTGGGTTGTCCTGTTGAAAGAGGCTTTTTCTTTAGTTTATATTTGGTGTTGAAACCACCACTTCCTCCTGTTTGAGCCGAGAAGAAATTCCTTCTGCTTCTTCTCGAATATGTACTTTTAGTTTTAAGTCCTTGGAGGGTTATTACCGAATTTATCCTCTAGACCTTAGACTCAACTTTCTTCAGATAGGGAAAAGCAAACCAAACCACTAAAAGCCGACAGTAGGCTCATTGTAACAATAAGTTCAAACCCCAAACAGGGGAAAAAGAGGCCTAGAGCCTAAGCAGCTAATGGGTCTTTGGTCAAAGCTACCAGCTTACAGCCAAACTGCCTAAAGAGAGGAGGTGATAAAACAAAAAAAGAGTCCCCAGCCCTTAGGCTGCTCTCTTAAACAGCAGTCAGGGGCAGGGCTATAACAGTACAACTTCAAAATAAGCCAATCGCATTAGAATAGACATTAACAGCCAATTTTACAAATTCCAACACCTTTTGTGTTGGCTCTTTAGTTGTTCTAGGGGATTTAAATTAATAATTATTGAAAAATATATAATATATCCAGCCCTTTAAATTTACACTGAACATCATAATACAGAAAAGTATTCACTTAATCATAGTATTTAAGGGAACTTAAGTTAACATGTATTTCTTTTTAAAAAAATCTATGCCTTTGACAATAAAAAGCTGTATCATTAAATAATTCCTTCTCTATAGAACAATATTTTTCATTTAATATAGCCTGATGCATAATAAATGAGATAATATCTTTGGGAATACAAGATTCTAGCTCTGATAAGTGATCAAATGTTTGGCATGCCACTTTAAACAACAAATATACACATCTTAAGCTAATATGCCCTAAAACAACAACAATCATTTTACTGATAACTGATTCTTAGTGCTGGGTATAGTTGCTAATTATCTAATTATTAGATTTCACTAACAAGTCCCTTGTTAAAAATGTTCACTGTATCTTAGGCTAGCATATATCTACCTTTAGTCAATGAGTCCAATTGCATGGCTTTTACTTTGTACAACCTAGGATCCAAACCTATCTAATAAAATGATTTTGTTTATCCATGATCAAAAAATGGTAGTGTTCATTTAGGACTCTATACTGTTGGGGTCAGTACCTTTGTAATTAGAAAATGAGTTTGGATAAATATACAAAAATGAAATTTTAATACGTATTCAAATGTTGCAGAGTAATCTCTTTGACAGTGGTTGATAATAAATGGAATAAGCACAATTTAAAGACTTAATAGAATTTAGAGAAATGGGAACAACTAGAGAGTAAAAATGTGTGAATGCAATAAAAAAAAGGAGAAAGTCTTTTATCAAAGTTCTTACAGATGTGTGTGAAATACAAAGGGAAAAAGTTCTTTGGTGAAAGTTATCTAGTGTGTGTGTGTGTGTGTGTGTATTAAATGAAATTCAACCAACTTGTGTCCTAAATGCACAGGAACCTGACATGTCATCAAGGCATGTGTCTCTTGTAGTGATGCTGAGTGAAAAATAAAATAGTTTTCACCATTTTGCATTTATATACTATGGTATTACTATGGTAATTAACCAGGATATCTCTTAGCAGTAAGTGTATAAACTAAGAGAAGGTAAACCTATAATATTCTTAGAGTTTAGTGTTTAAATCAAGGGAATCCAAAACCATAACACAAAACATATTTCATTCACTCGTTCCAAGGCAGCGCTCCAAAAAAGGGAAATTTTTTAAAATGAATATATCTAAGAGCAGATGAATTACAAAATTGACAGCAAGAGGCTTTTTACACTGATCTACACAAATATCTCTATATGAATTTTTTTTTTTTAAGTCGGCTTCAAAATCAAAACAAACAAATGGAAAACATTATGAAAATAGAATATTTACCTATTTAAATCATTCAATTATATATTATTTTCTTAAAGCTATTTGTCTTAAATGTTTTTTAAAGAAATTGTTGCATTGCATTTTTTCTTACATTCATCAGATTTAATCAAATCAGTTTTGCTCTATGCTTCCCATCTTTGATATTTCTTTTATTATTCAATGTTTTTAATGCTATAATGATTTTTTTTCTCTTCACTGCAGAGAGCTTGGAATGAAAAATTTAAAAGATCAAGTCATGTAATATATAGCCAGTAAATGCTAACGGCTTTGGTCTGGAACTCTCAAATAAAGAAAAGAAGAAAAAGACACAAAAAAAAAAGAAAAAAAAAGAATGAAGGAAAATAACATATCCTGCTCATAGCCTTTTATTAGTAGGAGATTTTGATAATCCCTGGGTAGATATGTGTACAGAATTGATTTGCTATTTGTTTTTGTTTTTTGTTCTTTTAATTCATTATTGATTTCTTTTGTCTTTATCATGAGAGACTGGAAAAGAATAAGGAAGAAAGAAATATGAAAAACAAGAAATTATATATATATATATATATATATATATATATTAGAATAAGCTTAAAATAAGCATATTATTAAAAAGAATGAAAATACCAAGATAGAAGGGTAGAAAAGCAGAAATGAAAGTAATTACATAGAAATAAAGAGAAACAAAAAAGAACAGAAAAAATTCAAGAAAAAACGATGACGAAAAAAATTGAAATATTCCAAGAGTTAAGAAAGAAAAAGAGAAACATTTTTTAAAGAGAAGTATAACTTCTTTACTCACATGCAAACTCCATTCATTTTATCACTATATATAAATATATATGTCCATTGCTCTATGATGCACAAAACATGTTATGGTATATTTTTCTTCAAGACCATGTGTGTGTGTACCAGAGATACATTTTCAACTTTGTATTCAGTCACAACATATATCTGAATAAAATGGTATGAAAAAATTACTTTTTGACTGGTTTTTATAGTAATTATAATACCAAACTATATGATATAAAAATTCTAGAACCTATTGAAACAACTTAAATTCTTTCATTGAAATTATTATTTTGGTTATGATTTCCAGAAAATAAAGTTAGTTATTTAAAAATACAATTTTGAGTACTTAAAGCAGGTTTTGGAATGCTTTCAATTTTGTATGGCTGCATTATTTTTTGTAAGATTTTTCATTATAGTTTGAATTGTTTTGTTAGATGACATCAATCATGGTGTAATCAGTTTATTAGAAATAATCATTGATAATTATTAAAAATAAACTGATTACACCATGGTTGATGTCATCTAGCAAAACAATTCAAACTCTAATGAAAAATCTTACAAAAATAATGCAGCCATAATAGATATATAAATGTAATTCTTAAATTCATTTATCCAGGATTCAACTTTTAGGTTTTTCAAATTACAGTAACATTGACAACTGAAATATTGACATACATGAAAATATGTTTAATGAAACAAAATGTTAACACACATGAAAATAGGTTTCTGTTACCTGCATCATGACACTATTGTAACAAGGAAAAAAATGATATCCAAAATCTAATCTTAGAATTTAAAACTGTTACATAGCAATCTTTATTAGGATTACTGTTCTCTAAACTTCTTTTGGGATTTTTTGTAATGTACCTCCAGTTACATTTCATATTCTATGCTTTCTATGGACTACTCTATTGTCCCACTTGTTCTTCAAAATGTAATATTGTCAGATAATTGTGAAAATGGCAAACTTATAAGCAATATATTAATTTATTTTCTGCATTACATAAGTTTTTTTTTTCTTAGGGTATTTAGCTATTTTGAATATCTTGAAAACTAGTTGTGTGGCCTTAGTTGAAGTTGGCAACCAACCAAAAGGAATCATACTATGAATGGGAGAATAAATGCATGCCAGTATTTACTCCAATTTATAATGAGATGCAACTGAGTGAGCATGCATACTGTGTGACCATTGTATTCACAGTGAATACACATTAAGCTTGAAATATGGACAGTGAATGATTGAGACAGCTTTTGAAGATGGTTCAATAAATGAAGCCCAGATGAAATTTTGCTACTAATGTTTCAAATTTCTAAAAGCAATTAACTGAGGGATGTTCATTTTTCAGGAACCTTAAAAATTTGGGTGCATGAAGGTTGGAATCATAGGAAATTGTAAATTGTCTGAGAAGAACAGCTGTGGATTCTATGAACTGTCCACAAGTTATTTGACAATTTTTGATATCTTGATTGCCTATTCTTCATGTTTTGTGCAGATCTGTTTGCTCCCTCAATAGAGTTCACTTTTGGTTCTCAGTTACTTCGTTTTTCTCCCAAAGCTAAAATTACTATTTATCAGGACCTCAATCCCAGAAAGGGTAAAGAGTGCCCTTCTTTCAACCAGTGTAGATTTTTTTCTACTCTCATTTTCTCATATTCTGACTTTGAGGGAACAGATGGTTTCTCTATTTCATTCTTTACTATATTTGTATCAGATACTATAAATGCAATCTTGTGTTAAATAAAGAGAATAGTTTCCAAAAGCAAAAAAAAAAAAAATTCTATTTATACAGAAATTTTCATTAAAAAATAATTCAGATTTTCTATTTACCTTTGAATTTAATGGAAAAAATCTAATCTTAGTCTTTATTTAATAATAGGTGGCACTAGAGTTGTCACTTATATAAACAATAATTCCTCATCCTTGAACATACATACATAAAGGGATGCTGAAAAGTTCTTGACTTGACCAAGAAGGCAATGGCTTTTAGCCATGAAACATTATTTCACACATTCATTACACAGATCAATATTATTAATGTAATGTTTCGTTAACCTTTAAAAGGAAAAAAAATCATTTTTTTTGTTGTTGGGCTGAGAACTTTTCAGCACATCTTCGTAATGGGAATATTTATATCTCAAGCATAGGTAAAAATAAAGAAATAGTTACGTTACTGAAATGAATTCAATCTAGAATATAATGAAATTGTGTAAAAAAAAGTATTTGACCAAATTAATCATAAGTCTTCAACCAACTGTACCTTCAGTTAATTCTTCATAAACTGTTGCATTTTATCAACAGTTCCCAAATGGGAATTTTAAGTTTAGGAAAAAAAATCACTACGACTAAAGGGGACTAGGGTACTGCAAGAATATTCTGGTTGGCTAAAAACTTATTCCCGGAGATTCTTAAGAACAAATTTGGCCCAGATTTTCAGCATGCCAAAGTCATTGGTCAAAATATTATGAACAGTCTGGTGATTCTAATTAAATTAATCACCAATTTGGATGTTTATTAGATCTTATATATTTTTGTCTATTCATGAAGTCACTGGTCAACCAGAATGGGGTTCATCTTTATCTCTTAACCACCCCAAAATATTCTGTGCAACAAAAAAAAAAAAACAAAACATATATCTAAAATAGACATTAATCTTCATGTCTGTATTAATTTGTTTCTATCACACTGTCCTAAAGTTTGATATAGAATTTGATCACAAAATTCTACTTGATATTCTTATTTTCTATTTTCATGACACACTTAACCAAACATACTTGTAATAATCCCAAGATTATTCAACCAAAAGACAAACAAATTTAATGTTTTTATGTGTTTAAGATCAACATTGATCAGTTGGTTTTTAATCAGTGTTCCCAATAAGAAAAAAGAAACTCATTAATTTTAAGATGTATTCTGCTGTTCATTTTTGCAAAGAGATCAAAATTCGTCAAAACAGTATAAGTAAAGTAAAGTTGGCGACCTTAGTCGAGGGTGGCCCAAAGGCTCCCTTTTCAATAGCTACTACATCAAGATGTAGGGGAGGGCATTTTTCCATTCCCCAGATTGCTCCATTTTACTCTTGATTCTTACTTTATAATGCTGAGTGGTATCAAGTACCATTTTTTGTCATTGGTATGACTCGACCTGGGATTGAACCCCGGTCTTCCAGACCATTAGCAAATATTCTACTCATTAGGCTAATGGTCCTATACAAAACAGTATACATTATTTTTAATACAAGGTCCATGCACAGCATATATATTTTTAGAAATTGATCTACATGTATGGAAGATGATATACAACATTTTTTAAAATTTGTCAATCAAAATACTTACTCTTAAAGTTAGATCCTTTCAAATTAGTTAAATTATGCATGTCTACGGGGATTTCAGAAAGAACACAGGTAGTGTTAGAACTACATTCTTGTCAGCTGGTCAAATTCTACCAACTTTAGTACCCATTTTATATATATATATATATATATATATATATATATATATATAAACACACAAACACATATATATGTGGGTGCGTGTGTGTATATAAATTAAATTTATGTTCGTTTTTAAGCGGATAGTTTTAATCTTATACTTGAATGGGATTTCAGTGGGAAAGGAGAATCATTCAGTGGTGACAATATCTTCTGTAGTGTATTGGAGGTCATATTTACGTGAATAGATAAGGGAAAAGTTTCTTTATCTGAAAACTTTCTATCATGATTGTATACTAGTAGTGAACTTGTAGTACAGATTTTTTTTTCTATGAAGCCTAAAGTTCGAAAGAAAATAAAAATACAATAATTTTAGGTGATTTAATTCAATAAAAAAAATAAAAAATCCAACTTTTTGTAATGTCTTTAACCATATACTTATTTTATCAGGGAGAGGCTAATTAGAAAATGCTGACTATAATCTAAAACTAAATGAAAAATCCTTTGATCTTTTTGGACAAAATTAAGGAAACATAACTTTATTCTAAAAATAAAAACCATTTACAAAGATGAGAACAGAAATATTTGTGTAATGTTTAATGTAAATCTACCTTTCTTAGGAAATGTATAATCAAAAACAGATATCTTATGAATTGTATCAAACTGCATATATTGCCCAGTCAGTTGAGGTTGTAGAATACATTGACTGCTTCTCTACAGAGGGGTAAGACCCCCTGCTCAATGAGTGTCCTGGACATGACACTAAACAATCTGATGGTGAGGTTCCAGTAATGATGGAGCTTTGGGGAATGCAGAGTACCCCTTTGATGGGACATTTAACTGTATGTAAATAAAATCTATATTTATACTAAACTGAATTGTTTGAATTAGAACTGTCTGATTAAACTGAATAGCTTGAAATAGAAATGTTTTGACAAACAGTGTACTTATGCTAAATAGAATTTTTTATTTGTATAAAAATAGATTTGGCATTAAATAACTTATGAAGGTTCATATACCATACCCCCCACCAAAAAAAAATTGCATATAATAGTAAATAATGATTATTTAGCCAAGAGACAAACACAAATGTTTCTAATCAGGATTGAAAAATGGGGAGTATGTGGCACAAACCCCATTTATTAAGTAGATTGCTTTGGTTGGGTTGTTTTTCATGACCTATCAACACTTGTGGGTTGAAAACCAATAGTTTGTATGTAATATTATTCTAAATGGGTTAGAGCTCATTTGTCTGCTTACAGTTAAATGGTTTCAAGTATTGCTATCTAATACTAATAATTCAATTTAGAATTAATCATTTGTTTGTACACAGTTAATAGTTTCAAGTAGGGTAAATGATTAAACAGTTCTATTTTACCCATAGATTGGACAAGTACTATCACTCCAGATCTGAGTGGATCTGGACATAATTTAATGAAGGAATACTCCACATTCCTCAAACCTCCAGAACTGGAGCCTCATCATCAGATGGCTTAGTGTCATATCCAGAACACTTCTTAAAGGAGTTTCACTCCTTTGCAAAGATGTAGTCAGAGTATTCTATAACCCCACCTGACTGTTTTTTAAAGCAAAATAAAGCTGGTTTGAATTCTAAATTTTTCCTTCTCATAAACTTGGTAACTAACCATAGCTAAAGAAACCAGTTTGCCCCACTATTTACTCATAGCTGTGGTGAAAGAACAGACAGATTCATGCCTTTCACAAGGGCATTAGCACAAGCTGAATTGCCAACAGTCTCATCTTGGAATTGAACTTGGGTCACTAATTCCATATTGCATGGTGATAACAATTATACGAAGTACACCTAATAATAATAATAATATAACCATTGGGCTGAAAGTTTACAATTTATGATTCACTTTTAGAATAATAATAAAATTGCAATCATGGATTTAGGACAAATAAATATCACTTTATCACAGTATCTGTGTGAATAACAGAACAAATTTGTTGTATATTTTGGGATGATACACTGACCCAAAGGAAATGCATATCAACTATCCACATATCCTTCATAATTTTCATTATTCCATCAACCAGCTTCTACTGGGAATGACTCACAGTAAAATGAATTTAGTGTTTTACTGTTTTTGTTTCAAACAAATGTTATCCACTACCAACTTGGTAAACCTGTCAAAGCTACTTTTGAATTCAGGTGTCCTTTTCTCTGTGTACCCACAGAGACTAGAAAGTCTATTCTGTCTTACTATTTTATTCATGATTGAGGAGGAGAAAAGATTGTGTCATGCCTTTTAACAGGGGATTAATGTGAAGTAAATACAAACAAGTCTTAGCCAGAATTTGAACTTTGTTCATCATTTTCATTTTCTCTACAGATAACAATTATTGTCACTTTTTATAATTTTTTTGTGCTTTTTTAAATTTATTAGGTACATATTTTCTCTCTGTAAACACTGTGAGATCTGGTCTCTGTGATATTTTGAAAGTGATTGTTTATAGGAAAATGAGAGGGACTTTATATTTTAAAAAAATTTAGATAAGCAAGCACATAATAGATCTAATTTTGGTTGGTTTTATAACATATCAATCTTTGTTGAGTTACCAAATGCTCAAGTCAGTCTCTTTTTTTTTTTGGCCAGCAATCATATGATTTTAAGAAACTAATGATAATTATCATTGGTAAACAATTATAATTTCAAGTACATAAGTCTTTTTAATTCAAATAATTTACACATGGTTGAATAGTTCCAGTATTTTTATCTAATAGAGTGGACTGTGAGTAATGGAAATGAAATGGTGACTCTACATTCTTAAGAGCTTCAGAACTGGAGCCTTGCTACTAGATGTTATTTAGTATCATACCGAGAGCATTTTCGTTGGGTAGAAGCTTATTACTTCTACAAGGGATGCAATTTATATATTATAGAACTTCTTAACAGAGCATTAATAAGTAATGATTATTTATTAAACATTGACATAATGGTTAGAGTGTTCATCAATGGCCCGGGAGACCTGGGTTCAATCCCAGATCGAGTCATACCAAAGACTTTAAAAATGGTACTTGATGCCTCCTTGCTTAACACTCAGCATTATAAGGTACAGATCAAGGGTAAAGTGGAGAAATCCTGGGAAAGGAGTAGCGCCCTTTCCTACACCTTGGTGTAGTAGCTATCGAAAAGGGAGCCTCCGGGTCATCCTCGACTATGGTTGATGACTAGTATTTTTCAAATTTATTAATGATTTATTTTAATTATTTATTAAACTTGATTTTTGCTAAGCTTCCTAATTCTCTAACCAACTGTTCTCTATATGCAAGAAAATATGACATTTGTACATGAAATCATATGTAATACTCTGAAGATATATTTCTAACATTTCATATGAGAACAGTTGTAAATCAAATGTAACATTGAAATATCCATTCTACAGTTTTTTTCTTTGTATCATTTCAGTCTTTCAAGATGCTGGTAAATATTTCAAACTTCTCACAATAGAAACCAGTAAAATAAAGTTGGGAATCTGCAAGAAATACATCCTCTTTCTTCATTTACAGCTGATGAAATGAAGGTTAAAAACCTGCTAATCCTACTTATGAAGTGTCAGAATTTATAATCCTCTTGATTTTTCACAATCTTCAAACTCACCAACTGAATACTTAAATTCATTATCATCCTATCTGAGCTCCTGTAATATATACTTATTTATGATTATGTTAAACACTGCATATTAATAAACAAGAAAGATTCCTATATATTACTCGAAGTATTTTAAGGGTGATTTATTCCTCGATGTTTCTCATAGCACTTTTATTCTAAAATGAATGCTTAATAAAAAAGTCAGTTATATTTGTTTTACAAATGATCGTGCCTATTCTCAATGTCACTACTGAGAATATCTTAAAGTCGACATTCACTGGAAAAAAAAAAAGGAAGTTTTGTATTATCATATTATGAGGATCTTAAACCTATCCACCTGATTAGCTTTATATCTTTGTGGTCCATCAAACTACTTATACACAAATAGGGATGCTAACTGTAAAGCAATTAAAAACAGGCAAGTCTCACAAACTATTAATAGTGAGTTAACTCCTCACTTGATAGCTCACTATCATTGCCTTGATCCAGACTAAATTAAAAGGTAGTAAATATCTACCATTTTTGACAGATAAAGACTGAATGAATTTCACATTAATGACATGTTTAAAATAAAAACTTCTAAAAGTTCTTTGCATTTTCATTCAGGTTTAATATGTCTCAAAATACCTTTGAATTATACAAAATCAAATATAAAAAAGTTGGCAAACATTGTCGAAGGCGACCAGAAGGCTCCCTTTTCAGTAGCTACTACACAGAGGTGCAGGGGAGGGCACTACTCCTTTCCCTGGACTGCTCCACTTTATCCTTGATACGTACCTTATATTACTGAGTGTTAAGCAAGGAGGCATCAAGAACCATTTTTAAAGTCTTTGGTATGACGCAACCTAGGATTGAACCCAGGTCTCCCAGACCATTGGCAAACACTCTACCCACTAGGCCAATGAGTTGGTAAATCAAATATAGTCTGCTTTTATTTGTGAGAAAAGGTCTAAGTATATCAGAGGAGAGTTGACATTGACAGAATAATGTTTGTAAGAAGCTCAGAGTAATGAACTTTATTAACCAGAAAGTTTTATAAGAAAATCCAACTTTTCAGGATTTGAGTTATAAACTATGCTTTGCTGAGTCTTGAACACAGTCCTCAGCTTATTTACAGCATTTGCTGTAACTAAGTGGTTATTCACCAAGGCAAGGAGCAGGTTTATCACTGCTTAACTTTGATGATTTAGCAGGAAACAGTAATTTCAGCATGACTTAACCATCAATCAACATCTCTAAAAGGATCAAATGATGGAATTTTTATTTTACCAACTCTGCTGCACTAATTGAGTTGGCCTTAGGTAAAGATACTGAATCATTTATTTGAATATCAGAAATTCAGAAAATATGCTATTTTAAAAACTAGTTAGTTTTGAAATTTAAATTCAAGTTCCAGCATTTTTTTTTTCTTCATTTAGTTTTCATCCAGTATGTTATAAGTGGTATTCTATATATACATTTTCAGTGCTAGTATATTAATGATTATCATCACAGAAAATGGACTCAGAGAGCCAAGTTCAAATTTTGAATTTAGCTCAATTTCACTCAAAAAAAAAAAAAATGACTGTGTTGTATCCAACTCACAGCAGAAGGAGTGGTTATCTGTTCATTAAATTATGCTATTTTCCTTTTTTTGGTTTAATTTTCATCCCATATATTATACATGGTACAGGTATTTTATATATGTATTTTAATAATTCTAAATGGATAACAAAAGGTCAGATAGATCCTGTTTTAGAAGAGTATTCATCTCGATCTGTTAACAAGAATTTTGTGAGGGTGTCCATGTGGTGTAATGGTTAAAGTGATGGACTGCGGAATCGTAGTAGGCGAGTTCGTACTCCAGTTGCGCTATTATGTTCACTTTCAGGCAAATACCCTTGGGAAAGGTATGAACCCCCTTATCCTTCCAGCTATGGGTTAAATAGTACCACTACTGTTCTTCTAGGAGAATGGCTTTGGCATTAAATAACCTAAAAAGAGTTGATATGCCATTAAACAAAAAAACCAAACCAACCAAACCAAGAATTTTGTTCTTTACTTTTCATTGTTTTATATTATCATATTTTATAAGTATAAACTTAGGCTATAATTAAAAATCTAGACCACCTCGTGTTCCAATTTTGCCAAGTAAATGGTCTAGTTTCTTTGTTTAACGGCATATCAACCATCACAGGTTATTTAATGCTAAATGCATCCTTTTGGAACATCAGAGGTGCTATTTAATCCATAACTGAGTGGATAAGAAGGTTCATACCTTTCCCAAGGGTATTAGTCCAAAAGTGAACATAATAGCACAACTAGGGTTTGAACTTGCTCACTATGAAGTCCCAATCCAGTGTGTAAGCCACTGCAATGCTGGCTGGAAAGTATAAAAGTAATATTGACAAAAATAGTCGTTTGGAAGTTAATATCCAATTAAAAAAAAAAGGGATTCCTTTATAATCTAAAAAAGATACAAGCATGCATATAAATAAAATCATCAAGTCATGATGGTAGCATGGATCCATTAAACTCTCTCTTGCCCTCTGCCCCTTTACCCATCACCCTTGGCAGGTTCTCTTGTCAGCATCCAGTGTCCACACAAAACTGATGAATTTAAGTTATTGTTGTTCAGCCAGTACTGGTTTGTCCATGTGTGGGGATCCATCAGAGAACTTTACCAGTGAGTTTGTCCTTACTTCTCAAGCAGTGAACTGGTTGGATTGTGAGATGGGAGCAAGTGGACTTACAGCTGCTCTAAGACCCTATTTTCTATTTTTTGTATGAGTGAAATCCAACAAAAATTATTACCATAAAAATTGAGGCATTTGTCTGTCATATAAAACAGAAAAGAAAGGAAGTTGTGTATTCAAACACACAAACATCTGAGACACGCTGCATTGACTGCCAGATGAGTCATTTTTGTTGAGTTAGAATTATATGCAAAAGCAGAAAGAAATATTTAAAAGAGAGTGAGAGGAGAGGAAATGGATTGAAAGTAAAACTGACTGAGAGAAGAGACAAACAAACAAACAAAAAAATCTACATTGTATTTCATCATCATTATCAAGTTGTGCTGATAGAGTTCCCAAATTCTCTCTCTTGCCATCCATCCTCATCATCTATCGCTCCTGACAGGTCTTCGAGGCTGCATCTTGTGTCAGCACAGAGCTGACGTTAGTTTTTGTTGGTCACCCAACACTAGCATATCCATGTGCAGGAGTCCATAAGAGAATGCAGTTTATGAGTTTAATCCTTGTATCTCCAGTAATGCCCAGTATGGTTTGTCTAATTTGAATGGTTTGTGAGATGGGAAGTAAGTGGTTGTATAGCTACTATTTTGTCGGGTGTTGCTTCTATGATTTATTCAAGACAACATGCAGCATTCTTGTGTACTTCCCCTTTAGGTTTTTCTCCCCGAAGTATTTTGTTAGTGTTCATGTGGTGCATCCATATTTGTTGGCAACTGTAGTCAAGGGTGACCTGAAGTCTCCCTTTCCGATAGCTACTACACCAAGTTGTAGGGTTGGCCGCTACTCCTTTCCCTGGATTGCTCCACTTAACCCTTGATCCGTACCTTATAATGCTGAGTGTTAAGAAAGGCGGCATCAAGTACAATTTTTTGAGTCTTTGGTAAGACTTAACCTGAGATTGAACCAAGGTCTCCTGGGCCATTGGCGAACACACTAACCATTATGTCAATATTAATATGAATCATAGCAACATTTTCTATGAAGTTTTAAATGAAAATTAATTTCATAGTTTCTAAATATGTTTAAAACTGAAGTTTAATTCTTCCTTGTGAGACATCTAATGATTTTAAATACCACAAATAAAAGTTTGTACTAGTTATGAATAATATTGTGATTATAAAATGAGTGAACATCTTGTAGATTTTTTTTTCATTGAAGTTGGTTTATTTTTATTCAATGTTTTTTGTTTTTGTTATTATAATTTATATTTTGTTAGATATATGTGCTTTAACTTTAGTTAGGAGTAGATTGAGTTTTTCTTGTGTAAACTGTCCTAGTTTGATACCAATCTGATTATCAATAATTTTGATGATCCATAACTTTAGGAGACTTTCCAAACAAATTCTTAAAATGTTTTTTCCACAAGTGTATCCATTCTTCTTGGCTGGCAGCTTTTAGTTTCACTCCCATCGTGCTTTTTATTTTACTCACTTTATTTACTGTCTTCCACACTATCCAAGATAGTCTATCTTCAAACAAGTGTCGAATCTTATTCATCAGGTCTTGGATGTATTCTGTTTGTTCTTCTAGGTAAGCATTAGTTAGTTCACTTTGTGCCTTCTTAAGTTTCTGAGCATTAGCATTAATTGGGTTCCTTTCTTTGCATAGGGATGTGGTGTTCATGTCGTCAAATCGTGTCTTAACTGTTAATGTCTCCCAGGAAACTCTGTGTTTTGCTCTTAGTTTGGTTTGTATGCATTCTGCTGCCACTTCCATATGGGCATTGATAAAGTTCTCGTATTCGTCATTCTGATATCTCCTGAAGTGCATCAAATTTGTTTCTTAGTATTATCATATATTTATTGCTAGTATTTCAATTGTTAAGCATGGACCAGTCATAATGTGCGGTCCAGGTTGTTTGCAACGCATTCCTGCATAGGCACAGAGGTGACAGTTTTGTGGTCGGAAGACACTCCTTCAAAAAAGGAATATGCCTCATAATTCAAAGCACAGTTAGTCCATTTCTAATTCTTAAGGATGTAATCTATCTGTGCTTTAGCATTATTTGTGTAGATGTAGGTCCATAATTTTCTCTTCCTTTTCTGAAATTTAGTATTAAGGCGTGTTAGTCTATTTTCTAGTATGAAATCCGTTAGGTGTTCCTCATTTGTGTTTGATGACTTGTATAAGCTGAAATTGTTGTTTATGTTTTTACCTATTTGGGCATTCATGTCTCCTCTGATGATGAAAACGTTGTTTTTAGGGATGCTACGAACAAGGAAGGATAGCTCATTATAGAAGGTGTCTAGGTCTGTTTCATCACTTGTATTGGTAAGGCAGTAGCAGGAAATGATCATTGTGCCATTGAATGTAGCTACCATTATTCTGGGTTGTATTTTCTTGATACTGTTAAGTGATTTTAGGGTGTGTGAACTGAGATGCATTCCTACATCATCTATGGCTGTGTTGATAGAGTTTTTTGATGCAGATGCCGAGACATCCATTGCCAGTATCATGGTATTTTATTTTTACTTCACAGTGATATTAACTGTGTTCTTGTATGCAAACTATGTCTATGTTATGCTCAACTGCAAATGCTGTCAGCTCCGGTTGTTGGCCTATTCTATTTAAAGTTATAAATTAAAAATAAGAAACCTGCTGATCTCAATAAAATATCTCCAGAAGCATGGAAGACGAGGAAATTTGACGACATACTGCTCCAATACAGCAACACCATAGATGGATGGACAAAGAGTTGCATCCTCCCTTTCCCCAAGAAAGGTTACTTTGAAATTGAAAGAACTACCCGGGTATAACCCTTACTTCCATAGCGGCTAAGACTGACAATCTTCTGCTACTCACCTGCATTGAACCTGAAATTGAGAAAATTCTTAGGAAAAACCAAAATGGCTTTCTTAGGAATCGGTCCACAGCATCACAAATTCTGACAATCTGTCAAACTTTAGAAGGTTTTTGTGCAAAAAAACACAAAGCTACACTCCTATTTATAGATTTAACTTTATACACAGAGGGAAGACTGACCAAATACTTCTAGCCTACAGTCTATCCAGGGAGACTATTGCAGCTATACTGATGCTCAATAAAAACACAAAAGTACACTCACTGGATGGAAACACAGATTTCTTTGACATTGTCATAAGTGTGCTGCAAGGAGACACATTAGCACCATACCTGTGCAGAATCTGCCTAGACTATGTACTTCAAACATTGATAGATTTAATGAAAGAAAATGGCCATACACTGGAACAGGCAAGAAGTAGATAATACTCCCATGAACTATTACAGGTGTGGACTATGCTAATGACATAGCACTCCTGGCAAATACACCTACCCAGGCCGAATCCTTGCTGTATAGACTGGATCAGGCAGCAGGTGGCATAGGCCTCTATGTGAATGCAAAAAAAATGGAGTACATGAGAGGCAATATATCCACACTAAATGGTGGCTCTCTGAAACTAGTGAACAAGTTTAACTACCTTGGAAGCAGAATCTCATCTACTGAAAATGACATCAATATGCAACTAGTGAAGGCATGGATAGCTATCGATAGGCTATTAGCCATATGGAAATCAGATATATCAGATAAAATAAAGGGCAATTTTTTCCAAGCAACGGTTGTGTCCATACTACTGCATGGATGCACCACTTGGATGCTAATTAAGCATATAAAGAAAAAGCTCGGTGGAAATTGCATAAGGATGCTACGAGCTATATTAAACAAATCCTGGAAGCAACCTTCCACAAAATAGCAGCTGTACAAACACCAATCACCCATCTCGAAGACCATCCAAATAAGATGAACAAGACATGTGGAACACTGCTGGAGGAGAAAATACAAACTCATAAGTGATGTTCTCCTAGGAATCCCATCACATAGACATGCAAGTTTAGGATGACCAGCTAGAACTTATCTACAACAGTTCTGTACGGACACAGGATGTAGCCTGTAAGACCTACTAGAAGTGATGGTTGATAAAGATGGATGATGAAAGAGAGTTAGGGAAATTCATGTGACCAGCACAACATGATGATGATACATGTTTTAATTCATTCATCAAGTTTTTAAATAGAAATCAACATTGATTAATCTTAGATTTATTCATATTTTAAATTCATACCATTGTCACGTGGTATCCCACTGAGAAGATAGAAATAAGATTACTACTATCCTCTTGTTTGAATTAACAGTAGCAAGCCATCAGAGAATGACCATTAAGACATGAAAGAATGTGGGTCAATCCCAAAGTAACAAACCCAGGTCAGAATGGAAAAACAGATGTTTGTACTTGGTGACCTGATGGATAAAGAATGGGATACGGGGTGACATCTAGTAGCCCTAAGGAGTCACCTGACACGGGAAGGAAGAAGGTAGAAGCCAAATGATTGGCTGGGACCCTAAAACGGAAGTGGCACCTTATTCTCGTCAGGGGAAAAAAGAAAAGAGAAAGTTAGTTGTTGGACAGGGTTCGTGGCGGACGTAACTAAAGCCAAGAACTCTGGGTAAAAGAAGAGCCTGTTAAAGAAGAAAGATTCTCTACAGGAATCCATCTAAATAAGATCAGTAACTTTGGGACTGTTTCTCCTTATACCCAATTTTATATACCCTCCCTCTCTCTCTCTCTCTCTCAATTTGAGGAAAAACGAAAGAAAAGAAAAGAAGAAAGACAGTTATGTTCATGGACTACTCATTTATAATATATTTGATACGTTGAAGATGTATATCTGTGTGTAGTAAAAAGGATTGATATATTTTAATGTTCCCACGTGGTCGAAGTTGTTATTTGTAGCGTCTGCTACGAATTTGTTATTTTTTGTTCCTTTTCAGCTTCCATTCGCCTTATGATATGCTCACTTAAAATTGTCCTATAAATTCCTTTAAAATATCACACGGGAAACCGGAATTATCGACTACTATAATTAATATTATTACATATAAACCTAGAGGTCCATATCTTCCATTGTTCTAGGGGAGGAAGACTAGTGGCCTTGGTGGGTGTGTGGATAGTGTGAAATTTGGGGACCCCTTGCCAGCAGCGGTCAGTCTAGCCATAAATTAATCCCCCACATAATACGCCAGTTCCTATATGCCTGAGGATAAACTCTGAACGAGGACTTATTCTACAAGGGATCAAGTGCCAACCTGCCCCGTCTTCACACGTGCAAAAATAAAGTCCCGTTTTTGGATTTTAGTGAATTGGCCGTCACACCATTATCTATATCATTTATATAATAATTTATGTTTATTATATTTACATCTATTTACATTTATACTATAGTTTAAATTCTAGAAAAGATATGAATCTTAAGAAAAATATTATCTAATATTATCAAAAAAGATGATATATATATATATTATTCCTCAATTCATACCATTATTTTGATATGTGTAATAATTTTATCATAAGATATTATTGTTATAGCTTAAATTTTAAGAAGATATTTATTATTAGATATAATCTATATTTATATTGTATTACTTATATTATTATCTATATTTATATCATCATTGTTTAAATTTATACTATTTTTTTTGGTACATGCATAATAATTGCACAAATTGGAAATATGTGCAATTATTGGAAATATAAATAACCTGTTGAGATAAATTTCATGAAATTTTTATGAGAACAGTTATTTATAAAATCTTTGGTCTCCCATCAATTAGATTAAAGGCTTGGAGGCAGAGTAAACACCTCCCATCTTACTCTTTAGCTACTCCTTGGGTAGAAAAGCATTAAAAAAAGCATAATACTGAAAAACATAGATGATACCTTTATGATCTAAAAAGTTAGAGGCATGTATAAAAATATTTTCTCATCTTTTTTTCTGTGTGAGTGAAATACAGCACAAATTATGAATAATTTTGAGTCTGTAATATGGTTGACTGAACATCTCTGGGATTTTAGAAAGTTTTTATGGATCATAATTACAAACTAAAAGTGGAAAAAATTCAACTCAGACTAAACAAAAAATAAAAGAAAATTCTGAATCCTGATTTGCTTTGAAGTGATTCACCAACGATAATTACATACAGATTAACAACAGAATATTTTCAGTGCATTCAATATTTAAAAAGAAAAAAAAAAAAAAAAAGAAAGGATTTGTTTTTTGAATTATTATTGGAAGTTTATGATTTAAACCAGTCTTATTTGATTATTAAAAATAATTTCTAATCTAGAGTATGGCCAATAATATAAGTACATTCCTAACAAATTTCAATAAAATGTTGATTTTCTTTTAAACCAAAGATATCAAGATTGGAAGACATTTATAGATAATCAGATGAAAAGAGACATTCGTTTAAGAACAGATTGGTAGACACAAAAATATATTAACCAAAAAGTAGATTTTACTAAATCCTAACATATTTAACTGACTTTGATAGTTTCATCATCACCAATAAACTTGTTAAACTAGATGATTATTTCTGAAATAGAATATCATTCATAAACGAAAAATATGAATATGTACAAAAATAAATACACCCCTTAAATATAAAGTTGCAATTTTACTTTTGATTACAGAATTCCCCATTTTGTACCATTTTATAATGAATAATACCTAATAATATCTAAAGAAAAACAAAACATTAAAGAACTAACATAGTACCTATAAAAAATGATAGGATTATTTACCAATGAATAAGCACTTCAGCCAAGGATTAGAGTTATCTGTCAACTCTGCTAGGGATTAAAGTGTTAATCCATACCACTCTGGTTAGGACCAGTGTATGCTTTACCTAACTTTGTATTTCTGAATCAAATGTTACTGTTCTGTTAAATGAATGATTGATGTTAATGGCATGTCAACCTGTTTAGGGTTATTTTATGCTTAGTGCTTAGTAAATTGCATTCATTTAACATTCATATTTACGTTTGTGTAGTTGTTGAATTTTTTTTTTTTTTTTTTTTGCATAGTCTGATTGAAAAAGAATCATTTTTAAACCACTGGTTCAGACTGAACTTGGGAATAATGGCAATGAAGGAGTACTCTACACTCCTCAGATCTTAAGTGAAACCTCACTATCAGTTGTAATTTAGTAACATATGTAGGACATGTTATAAGCTTCACTGACCAGGGTGTCGTCCTGCTCAAGAGGCAGAATTCTGGCAAAGTTATCATACCACTTGCCTGTTTAGCTTCAGGTCAGTCAGTTGAATCAGGGCAAGGTTCATTTTATATATATATGTTTGCTTTAGCACAGCAGGAATTATGAAACAAAGTAACATAGAGCAAAGAGTCATTGTTCATTATATTTCATCCTAGAGATGATGTTTGTAATTATTAAGAAGACACGATAATGTATCGCTTAATTGTCAGCCGCTTTTGAACATGCCATTAAGTCTGCATTTCTGTTAAGCACTGGCTTTCATTAAAAATCATTGAGATATTGCATTACAACATTATTCTCTTCTATTTCTTTCTTTTATTCCAATCTTCTATAATTTCCTCCTCCTCCTCCTCCTTCTTCTTCTTCTCCTCCTCGCACTTTGTTTTCCTGCTTGAAGCAATAGTGGTTGTTTGAGTCTCCATTAAAGGCAATTCCATTATCTTTTGCCATTTTTCCTCATGGCTATCATAAAAAAATGAAATAAAACCACCCAAAACAGCAATGTTTGAAAACTTCCTGTTTTGTTGGAAAACCAAATAATGGTACCAGGAAAGTCATTAAGAAGCTCAAGCAAAATTCTAATACATTTTTGGTCTGAAAGAAAAAAATAGAAGATAATTTGTTGGGTAAGATCAATTTTAAGATGTTCACACAAAAGTTGTACTGTTTTGAAGATTATTAAGACTTCAAAGAAAATAGTCCTGTATACACAAGTCTTGGGTTTTACCGTTCCTGAATATTCACAATACTACTATGCTTAGAATGCATTCTTTATAACTGCCAACTTAAAAAAACATGTGAAATATTAACCATCTTGTCAAATTACTGTATAAGATGACATATAAGACTGCCTACTCTTACACACCAAAAAAGGTTGTTGGTTGTTTGGGTTTTATGGCATATCAATCTTTGTAGGCTATTTAACACCAAATCCATTTTTATACAAATAATCAGTTCTATTTCAAACAATTCAGTTTAGCAGTAGTACACAATTTAATTGTCAAAAACATTTCTATTTCAAGCTATTCAGTTTATTCAAACAGTTCTAATCTAGATAATTCAGTTTAGTTTAAGTACAGATTTTGTTTACACACAGTTAAATGTCAAAACAGTTCTATTTTAAACAATTCAGTTTAGTGGAAGTAGAGTTTCAATGTCAAAAACAGTTCCATTTCAAACAATTCAGTTTAGCTTAAACATAGTTTAAATGTAAGTACAGTTTAAATGTGAAAAACATTTCAATTTCAAGCTATTCAGTTTAGTCAAACAGTTCTAATTCAAACAATTCAGTTTAGCATAAGTATGCAGTTAGTTCTATTTAACCCATAGATAGGGCCCTATCAGGTGCTACTATTCCAGGCCAGAGTGAACTTGGGAGCAATGGCAATTAAGGGGTGCTCTGCATTCCCCAAGGCTCCAGCATTGCTTGAACCTTACCATCAGATTGTTTTGTGTCATATCCAGGACACTCGTTTGGGGAGTCTTACCCCTCTGCAGAGAAGCAGTCGGTGTATTCTACAGCCCCAACTGACTGGGCAACCCAAAAACGGGTAAACAATATCTCCTAGGTCTTATATAAGAAGATAAGCTATCTGGGAGGCTAATGTTTACACAGAAGACATAAACAACCAGTGGTTTTTGGTTTATTGAATGGAATATCAACCTCTTATAGGTTATTTTATGCTGAAATCTGATACAAATTTTCACAGTAATATGGTTTCAAGTATTCATATTCAATATTTATAATAATATATATATTCAATATTTATAATACAAATAGTAGAATTAATAGCATATCAATCTTTTATAGGTTATTTAATGCCAAAATTCCATACAAATTTTCATATAGTTATAAGGTTTCAAGGACTTTTATCTAAGACAAAAAAGTCGTCATCATCAAGTTGTGCTGATAGCACAAATTCCCTCGGTTTTCTCACCATCTATCCCTATTGGTAATCACTCTCAGTAGGTCCTCTAGACTGCATCCAGTGCCTATGCAGAGCTGATAAATCTAAGTCCTTTACCGGTTGGCCAACACTGGGGTGTTCATGTGTTAGAGTCTAAAGGATAAAATCACTTATAAGTCCAGGTGAGCAAACCATTACTTTCATGTTTTTGTAGAAAATCATAACAGCAGTGACAGTTTCTTTTGGGAGACCATATGTTAAAAGTATTCATTCTATCATTCCTATGGGAATGAAATCAAATGCCTAGGAGAAATCTACAAACTGAAGTGTTGCCTCAAGATTTTTTGCATATACTCCTTTGATGATTTGCAAAATAGTCACATAATCGAACTTCGAGTTATTGACCTTGTGTCAAGTCTTGTCTGATGGGAAGTGGGGACAAATAATTAGCCTCGCATACCCCTTGTGGGCGCGTGGTCATTGACCAGCAAGTATAGCACTGGACCTCGTTGTCCAGTTTAAGCTATAATCAGGTACCATGCCGGGACCCATGTTTAGGTTCATGTCCAGCTAGGCTCATCAGGCTCACATTGTATAAAGTGAGCCAATGACCAACAAAATCCAGCAGTGTTCAAGCCTCAGCTCGTGCCCAACCTTCCCCTCTCCTAATCCCCACTTTAAGCCAACCTTTGGGTCATTGACCTCATGTCAACTCCTGTCTGGTGGGTGGCAGAGACAAATACGGCCCTATGGGGCAGGATCAAAGTGTAGTATCTGTTCCAGGGATATTTAGTTGTGGATCAATTTCTCTGAAAATCATTGTGATTTTTCTGAATAATTTTCTCAACTTCAGATTAGATACAATTGAGAAACAAGGCATTATAAACCTTAGCAACTATCACAGTAATAGTTATGACTCGGTAGTTCCTAGTGATTCTGATGTTGCTTTTCTTCAGAAAGGGATGTATGTAACCATTTGTCCATTTCTCTATAGTCTTTTATTTATGCATGGTATAATCAAAGAAGTATGCAGTCAAATTTCCTTGTCTTCAATATTTCATGAGGTATTTTGTTAAGGTCTGTAGCTTTTCTGCTTTTAACAGTTCTCAGAACTGCATCAATATCATCCATTAAGTATTCAGGTTTGAAGTCTAGTTGTCTCTTAAGTTCTTCAGCAGGTTTTCTGTGGTTTCAGAAGGGTTTTCAAGCAGATCCTAGAAATGTTCTTTCCAATCCTGATGTCTTTCTTCTTGACTGGCAGCTTTTAGTTTTGAGGTGCTTTTCCGTCTAACTTCATTTACTATCTGTATATGCCATACAATATTGTATTTAAATTTTCTGTGTAAAAAGAAGACAATTTCAGTACTTTGTTTCCTGCTAATAGGTATCCAAAATTTAATATATAAAACTCATTACTTTTTTTTTACACTTTTATGTGAAAATTTGACTAAATTTCAGGAGTTGATTGTAATTCTACAGAAAAGTTTAGATTTGTTTTTAGGCACTTTAAAGAATTAATGACAAGAATGTCTCAATGGCAATTAAACATTAAAATATTTATGTTCTATAATTTATCATTATCTGATAATATATTGTAAATGCTAAAATTAATCATTATACACACTTATAACAATCTGGTTATAATATATTAAATTTGCATAAAGATTTAACACTAATCAGGAGGTGAAATTGTCCATTTTTTTAAATCAATATATTTGTAAGCTATAAAAAAAAATTGAGGGATGTAGAAAAACTTTAGTATGTTGACTGGAATCAAAACATTATGTAAACTAACAAACAAGATGATATGTAGATTGTTTATAAGTCATAATAAAAGTTCAACAAAAATTTACTGTTAAATTGTTGCTGTGAATGGTTGGTTACCTGGTTGTGTTTTATGGCATATCAATCCTTATTGGTCATTTAATGCCAAGTCCTGTTTATACATGTATGATTTGTAAATGGATAGTTTGTAGGTAGCATTATTTTCAAAAGAGCCAGAGCTCATTTTTTGCACTCAGTTAGTTGGTTGGGTTTTATGGCATATCAACCTTTGTAGGTTATTTAATGCCAAATCCATTTTTATACAAATATTCAGTTCTATTTCAAACAATTCAGTTTAACATGAATGCACAGTTTAATCATAAAAAACATTTCTATTTTGAGCAATTCAGTTTAGTCAAACAGTTCCATTTCAAGCAATTCTGTTCAGCTTAAGTATGCAGTGTCGATGTCCATATAGTTTTATTTTAAGCAGTTCAGTTTAATTCTATTTAACCCATAGATAGGGCCCTTATCAGGTGCTACCATTCCGAGCCAGAGTGGACCTGGGAGCAATGGCAATGAAGGGGTGCTCCACATTCCCCAAAGTTCCAGCTTCACTGGGACCTCACCATCAAATTATTTAGTGTCATATCCAGGACACTCATTTGGGTGGGGTGGGGTTTTTACCCCTCTGCAGAGGTGCAGTTGGTGTATTCTACAGCCCCAGCCGACTGGGCAATTTTAAAGTTAAATGGTTTCAAGTCTTGCTATATTTACATTAGAAATTCTATTTATCAAGTAGTCTGATCTAATTCAATACTAATTATTTGTTTGCATAGAGTTAAATGGTTTCAAGTATTGCTATTTAACACTAATAAATCTATTATTATAATAATACCAAGTAAAAGATTGAACAGTTCTATTTAACCCATAGATGGGACCCAAACAGGTACTACCAAACCTTGTCAGAGTGGACCTGAGAGTAATGGTTAATGAAGGGATACTCCACATTCCCTCAACTCTAACATTGGATCATCACCATCAAATACAGTTAAATGTCATACCTAAGACATTGCCATGGGACATTGAAAAAAAATAATGTAAACACCAGAATTAAAACATTGTGAAAGCTATAAGCATAAACAACAAGAGATTTGCAATACTTCTTATAACAATCAGAATATACTTAATATTGAGCAAATGTATGAGTAATCTCACAAGAAAGATATAGTACAGTAGACCAACAAGGGCAAAACTCCAGGAGAAACTTACCTTGAACTACTTGTATATAGTGAATATATAATGAGTAGGAAGCAGATATCAATCTGGTGTTATGTTAACAGAGAGCTATATGAACCTGGAAGATTATTTTCATTAACAATAAAAGATGAAGCAGATATCAATCTGGTGTTATGTTAACAGGGAGCTATAAGAACCTGGAAGATTATTTTCATTAACAATAAAAAATGAAGCAGATATCAATCTGGTGTAATGTTAACAGAGAGCTATATGAACCTGGAAGATTATTTTCATTAACAATAAAAGATGAAGCAGATATCAATCTGGTGTAATGTTAACAGAGAGCTATATGAACCTGGAAGATTATTTTCATTAACAATAAAAGATGAAGCAGATATCAATCTGGTGTAATGTTAACAGAGAGCTATATGAACCTGGAAGATTATTTTCATTAACAAAAAAAGATGAGATTGTGTGTGCTGAAGCTTAGATTCAATAGGATAGAGGTTGCAAATTTTTATGATATGGTGGAATTTGATATTCTGTAGTCTGTGGTCCATGAAATAACTGATCAGAAGATGGGGAATGAGTAAGTGTCAGAAGCTGCATCTGTGTGGATTTGGTATGCCTCAATATTGTGACATAAAACCAACACAGTCTGGTGGTATAGTATATTACTTCTGGTTTAACTTGATTTCATGGTAATGATGCTGCAGACTCAAAACCAGTGCAGACTACCATATTTACCCAACCCCTCCACTCGGGCAGGATATGACACAAGGTCAATTTTTAAGCTAAGTTTAACAGGTTTGAATTCAGAGTTTTTCCTTCTCCTAGACTAGTTACCTCACCAAGGCTGAAGAAGCTAGTCTCTCCTACTATTTACCCATAGCTGGAGGGAGAACAATTGGATTCATACCTTATATTAGTGCTATATGAAATGCAATCAGTCTCGTCCAGGATTTGAACTCGTGTCGCTGTGTCCATTTCCTACGATGATAACCAGTTCACCACGGGCACCACATTGCAGATTACAGTCATCCTCTGATAAAGGCTTTGTTGAGGGCACTACTGCCGTTGTCTTGGTTGTCATAGGTGCATGAATGTATATATATATATATATATATATATATGTCTGTGTGTGTATACAAATATCACCAGTTATTATTTGTCTGGCTCTTATTGGGCTAGACTGGTGGTCAGAGAGGTTCAATCTGATTAATCAGCAGGTCAAGACAAGCCCTAGTTCTTATGATTTCTGAACCATATTCATCAAATTTTTAGCTCTGGTAGCAAGTAAGTACTCAACTGTTTTCATCTTAAAGGTGCTAGAAGGCAGTGACAGCAGGTCAATTAAAGTGAGAAAAACAAGACTCGAACCACTGTTTAACTTTAATTAGCAGGGGTTCAAAATCCCCCTCCAAACACAACTATACTGAACAATATATCCTCATTTCAGCAAAGTGAATGGGTATCTCCTTTGGTAAGTTCCCAACAAAAGTTAAATTCCATAGTGGGTGGTGGAGTGAAGGAACAATGAAAAAATAAACAACACATATGCCAAATAAAAATTTAAAAAATCTAAAATCTCTTTGAATTCAATTCAGACAATGAAATAACAGAATTCTCAAGATTTATTTTAATTGATACACTGGTAGAAACTCCCGTGGCCAAACTATTACTTTCCTTAATTGAAAGAATGCTTTCCATCAAAGTGAACTCATAAACTGGAGGAAAAAAAATTAAAATGAAAATTTTCCACAATTTGAAGTGCAAGGCCTACCTGCATAAAAGTTATAAGAAACAGGGATTTATCCTTAGTTACACCACAGGAAGTAAAAATAGACCTAGTAAAGCAAGGTGTCATTGACTTCAAAAGAATAATCATTAGATAGGATGGTTAAGAAATACAAACATATACATACATTCTAACATTTATTTAATTGATAATTCCTAAGAAATAAAAATTAGATACTGCTTCAAAAGGGTAAAACAGTATATCCCGGCACCCTTGAGGTGCTTTAAATGTCATAAATATGGACATCACATGGAGAGCTGCAGAAGACATCTGACATATGGAAGGAGGGGGCCAAAGAAACCCAGACCACACAGAGAAAGTTTGTCCCAAGAAAACCATTCCACATTTTTGAGATCTTGTAATATGTACCAGAGAAAGAGAGAAGGGGAAAGGATGAAAATCAAATATATAAGGACATAACTTTTTTGAAGCTAGGAAAATAATGGAGTCCTATATGAAGGTGAACACTTACAATACTGTAGCACCAATTAGAATCAAACGACTGGCCAAAGTTTCAAGAGCAGCTAAAAAATTTACACTCAGTTGAAATTCATAATACAGAACAACAAACGAAACTAAAAGAACTTATAACAAGTACCCATATTACTACACAAAAAATAACTACAGATAACCCCAAAGCTTCAACCAAAATAAATCCCCTGAAGGAAAAATCACTTCCACAACAAATACCTATACCACTGCCAAGAAAAGACCTACTGAATTCAAATCTCCAATTGAAGCAAGTGCCATAAGACCAGTGATTTTCCCACCAATTTCCAAAATAGATAACTCTCGAAAAACCCATATCACTAATCCAAAACCTAACTCCAAAATGAACAATGATAACCAAAACACATTGTAACAACTCCAGCCAAACTTAAACCTTCCCATCAACTCGAAATAAATCATGTTCAACCAAATAAAAATCTCAAAAAAGTATTTTCAAACAAAACCATAAAAACAAACAAAAATAAAATGACTCCCAAGGATCAACCAAAACTTTGAATAAATCTCATAGGGTAGAAAGTTAGGATATTGAAACTGACAACATAATCAAGCAGATATACACTGTGTACCAAACTATTAATCAGGTGACAATTTTCCATTTTGTCTAAAAATTAAGAACTGTACTTCAACTAAATTTTCACAGAATGATGATAACAGTTACATGCACATACTGTGTAAAAAACTGAACTTCTGCCCAATTGCACACAAACTGCATAACATGATACTTCAGTGTTTCAGATTTTTAACAAGTGACTTGACAATTGTATAAGTAAGGGTTGTAATTGTAACTTAGTCTCTTCAATGAAGTCTGTTATAACATCTGAACTTTCAAAAAGTCAACTTTAGAAATATGCAAAATAATTGGAAGATATTGGAAATTGTGAAAAAACTAGTTGGAGCTCCTACAAATGTATGTAAGAGGGCCGAAATAGGTTAATCAAGGGTTGTTTCTCAACATTCTCTGGCACAAATTGAATGTGAAACTGTAAATAACCCAGGTCTGATTGTCTTATGAAAATGTCAGAATATCAAGTGAGACCAGTGACAATGCCTCGATTGACAAAAATTCAAGTACAAAGTGTCTGAAATGGGCAGAAGATGACAATCTTCTCAAAGGTTTTCTTCATATATGAATCTTGTGTTACCTTTGATGACACTGAGAGTTGGAGCAAAGGATGGGTCATAAACAGACAAGATCACATATCAACACTTGAGACACCAAAACATAGGAAGTATTATTATTTGGGTTGTTATTATTGGAGGTATCATGGCTCGGTCTGTGGAAAGTGCCTGACAGTATTAAAATGAGTGCAGACACTTATATAGCTTTCCTGGGAGAGCACCTTGAACCTTGGTTAAACAAAAATGAAGAATCACCTTTAAGAGAATCAATATACTTATACAAGATAATATTTTCTTGCATGCAGCACATAGAACTACAGAGTACCTACAATAATCAGGCTTCTGTGAACCTTGGTAGATGAACTTGCCAGCTAATTCTCCAGACTTAAACCCAACTGAAAACTTGGAGTATTCTGAAGTGATGTTTATAAAAATGAACACCAATTAGGCTCATTGGCCTAGTGGGTAGAGTGTTTGCCAATGGTCCAGGAGACCTGGGTTCAATCCCAGGTCACGTCATACCAAAGACTTTAAAAATGGTACTTGATACCTCCTTGCTTAACACCCAGCAATATAAAGTACGTATCAAGGGTAAAGTGGAGCAATCCAAGGAAAGGAGCAGCACCCTCCCCTACACCTCGGTGTAGTAGCTATCGAAAAGGGAACCTTCTGGTCGCCCTCAACTACGGTCCCCAACTTTACTTACTTTACACCAATTTAGAAGAAAGGCAGACTTGTGGCAGGCAATAGTGAATGCATCACGTGGAATTACATAAGAGGAAATCTAAAAGTTCCATGGACCAGTACCTTATCAAGGTTATTTTAATAAAGGTCCACATATTCCTTATTAACTAGCTTCATTATGATTTTTGAACTCTGGTTACTCGATTTCTATTTTTTTAATGGAGATGATAGATATAGATTGGCTTGTTTCAACAACTTCAAGCATTTAACATCAATGAGAAAAACATAGGAGAGTATGTAACATTAACAACATAAAGAGAAGGTTTATCTAAAGTGTAAAGGAGAGAGAGAAGGAATGAGAGAATGTCTACATTGTAGTAGTAGTTGTCAGTTCCTGAGGTTAATTTGGCTGTTTTTAAATGTTAGCTGCTGAATACAGTAGATTTTACTGGCATTCTTGGGGGCTGGAAATGTCTTAGTTATTTGTAGCAGTTGGTTTTACTATACAGAAAATGTCCTTGGTGTTTCTGTCAAAAAATGTCGTAGACTGTAGGTCCTCGGCTGTTGAATGCCAAATCTCGACTGGCGATTTAATAGCTACTGCCTGTATTTATATAATTAATGAGTTGAAGAATTGATCTGCTCCAGTGAAGTAAATGACCAGCTCCAGCAAAGTGGCACTGCAAAAAAGGTGTGTGAAGCTGATTGGTCAGAAAAGGAATTAGCAATAGTGGTTTTACCACCAAGTGTTTTTGGGTGCATTCCATACTGGATCACAACAAGATTATTTTATTTGATCACCACAACTGTATGTGTTGGGTATCAACCACCTTTTTCGATACAATGAACTAGTCCGTCTGCCATATATAGCAGTAGCTACTAATACCAGAGCAGACTAGAAGGTGAACAGCAGCTTCTTATAGGAATAGTATTAGAGTGTTGGAGACTGGAGATCGCACTAGATCACCTTACTTGCTACCGTAATAACGGAAGCCAATACAATCGTTGGACTATATCTTTATTCTGTATTCACTAATCCTGTGTTCTTGTCTACTAATAATCTCTCTATTGAATATACTTTTTCCTGAGAATATATCTCTATTTCCTCTCATATTGTGGTTTGTCCTTTATTTAATATTACAAGTGTTCACTAACCAGAATGCAACAGTATGTATACACAAAAAGCTGTATATAGAGCTATTAAAGCCTTAGTTTGTTTAAATGACTTTTACTTAGACTTTGCTAATAATTTGGAAGTTATAATCTAAGTCAATTAGTAAAATGACCATAGTTTCTGTGTATTTTCACAGAACCCTACTATTCTTACACAGCACATGCATAAAACGTGCCATCATTTCATCAAAATTTCATTGACAAAATGGAAAATTGTCACCATATTAATAATTTGTCATGCAGTTTATATAAAAGATATACGAGAAATCAACAAAACAAGACCATCTAATTTGTCTACTAACCTTTGTCTTGTGCTAAAAAAATTCACTTACAAACTACTTGCTTACAACTTTATATGCAAAAAAAAAAAGAGATTTGGCATTAAATAATTCACTACAGCTGAAATGCCATTAAATACTAACCAACCAATATATATATATATATATATATATATATAAAAGTAAGTAAAATTAGCAACTGTAGTTGAGGACGCCCCGAAGGCTTCCCTTTCATTAGCTACAACATCGAGGTGTAAGGGAAGGTGCTATAACTTTACCTGGATTGCTCCACTTTACCCTTGATCCATACCTTATGATACTGAGTGTTAAGCAAGGTGACATCAAGTACCACTTTTGAGTCTTCGGTATGACCTTACCTGGAACTGAATTCTGATCTCCTGAGCCAATTGGTGAATACTCTACCCACTAGACTAATGTCCTCAAATTTTACCACAAGTAATACCTTAGTCGAGAGTGACCCGAAGTCTCCCTTTTCGATAGCTACTACACCAAGGTGTAAGGGAGGGCGCTACTGCTTTCCCTGGATTGCTCCACTACCCTTGATCCATACCTTATAATGCTGAGTGTTAAGCAAGATATCATCAAGTACCATTTTTTGAGTCTTTGGTATGACTTGACCTGGGATTGAACCCAGGTCTCCCGGGCCATTGGCGAACACTCTAACCATTATACCAAGGTTGACATATGTAAAACCAACAATAGAAAAAAAAAAATTTAAAACTATGATGAAGTGGTAAAATAAAAGAATTTATTTCCCACTTGTTACATTCTTTAATCTACAGAAAAAAATAAAACAGCAAAGTGACTATTTGGAGAAGTAACATATGTACAATATTTTATTTGAAGAGTAATAAACATGTTGGATTAGTAAATTTTTGGGTGTTACTTATCTACATATATCTATACCCTCAAATTTTATCAAAGGTGATATAAAAAGAATCTTTGAAATTATGATGAAGTAAAATAATAAAAATTATTTTTCAATATTTTTTAATTTATAAAATGAAAATAAAATCTATAGAATGAAAGCAAAAATGAAATAGCCAGGAGTGAAGTCAGAATGCTAAATCACCATGTCACGTTTAGTTCACCCATTTTTTAATCATATAACTTAAACAAAAGCACTATCTAAAAATGTAAGAAAGGTTAATTACCAGAGTTTTCTTTAGCATCTGTTTATCCAAATTTTATCTTGCAATGATAAAAAGAGCAGATTATATTGGCATGTTTTTTTTTTCTTTTTAGAGCTAGATAAGTAAAATGCTCAAGTAGAAATAGATAAAATAACAGTAAATTTTATATTAGAAATATATACATCAATTTGGTTAATGCAACAATATCAAAAAATGAACAACTAAATATATTGAGATGGGCCCGCAAAATACATATATGTATTATTTATCACATTACAACCAGCTGAGGTAAATCTACAAAGTTTTCTAATGAACTTATAATTTTGATCCTAATTTTAATGAATAAAATTGAGATATTTTTTTAATCATTTAAGAGAAATGACTCGGAGAAACCTTTCAAGTTTTAAATCATATTTAAATCAATATTTATTCTATTTAAATCATATTTAGCAATTTGGTAGTTAAAGAGTCTATTACTTCAATATTATCTGAATATTTTTTCATTTTATTACTTTAATTAATCAATAGAAAACTTCTTTTAATAACCTCAGGTCAGAGTGTTACCAAAGACTATGACATGATAAAGGTGTTTCAACACACTCTAGAGATATAAAAATAGAATGATTGATAATAGCATCAACTGATGGTCCATGGAAAGATGGGGGTGATAATAGCATTTATGCCATTATTTAAAACTCAACCTCAAAACTACTTAAACCACTCACAGAATTCAGGAAGTGGAAAACAGTGAAATAATATCTGACTGTATTGTCTCAAAATGTTTTCAGCATTATCAGGTTGGTGAGTTCTCCTCTGAGAAGAAGCTCTAAAGTGGGTGACCATTAGTCATTAATAATGATGATCTAAAAACTAAGTAGAGAACTTGATCATCAGGACACTAAAACTTTCAGATCAGCTAAGATCATTGAAAGATACTCAATGTGATGTATTACATTAGCTTCAAAAACATTCAGTTAATCAAAAATTAAAAATAATTTTCATACACACTGATATTATAGTGTTATGTGAGGTACAAATGCTGTTAGGCTATAGATACCTCTAATTTATAAATAAGACCCATGACATTTTTTTATATTTTAGGAAAAAAGTGGGGTTTCTTATATGCTATCAAATATTGTAGATATCTGAGGTTTTGTGGAGGTTTTTTCTTTGATTTAAATTATTCCTAACCTATGTTCATTTTATTTTGAACAAAATTAATTTTACCTACACTACTTAGTCTGATAAGTAATATTAAGAACAGTTTTCCTTATTCCCAAGGTTAACCTGTTCTGTTACAGTGAATCTTGGTCTTTCATTTAATTCATCTCATAAAAACAGAGATAATACAAGTTTGGCAAAAGTCTAAGTTTAGGGAAATGCTATCAACTTGGTTGGCAATTATCTTTTCTTCTTTTTCACAGTCATCATATTATTGTCAAACAACAAATTCAATATCTACAATCTTTTGTAGATAATGCCAAATTTTTGTTTTTTTTTTGTTCTAAAAGGTTATTTATACCATTCAATAACTTTTGTTAGACTAGAATACTTGTCTTTATTCCAAGAAGTGTTCAGACTACAGAACTCATTTTTTGCTTTGCTTTTGTTGTTACCATAATGCTTCAGTTAATCCATTCTACAGCCTTCTTCAGAGGCTCAATAATTATACTAATTGTGTCCAACTAGTAACTTAAAAACAAAAAAAATCAAAGAAACCCCCATAATATGCTTGTAGATAATCACTGTTGGCTAACAAAATAAAACTGTTGATTTCGTTGATAGTTCACAATGATCTGATAATTATGTTAATCTATATATTAAAAACCATTGTGCTTAACATCACCAGGATATGGTATGCATCACACTCAGGAAAGAAAAAAACAGATAAATATGAATGAAACCTAACCATCTCCTACTCATCATTTTTTTACTATACAGAGTAACTGATAAACCAAGTTAAAAATGTATTCTTAATATACTATCTTTTCTTATTATGACTTCAATGTAATACCTGTTCATAGCCAACTACTTTTGACCATGATCTCTTATTTTTACAGGAATATTACAACAATATTGGAATTGATAACTATCTGGGAATATTATCCAGAAGCTCGGTATTTCTACCTAGTAAACAATGAAATATGAACAAAATCAACCACTTACCTTCTCTTATGCTTGATTAGTTGGTTGGTTCATACACACTTGTTTACAAAATTCAAAATTCATTGCAGGAATATTTATTTACCCAATACCTACACCATTGGCAGGGTATAACATAAGGTTAAGTTTTAAGGTCGGAATTCAGAGTTTTCATTCTCCTAAACTGGTTGCTTAACCAAGTCTAAAGGACTTGGTTTACCCTGCTATTTACTCATAGCTGAAGGGAGGACAGATGAATTCATTACTTTTCCAAGAGCATTACTATGAAATGAAATGCAAACATCCTCATCCAGGATTGAACTTGGGTCAGTGATTTCATTTTCTATGATGATAATTATTATGCTAAGCTCATTTCAAAAGTAAAATTGCAGATGTGGAGGTTATAAGAAGAAATACAACATCTGAGTTTCACATCATAACAAAAGAATAGATTCAGCCTTACTTCAACCAATTGAAATAAATGTGTTGAATAGCAAGAAGAATATATAGAAAATTAATGTCTTGTTCATTGTTCATTTCAGTCTTGGTCAATACAGTTTCAATCTTGATTATTTACTATCAATACTTTTTGAACACTCCTTGTATTAGTCATTATATCATTAGATTTAAATTTATATTGACAGATTTTTATGCATATGAACATATGGTGAGTCGGTTGAGGCTGCATTAATTTATGTATATGCCTAACCCTTTCACTATGAGCAAGATGTCTGACATGAGGTAAATCTTTAAACAGTGTTCAGAGTTTTCATTCTCCTAGACTGGTTGCCTAACCAAGGCTAAAGAAGTCAGTCTGCTCTACTATTTTACCCATAATTATGGGGAGAAGAGATGAACTCATGCCCTTCCTGAGGACATTGATATGATGTGATAACACAAACAGCCTCACTTAGGATTTGAACCCAGGTTGTCATTTTCATAGCCTATGATGATAATTCTTATGCTGAGGATTCATATTTATATTTAAAGAGCTTGAATTTATATTCAAAGAATAGATTATATAAACACAGATCTCCGTATAAAAACTTGTGTGCATAACTAATAATAAATATGCATGTAAATAAGAATGTGTGTGAGTGTGTATAAATATATATATATATATATATATATAAGCAAACATATATGTATGAACTGTTAGAAGAAAAGATTCAAAGAAGGTTGACATCATGATGTTCAAAAGATTCAATTTCCTTCTCATAATGCATTATGCCAGAATAATGTTTAGAAGAGATGCTTGCAGAGATTTTATTTTTACTGGACACTTAGAGAGAAGAAAAATAAAACATCAAAATAAAGAAATCGAATTGCTGTACACATCTCTCAGCCTGAGTCTGTAAAGGAACAACACTATTTATTATCTGGCTTCAGTCAAAGACGATCAAGTACTTGGCTCTTTTCATCCTCTTTGGGTACTGATTGAACCTTTGAGATAAGAAGAGGAGTTGGAGGAGGAAGAAGAGGATGGTTATTTTGGATCTGCTGAAAGGTTAACGAAAAGAGACAAAGCCATTCAGGTCAAATGGATCAAAGTGGAACATAAATTAGGACAAAAGGAATATTTGACAATAATAAACATGCCTTGATTTTGGTGGTCGAGGTCAGGATATCTTGATTTAATGTTTAAATGACATGGAAGAATGCTTAACCTGGAGAGTCAGAATATTTTATGATAATACCCCTGTGACAATTTTAATTGTCAAAGCGAAAAGAGCCCTGTCATCAGAGATAAGCATATACAGACTGTATACTCAGCAAAGAGCTAAGACCAGAGATGAGATTCAGCCAGTTTTCACTATTTTGTAAGAACCTGTTCTTCGAAGTTCATTATTTTCAAGAACCAGATCCTAGCTTAAATCAGAGGTTCTCAATCTCTTATTTATTTTGACATTTTCTTTAAAGCTGGGAAAATAACAAAAATTTATAATTTCACTTGCTAGACTATCGCATGAACCAACCCAAAAATCAACTTTTGCACATATATCAGGCCAACCAGAATGGTTGCTGCTAGAGATTGTGGTAATGAAAGAATTGTTGTTAGTGAGACCTGTAATGAGAGGACCTATTTTTAAAATTTTTGAATCCTATCACTGGGTAAAAACCCACCAAAAAAGGTGTCCTGGGTATAACACTAAACTGCATCTGATGATGTGGTACCAGTTCTGTAGATCTAGGGAGTGTAGAGTACCCCTTCATTTCCATTAATCCCAGTACACTCTGATCCAAAGTGGTAATACATATTAGGGTTTCATCTATGGGCCAAATAGATCTGTTTAAAAAATATTCATATTTGATAGGACTGTATGCAAAAAATACTCTTAAGAAAATGCTATACAAAAAATATAGATATGAATGTATAATGAATGTGATTCCCTAACCTCTAGACATAAAATAATCTCAGATGGGTTGACATGCTGTTAAAAATCATTCAAAGCTAAAAGGAGATCAAGAGAATAGTCATTTTACTGAGCTTTCTCAAGATCCTTTAAGACCTGCATTTCCAACTCAACCTAGAATCAAAGTGTATTATCTGTACTTGTGGAAATCTAATCAAGCATATTATAATAAATGAGTAAAAATACAATAAACAAAAATTTTAACTCATCTTATAGTTTCTAAAATAACCACAGAATCTCCACAGGTACAGATACTATACTCTAGTGCTAAACAGAAGTCCCAATTCATACCTGAATTATATATATATATATATATATATATATATATATATATATATATATATATATATATATATATATTGCTAATTTTTGTAATAAGGAGCCTATTTTGATTTGCACCCCATTTAAATGCAGTCCTGAGTAGGTTAAATAGTAGAAAAAAATCAGCTTAAATGTTTTCAAATGCCATTTTTACTAAATAAACCAAAAACTATATTCTAACAAAGATATGAAATAGCTAGTTTTGCATATCACTTACTTCTTAATAATGAATATGATCCTCATTAGGTGCCCCATACCTATGGCCTTGTGTGAAAACAAACTAAGCTTAATAAATGACAAATTAGTAAGTTGATCATAAGTGCTCCATATGCATAACCTTGTGCCAGACCTAAATTGTTCTTGATAAATAACTATTTGGGCACTCCTTGCTCTCCTAGCTGAAGACAGATGAATGCTAATGCTCAATTTCATGTTACCAGCCTATTGCACTAAAAAGATGCATCAAGATCAATTTCTGATGTTTGAGGTACCTATGTAAGGGGAATACAGAAAAAAAAACTTGTCACTTATGTATGTTTGGGGTCTCCTACAATAGAAAGCTCTTATAATGCATCCAATTCCTATGAAAAAGTAGATAATAGTGATGGTGAGAAAGCTCACAAATCATTACTAATGAATTAGATTCATGCTGGGTGCCCTATACTTGTAGTTACTGACCCTGGCAAAAATTATTAAATTGGCACACATAAAGGATGTTCACATTTTTTATTTAGCAGTAAATAAACTAATAACAGATAATTCAATCTAAGATAAATGCAAGTCTTACACTTAATGACACTATTACTAAAATGTGAAATTGAGGCAACTCAGGTAACTTTAACAAGGTGAAGTATCAATAAAAATGCTCCAGATTAAACCATATTAATTTCATCATTACAATCATATTGTTCTTTTTAAGTTTTTATCTTTTGTTTTGATTTTAAATACAAAATAAGAATAAATTTTGAATTATTTAACATATATCCAGGAACCATTTATTGTGTGTCCACTTCCCCTAATGTTAGAACCTGGCCACAGCTCAGAGTCATAGGTCACAAAATGTTTATCCAATGTCTGACTGACAGGAAAGAATATACCAGTATTGACATTGTTAGTCAAAAGTCTTAAAATATTGATTCAGCGTCTGAAGAACAGAGGAATATGCTTACTGGACAATGAAAATATTTGATAAGAAACCACATTTTGTCAAGAATACACTGTGGTAGAATAAAATCTGAGGATTTCTTTCTCAATGTTTAAATTATATGGAAGAACATATAAGGAAAAAAGAATATTTTTATGAGAATACAAGAGTATTGACTTTGGTAGGCAAAGACAAAAAATTAAAACTCATTTAAAATCTCAAAAATAAATTTTCAAGCCCATAATTTATATATCAGTGGTATGTCCACAAAAGTGTGCAAGAGTAAGCAAATGATTGTTAGAATCTTATACAAAAATGAATCAACTTTATCTTTTTAACATGTAGATAAGAAGCATTTATCTTAACAATTATAAAACTTTGATCAAATTTGAAAAAGCTGATACTATTAAATTATAAAAATTTCTATTTTTATTATCAAATAATTTAGGTTAATGATATTATTCAAGAATTATGAGTAATGAATTCGAAAGAAACAAAAAAAATATAAAAAATGCTGAAGTTGAATGCTATGCATTCTGACTTAATATAGTCTTTATCCAAATTTATTTCATATTTCATAAGCAAAAATCAAGTTTCTGTTGTTCTTTACAATTAGTATTAATTCACCAAGCCTCCCTTAAGTTTTTGCATATTACAAATAGAATAAATAATATCTTAAACTTACATTTTGTACATAATGATTTTAATAGACTTAGCAATGCATACCTTGTTTCTTCTGAGGAATATATGCAACTGATTATATATGTATAAATTTCAGCATCAAATTAACACTGTCAAGTATCTCTTTCCATTGGGCTCAATTCCCTTTATACCATTTTGTTCTGGGTTATGCAGACTCCTATAAGTTTATTGTAATATAGTCTCCCCAAAGCGTTGTATGATATAACTGAAATGCATCATATGTAAACTTGTCCAGTCGGCTGGAGCTGTAGAATACACCGACTGCTTTTCTGCAGAGGGGTAAGACCCCTTGCCACCAACAAGTGTCCTGGATATGACATTAAACAATCTGATGGTGAAGTTCCAGTAATGCTGGAGCTTTGGGGAATGCAGAATACCCTTTTATTGCCATCGCTCCCAGGTCCACTCTGGCTTAGAGTGGTAGCACCTGATAAGGGTCCTATCTATGGGACAAATAGAACTAAACCATGGTTTTGAGAATTTACTATTTTTGCATTTAAACTGCATACTTATGTTAAACTGAATTGCTTGAAAATAGAACTGTTTTGACATCTAAAATGCATACTAATGCTAAATTGAATTATCTGAGATAAAACTGTTTTTACATTTAACACTGTGCATTGCCCAGTCAGCTGAGGCTGTGGAATACACTGACTGCACATCTGCAGAGGGGTAAAACTCCCTCCTCAATGAGTGTCTTAGATATGACACTAAACAATCTGATGGTGAGTAATGCTGGAGCTTTGGGGAATATCAAGCACTTCTTTATTGCCATCGCTCTCAGATCAACTCTGGCCCAGAGTGGTAGCACCTAATGGTCCTATGGTTTAAATAGGACTAATCTGCCCACTTATGCTAAACTAAATTACTTGAAATAGAACTGTTTTGATATTTAAATTGCATACTTATGCTAAATTGAATTGTTTAAAATTAAAGTGCTTTCGATATTGAAACTGTTTTGACATTTAATTGTGTGTAAACAAAATCTATACTTATACTAAACTGAATTGTTTGAATTAGAACTGTTTGACTAAACTGAATAGCTTGAAATAGAAATGTTTTTGACAATTAAACAGTGTACTTATGCTAAACTGAATTGTTTGAAATAGAACTGATTATTTGTATAAAAATGGATTTGGCATTAGATAACCTACAATGGTTGATATGCCCTAAAACCCACCCAACCAACCAACCATATGTTAACCTTAATAATAATTTTTATTGGGTAAGCAACTTATAGTTTACATCCCAATACATGCCACGATATATATTTAATATTGGATTTTGCACAAGTGCAAACATTCTATGAAGCTAGGGTGGCTGTTACAGCGTTAAAAAAAGAAATAAACCTTCTGAATACATTTCTATTATTCAGGCATAGAGGGTAAAATAAACTTTTTGCCAAAATACTAAGGCATAGAAAATTTCACCTTTTACCTATCAATCCCAGTATTCTTGTTTTCAAACATTGGTGGAAAATCTGTATTAAAGTGATCTTCGATGGCTGTCTTCAAAGAAACTTTCTTTGTATTATTCCAATATTTCTTCTTCTGTTACGTATTTCTAATGTTCTGGCATACAAGGAATGTAGAATATGGTTTTCAGCCTGCATCCCTGGTTGAGGAGGTGTATTTAAGACCTGAAACCTCAATAGGTAAAGGGTTAAAAGAAACGCTGAAGAAAATATTTTCATCTCTGTATTCATTATTAGAATGAATACATACAGTGGATCAAAAGTGAAATGAGGACAGAAATCTGCAATTTCTACCCATTCTAATGCTAAACTTCAACACAGTTAATAGACTGCCAAGGAAATCATTTATTTATCAAAATGTCTGTGTGACAGTAATCTATCTGGGAGTATATGGTCTCTCTTATCAATTTTGATATATGGGGGCACAACAGCTTTTGTCATTTCTGATGTTTGTGTCTTGTATTAGATTTCAAACAAACCTCAGGTTTACATCCAAGTCCACAGATAGTGCATGCAAGAAAATCAGTGAATGAAGTAGCTGGCATGACTGATTGAGCTTTTGCATTCTCCCTCAATACTCTGAGATGCTGGAGATGGATTTGGTCAAACTTCTTGATAACTTTGTGGCATTTTGCTCTCCAAACATTTTGAACTGAAACTGCTTACTTGAATGTATCAACAGGTATACCTAGAGAGCTAGAAGATTTTTTTTTTAAATTGTCTGTACCTGAGATATGGTCTTAAAGCATTTGTTTCCATCATGAAGTTGGCTATAAATCAATCTCTTTGGAATTCTTTCATTCACATGACAAGTTCTGACTATCCCAATTCTAATTGTATAAGTAAGGTTTTTATGCCTCAAATATTGCACTCAGCAAAGAGTATTCAACAAAGACAATTCTTGCCATGAGTATTCAACAAAGACAACTCCAGTAAAAAGCATCAAACTACTTAATCTGTGACTGATAGGGCACCCATAGCTCCATTCCATATAAAAGAGTGGTGAGAAAATATCTACAAATTATATATAACTGTAACCCAACAAAAACAGTATATCATAGCAATATTTTATCAGAGTAATACACATAAAATACTCTAGCTTAGAGAATAAAGCAATTTTCAGTACAATTTGCAACTCAAGTAAAATTTTGTAAGGATTACATACATGCTGAAAATCATTATGTAATCATCCAAATTCTCAACATAATGTTGATAATTTTGAAATCTAATTAAAATCAATTACTTCTTTCTAAATAGAAGTATCAGTATCATCATAGACCATAATTACTCTGGGAACCCAAAAGCATCATGTGTTGTCTAATTTAAAGCTTTAGTCTCACTATATTTTTTTATCACAACTCATATAGCATAACAATATTTTACAGTATTAAATCTTGTATTCATATAAAATAAATACAGAAAACTTATAATCGTGAATATTAAGCCAAAACCTATAAAGAAAAACATCTGTCAAAATTATGATGAATCTATTAGAAAAAAACTGCATGATATCAAACATAGACTGAGACTTTTTCTTCATGAAATATAGCAAGAATGTTTATTAAAATTATATCTTTATATAACTGTCAAAGATAAACTCTTATTTGTATTTTCATACTTATCAATTTTTATAAAATCATTGTTATTTTAGAACCTAGCAAATTAAACTAAAATTTAAAACATTCTTACATATGGTTGGCTATAGAAAAGTAACCCAAGGCTACATCTATAAGATCAGAGTCTTAATAATTTTTTTCTTTATTAATGAAATATACAAATTACTTTGAGTCATACTGACTGTGAAATATTCATAGGTTTAGCAAACAGTTGTCTTTAAAATGAGCTCTTTTTAATTTGAATACCTGTCATTGGGAATAAAGCTGAAAAGAAACTTGATTATTAAAAAGCCTTCCAACAAAGGTTGCAGATAAGTATACCAAGGCCACATGTTTATGACCTGAATTCTAGTCTACTCTAATAATTTATTCTTTTCTTCATTATTAAAATATAAAAAAGTCTTCATGTTATATTGCATGAAGGAATGTTTATAGATTTAACAAAAAGTTGTCCATAAAATAGGCTCCCTGCAACTTGAATACCTGTTAGTGTAATTAAAAAAAAAAAAAAAAATGTTAACTCAAAAGAACTAAAATTTATTCCAACACAATATGGGATTCAACTGCTCCCACCAAATCTTTGGACACAAGGAATTGTAACATAACCCTCTTAAATAAAAACAAGATAAAACAGTTCCAAAGAGTCAAAAGAATGTACCAGCACATGACAGGAATCATATCCTAGCAGTCATAGTAGATGTAGACATACCATAGTGATATGTATACTCACACCTATTTATCCCATCTTTATAAATCAAATGAGAAAGGGAATATTGAATGTGTCTGACAGAGTTTCGTACCACCAACAGTTTGACATAAACAGTAGTGTCAGAAAACAAGGAATGATAAATACATTAGAGAAAGACTTCAAGTGGTTTGGACAGGAAGTCTTAGTAAGAGTTTTGGACGTAACCAAATGTAAGCTTAAGATATTTAATATGTGGCCATAATAAAAACAAAATACTTGTCTCATTGGTTGGTTGATTTTAACACATGTCAACTCATGTTGGGTTTATTAATGTTGGAATCAATCTTTTTTTTTTTTTTGCACAGTTATGTACTGGTTGGTTGGTTTTATGTCATGTCAGCTCTTATTGGGTTATTTAATGCTGAGGACAGTCTTTTTCTTTTTGCAAACAATTATATGGTTTCAATTAACTATTCCTACTTAAAAACAATGATTTGTAAACAATTACAGCTTCAAGTAACTTTTCTTAACACAAATAATTTGCACACAGGTATATGGGAGGGTTGGCTTAAAAATTCATAGGCTGAAATAGGCCATAGTTCAAGGCACTCCCGTGGAATATGACCAAATAAGGCTTATTTTTCGACATAGTCCCCCTTGTGATCCACACACTTCTTCAATTAGTAATGTAGTGCTTGGATCTCATTGGTAAAAAAAGTTTTCATCAGATGAACTTTTCACAGCCCATCCTCATATGTATTAACCCAACCACGCTACCACAAGCAGGATGTGACAAAAGATCAATTCTTTAAGCAGAGTAGAGTTGGTTTGAATTCAAAGTTTTCCTTGCTCTCAACCAGGTTTTCTTGAACTTTTACTGATGTGCCCCTAGTAATCAAATTTAATTTCCATTTACCCCTAAATAAGTTAATTGAATGTTGCTGAGTTTTTCTTTGTCTCCCTAAATGCCATACAAGGGTTTGATTTGATAAATGTTTCTTTCTTTAAAGATTTGATTTTTACAAAATACAAAAAAATTATTATAAATAGAATACTGAATCCTATAACAATACCCACATAGACAAATATCTGGCAGTAGTGAAATTGACTTAACAAGTGAAGACCTCCATCTCTTCAGTCAGAGCAGAATTTTTTGTAAATAATAATTTTACCATGGATAATAATTAAGACTTCAGGCATTTATTTCAATTTTACCTTTTCATTATTTTTCTTTCAAGGAATACTTGATACCAATACTTGATATTTTCTTTCTTTTTTTAAAATCAATATTCTTATTCTTAACTTTCTTTTAAAGACATCTTATAACCTATTATAAAAAGGGATATTCCCAAATTGAGTATTCTAATGAGAGGATTTAAAATTGTTTTTAAATGTTTTCTTTCTTGAATATATGATTACATAGATCATTAATGATGCTGAATAAAATCCAGATCTTTTTGGTCAGAACCAGATCATTTAATTAATCCATATGTTTTGAATGGTGCATTATCAGTGGCCACAACACCCAATCAGGTATTCTACAAGGTGGATGATAATGAAAAAACTAGTCTACATGATCCAGCAATTTTTCTTCTTTTATAAAGGGATTCATAAATTCAAACTAGTAAATTCATGCCTGGCAGACCCTTATTCACCCAGCTAAAATTTTATTCACACCTAGGAATCTATATAGACTGATTGTTGTGCTAAAGACAAGAGCCATGTGTACCCAATTATATACCCATAATTGGAAGAAGAGGACATAGAATCAAGTTTCAAGTAACTGTTCCTATTTAAAAATCATTTCTTTTACTAAGTTATATAGTATCAAGCATTCCATGATCTATTTAATCGACAGATGGGTACCTAATAGGTATTATCACGTTAGGTCTGAGTGGCTCTAGGAGTAATTGCAATAAAGAAGTACTCCATACTCCCCCTAGAGAACCAGAACTGAAACCTCACCACCAGATGCAGTTTAGTGTCATACCCAGGACACCCCTTTTTAGGAAAGTTTACCTCTTTGCAGAGACTACAGTTAGTACATTCTTAGCCCTACCAATAGAGCTAAACCAACAATAATGTTTCAAGTTGTTATTCTTATTTAATAATTTGCCAATGACTATATACCTTCAAACTCTTCTATAAAATGATATTAAAAGCAATAAAATGTAAATTTCTCCTTTCATAGAACAAGCAGAATTAAAAGTTGTACTTTCTGAATCTTTGAAAGCAATGGCATCATAAGAAATATCAGTTGTTTTTTTTTTTAGTAGTCACTTCCTGTTGATATATAAGGCTGGTTGGTAAGTTTTGTGGTATGTCAACCTTTATTGGGTTGTTTAATGTTGAAGTCAGTTATATAGTTTCAAGTCACTAGTGATAATAATCGTAAGTAAAAAAATTATGGCATTTTAGTAACTATTCTTAATAATAATATTCACATAGTTATGTGGTTTCATGAATTCATTTCTAATACAAATAATGTGTACACTATTAGATTGTTTTAAGTATTCTTATCTAATATTAATATTTTTCAAACGGATCTATTTGGTTCATAGATGTAACTGTAACAGGTACTACTTTGCTGGACCAGAGTGTAATAGCAATGAAGAGATGACTTCAAATTTCCCAGAGCTCTGACACTGGAGCCTCAACACCAGATACAGTTTATTGTTATACCCACAACCTACTATCTAGTTGTTGATCAAGACTTAAGCAGACATTTTCAAACGGACAGATGAACATCTCATAACACATTTATCACTATTTTATTGTATGGCTTTCATCAAATTATGTGGAGACTATATGACAGGATGTTTAATAGTTGAACGGTGGATCAATTCTGAACCATTTAGGTCTTTACTTTTTGTTTCTTTTCATTTATAAAGTATGATATGCTGAATTGAGAAAGACAGATCATTTAGTTTCTATAATTATAAGAAATGTCAATAAAATTTCCTAATTTCTTAAAGCATGAATAACTTTGTCACATTTCATTTGTACATACAAGTACATATATATATATAAGACTATGTATGGTTGGTTGGTTGTGTTTTACAGCATATATCCTTGTTGGTTATTTAATGCCAAATCCTGTTTATATATACATATTAAATATATCTGATTTGTAAACAAATAAATTGTTGGTAATAATTTTTAAACAAGCAAGTGCTCATTTCTGTGCACATAGTTAAATGGTTTCAAGTATAATAAATGATTAGATATTTCTATTTGGCCTATAGATGGAACCTTAACAGCTATTACCTCTTCAAGTCAAAGTAGACCTGAAATTAATGGCAATTATAAGGTACTCCATGATCCAAAAAGCTCTAGGAATGGTGCTTAGTGTCATATACGGGACACTCATTATGTGGGGGGTCTCATGCCTCTGCAGAGATACAATCAGTGTATTCTACAGCACCAGCCAACTGAGCAACCATACATATTTGGGTGTGAGGGTATGTACATATTAGATAGAATACAAATAAGAAAAGTGCACTAAAAAAGTGCCCGATGCTAACATGGCAGAATAGGTCTAAAACCTGAAATATTCAAATTATATATTCTATTAAAGTCTTTTATTAAAAGTTCCATTTGGATTACACAATTACCAAAATAAAAATAAGAGAAAAAGTAGCTAATTAACTGTATTTATGGTGAAATGAATTTGTCATGTAGCATGATGTTTGTTCATAGGGTGAGAGCTAAGGTCTCATGCCACCACCAATATATGATATGGGGCTCCCACTCAACTACATGTCAATTTTCATGAAGTGGTATTCATAGAAAATATATGAAACCCACACTTACATATGTATGTTAAAATAATTTTTTAAAAGTGTTTTTTGATTTCATATTTTTCATTATTACAATTTTATGTGTATATTTTAAGAAAAGACAAATATTATACTTAGATCCCAGCATTTGAATTAAGCCGTGATCTGAAGTCCAAATGCTAACAATATATACTTTGACACTTTGTTAATGTTTTTATGAAACAAGCTTCCTCTCTTACCTTGTAATAAACTGCAGAACCAGTAAACATTTGATTGTGTACAATATTTCATTATTTGTGCTCCACCTCATTTATAGTAAGGGATATCTAATATTGTCATAGTTTTACATATTTCATTGTACAAGATTTAATGATACCAACTACTAAGTTATTTCTGGCAAAGCATATAAATAAATTAACAATTTTTATTACATATATATTACCTATATATATATATATATGTTTTTACCTAACCCCTCCACATGAGCAGGATGGGATACAAGGTCAGTTTCTAAGCAGAGTTTAACAGGTTTGAATTCAGTTTTCCTTTTATATATATATATATATATATACATATATATAACAGGAATTTAGAAGCATTAAACCTTTTTATCCTTTCCTTTATTTTAATTGTTAAACTTTTCAAATATCAAGCTAACTTAGTTGGAGATTTATCTTTTACAATTTTTGGCACTAAAAGGAGAACATCTAAATGGAATACAGAAATAAACATGAAAAAAATTAAGCTTCATCTTGGACTGCTTTATTTACTCCTCAACGAAATGAGTATGTGAAGATCAATGGTGGCACCAAGTTTACCAGAGTTTGACTTTATCATATAAAACTCATTAGGAATTATATAAAATTTTGACCAAATATAGATTATCTAGTGCTTCTTACAAATACACCAGCTCAAGCTAAATCTCAGGTGCATAGCCTGAAACAAGCAACAAAAGCATTAGTCTCTACAGGAAAACAGAGTCCATATATTTTAATCAAGATAGTGCCAACTCCTCATTAAATTGCAAGCCTCTGAAATTAGTAGAACAGTTCATATATCTTGGTAGCAATATCTCATCTATGGAAAGCAAAATCTATATATATATATATATATATATATATAGAGAGAGAGAGAGAGAAAGAGTAAGAGAGAGAGAATGAGAGAGAGAGAGGGATAAAGCATGGACTGCTATCAAGTTGTTATTGGCAAAATGGAAGTTTGATCCTTCTGATAAAATAAAGCAAGAAATCTTCCAAGCTGTTGCTGTGTTATTACTATTGTATGAATGCACCACTTGGACTGTAACAAAACAAGATAAACAGCTTGATGGGAACCACACAAGGATGATGCATGCTGTTTTGAACTAATCTTGGAAGTAGCAATCAACAAAACAGCAGCTGTATGGCCACTTACCTTCCATCTCACAAAATCTTCCCAGGCATAACTAACAATTCCTGTAAATTTGGTAGAAACCAGCAGAATCTTAATTGTATGGATGGACAGATAGTAAATTGTAATAAGATGACATCAAAATTAGGAAATTTCCTACTGCTGAATCACTTGTACATTAATGCTTCTAATTGTATAAGTTCTTGTTGAATCAAATCTGTTCTCATGACATCAAAAGAAATCAATTTAATTATCAAAGACCAAGTAATTTAAGTTAAATTTAAAATAAGATTCTCATGGTTACATGGAGTCAGTTGCAGTGCTAAATTGAGTTAAATTTCTTTAGGTAGAAGATAAAGAAATTCAAAAGAAAATGTATTTTGGATAATAAACCTTTATAGTAGAATGTGATTTTTTTTTAATTGAAACTTAGTGAAAATTTATTGGTTCTTCTAAAAAAAAATGTGACAAGAAACAGGTTTTCACTGAGGTCCTATATATAGAAACAAAAACCATTAGAGAATAACTTCACAAAAACTTCTGTTGCATCAGGCCAGACTTTGAAATTCTTTCATTTTCTTTGTTATTGATACAACATAACATCTGACCCTTTGTTCAGCCTTTATTTGCTGTATAATCCATCTGAAAAAATATTACATAAAAATAGTTTCATTTTATTTCTCATAGATCATACATTTTTCAAGGGCTGAAGAATGGTCTGCTGCAACATTGTTATGAAGATCAACAATTTGAAAAAAAGGTTTCAATTTCCCAAACAATATCTGATAGGTTAATGACTTTTCTGAAAACTATTGACAATGCATACTATAATATTCAGTAAAGACTAGATTTTGAATGTTGATTTTTAAGGTTATCAAGTTGGCTTCCTTTTAAAGCAGAATCTTTTATCCTCATTCAAACTCATTTTTCTTAACGTTAACCAATGGTCAGCACTTAGTAATTAAAAATTCTGTTATCACTCTCTCCCTTTCCAACACCATACTCTTTCTCTCTCTCAATATATATGTATGTATGTATATGTGTGTGTATAATCATGATCAGAGTGTATGAATAGCATTTTTTATAAAAGTAATGCTTATTACATATATAAAGACTATCTACTCTATAAGTGTGGAGCAAAAGTTTTTTTCTTTGCCCTGTAAACAAAGACAGCAATCACTGCAGTGTAGTAAGACCTCCCTATGCATTCAGCTGTGAAGAGTATGAAGTCACCTTTTTTTTCCCATTAATACTTGTTAATGTCACATCTATGGGTCAAATAAATCTGAAAATCATTAATATTAGATAGTAATACTTGAGACTATATAACTGTGTGCAAACAAAAGATTATTATTATTATTATTATTATTATTATTAAATAGAAATAATTACTTGAAACTGTACAATTGTGTATAAATTATTTGTATTAAGAATTGTAACTTGAAGTTATAATTGTTTACAAGGGATTCAAATCATTAATCACGTACTTGAAAGTATATGTTTGAAAAAAAAACAACCTTTAGCATTAAATAACCCATCAAAGGTTGATATGCGGTGAAACCAACCAACCAAAGCCAAAGTATCTTCAGTTTCTACATCATCTTTACTTCAAAGCTTTTTTAATGTGTACTTTTAAAAAATTATCTATGACTCAATTATTGCTTCTATTATATTTATATCAATACTACTTGGCTGTTTGTTTTGTTTCAGATATTATAATGGCTGATACAAGTATTTATTTTGCTTAACCATCAACATTTAAAATCTTTCAGGAGACTTAGGATCTGTCAAGCATGAACATTACATAAGCTTAAAAAATATACAAAAACTCTTAAGAGATTTTCTATGAAATCCCAGTTCATTAAAAAAAATGAAAATACTTTTGATACAAACCAATTCATATCATTCAAGTGTTGACTTTTGCTCATGTTTATTCACTCATTTTTCTCTTTCATATTCAAAAATGCTCATTATTCAAAAAACTACAGATCAATTTTACATGTATAGTTATGTGTCAAATTTCAAGTAGTTTTGAGTCTTTGATATTGACTGATAGTGTCAGACTGGTACGAAAACAAACTAAAAGCACATTATTTCTAAGAAAATGGATGATACTGCATTTGATGATGTATAAGACCCTTAAATTACTATTCCTGACAAAAAAAATAAAAAATAAAAACATAGCTTAAAAAATATCATATGTAAAGCATATGTAAAACATAGCTTGAAAAATATTATATGTAAAGTTAAGTATACCGACTACTGATAATCTTACCTAGCTCAAAATACTGTTATACATAAATTAAGGGGTAAGAATTTTATATGCTATCAAATATAGTAAATATTGGCTATGAGTAGAAATTCAATTTCAAAACATTTTTAAAAAATCATTGGAATCTTTTTTTTTTTTTCTTTTAATGTCTAAAAATATCTCCAAGTCTTATGTATGAAGTTGAAGTATCTAGCAGCTAATGTTGACAATTATCATAGGAAATGGACTTGATGAACCAAGTTCAAATCCTGGATTAATCCATTTGTATTTCACTTTACACTAATGCTCTTGGGAAAGGTATGAATCTTTCTCTTTTCACTACCCAGCTATGTAAATCCTCATGTCTCATGAACTCACCTCTGTAACATATAAAAAAAAACATTCTCATGAAACAGGAAGAGTTAATATTGGATTATATATATATATATTAGCAAAAGTAAATCACCAAAACCCTAATGTCTCAAGAATTCAGTTTAGGAACATACCAAAAAATTTCTCATAGAAAATATAGTCTCAAGTTGTACATTTTTCAACTCAAGCAAACCTTACTCTTATCAGAAGGAAAAGTAAGAATCTAAGTATTAAAATTCTTTCTCTCTCTCTTAATAGGCTCAACAACCTATTCTACTAACTTCAGAAATCAAAAATCTATAAGCAAAGTGTGTATTAGCTTATGAATAAGAAAACTTCAAAAACAAGTAAATAGGAAAAAGAAAACATATATATTGGAGTCAATTTACTGCATAATGACAATGAGTGGCTATACCCATATTGATCTAAGTTAATTTCTTGATACAGTTTTTCCTCTCTTTGTTGAGAAATGTAATACACTAAAATCCATTCAAAATAACATTTACTTCTTTTTGGCTTTTTGAAAATTATACTAGAAGCAGCAGCCAAGTGCTGAAAATGCTACTCAATATTTGAAAGCAGCTTAATCAAAAATGGAAGAATCAATCTGGTACAAAAATAATAGGCTTTCATTGTTTGTCTGTCTTCCTGATTCCCAACATTTGGACTTTGATTTTAAATCTGAGCAAGTGGAAAAAGTTCTAAAAAAGAAAGTCAATCAAAATTGAAAATGTATGACTTACCACAAAACACAAATAAAATTGCAAATGTATCAGTTTCTCTGTTTACCAATCCAATCTCATCTTCAAGATTTCAATCTTAAGGAATAGGAATAAATTCAGCTTGATGCCAATATTTTATAAGCCTATAAATGTACTATCTCTAATAGCTTATAGAAAGAAACTTGCTCAAAGTGAAGGCCAGGAATGAATTTCAACCTACAAGAATAGATATGGTACAAAGAAGAGTGAGATTTGGTGCATAACAAAGTTGAACCAAGAGTGTTTTGTGTGCCTGGGTAAACAAGTTTATAAGCCTATTTTCCTAAATTGCACTCTGCAATACATTTTATGTAGATAGGTACAATCATAATCAGACATTTGTTTCTAATTTTGTGTGACTCAAAAATATAGAGGAATCTGTAGGGCTCCAGTACTATGGAGTATCATTATAAATATATCTAGAAGACTATATCAATAAAACAGCAGAAGATGATGTTAAAATATTTAAGCAATTTTTAAAAAATATGAAACTTTTGCTACTTTGGTCCACCCTGATCACAGATACCATACTCTATCTATAGCAGAAGTTACAGATGGGCAAAGAAAGAAACAAACAGAAAATTTATATTGTCCATTATATGAATAGATAGATGCTCATTTAGGATAAATTAGATTTAAAGTTATTTTCAAAGAAAATGAATTTATTCTTAACTCATTATTCAAGTATCAATTTCTTTATTGAGAAAATTTGGTATTAAGCATTTGATTGCAAATTATCTGACTCTGAAGGCAAAACTTTTCAAAGGAAAACGAAAATTTAGATAAATAGAAGTAAAAATAAATGTAAAAGATAATCAAAGTAAATTACAAAATGAACAAGTAATATATACCAACAAGATATTGAAGATACCCCAAAATTATATCAAATTATTTCAATAACTTAAAATTTGTTTAGGATCTTAGCAAAAATCAAACATTTCATAACAAACAAGACTAGCCACTTGCTGTATTTCAATAAGTTATTTACATTACTACAAAATGTAAAATTTAATGCATCTTGAAGAATAAAGGCCTTAATTGAATGAATAGATTATCTAGAATAACTGTCAACCATGCATGAATTATGGCCAAATCATGTTGAATGCATCTGTTCAGGTCTGAAATAAGTGAACAATTTAGGACAGCAGACCCTATTAGCAACTCAAAGCCAGTATGATAGCCTAAACAAACCTTTGTATATAACAACTGTTAGCCATGCAATAATTCATTTTCCTTGAATTTGATTAATACAATGTCTCTTTCTCTTGATGTACCATTTCCTTATAGGATATGGATAATCAGGATTATCTTCAACTTCTTTTACCTATTGTTTGATTGGTCTTGTTTTTATTCCAACAAGATGAGAGAACTAGTTTACTTGCCAACTATCTGAATGCTTGTTTTTATTCTCAAATCCAGACTTCTCCATCATTTATCTGAGATTCCAGTGTTTTTTTATCTGTTAGAAAAAACATCCCTTAGTTTGACTGCTTTTACATGGCTGAAGAATTCTGACTATCCTACTGGAAGTAAGAGTTTTCATGCCTTTGCAAAGGGCATTAATGTAAATGAACACAATCAAAACTCAAAATTGATTTGCCAATTCCAGTTTCCATGCTGATGACCATTACATCACTCATACAAAATAATAGAACTGATTTCTTTTGCAGAAGACCTATGAAAGCTATTTCATAAGCAGATTGCATTTCTAATTTTGGCAATATCAGAATGGCACAGCTGACAAGTTTCCTTTGATGCTGGAATCAATGCATAATGGCCAGTTGATATTAAAGAGGAATAGAAATTAATCTTTACTGCCAGAATCATGATAGAGGCAATATCAGCAGTAAAAAAATACTTGCTCATTGAAAAACCCAATTCCTTGAGGCATAACTTATCAATGTTCATTTTCAAAGAATAAAACACCTTCTCAATTCTTGTTTTTTGATTCTCAATGCAACCAAAATAAATTGTTATGAATTATTCTTTTTTAAATTCTGATCAATCAGATTTCGTCATCTTATCACCTACAACCAAAGTGGTAGGAAACAGAAAATCCATTATATCCCTTACCTATTTCCAATTTCTCTAACAGGAAGTGCAGTCAAAAGAGCATAAACTTAGAGATGTTTAAATTCAATTCTAAGAAGCACACCATTGTAAATCCAACATTTCAAATTTCTTTTGAGGGAAATTTTAAGAATAGCAGGAAGCTACTCTTAAAATATGTCTAGGTCCAGGAAATACATCCTTCAATGATATACCTCCTCAAAGTATTCAAAAAGACAGGGTCAGGGTATTCCTTGATGCCTATAACATGACAAAAGGCAGGGCTAAAGAAAGTAGAAACTTTGGCCTTTACCCACCATTAGCATTTTTTAGTTTTTTTTTGGATTCTAGTTCACTGTGATATGCTAGTATTTATTCACCATGTCATGTGAACAGAACCAACAAAAGGCCAAGTTTCATTTAAGATGGCTCACATATATATAAAGTAAAAGCATAATTACATGGATATGGTGAGAGTAGAGTTAGGTATTACTAACCTTAGTCAATCTCTCTCTCCTTCACTTATCATGATACATGCAACACCTGAATGTGAAGTTAGGTAGATACTGATAGTGGTTTTGATACAGAGATATTTTGAAAAAAAATATATAGATAAAATATCAGACAGAATGAATGAGAAATAAAATGCTGACACTGATCTGGTGGTGTGCTAATATATAGTTATTATATTTCATTCCCTGTGATAATGATTCGAAAATTTGCTCAATAAAAAAAATTGAGGAACATTAGAACTGTTTATAAGGCTAATACAGAGCAAAATATCATAAAAAAATATATAAACACTCAACCAAATTGATTATCACATTTTATTCCTCTTCTATAGTAATTTTGGACAATCCCGTTTTTAAAACTACTTCATGACACTAAACCATCTGATGAGGAGGCACCAGTCTTGGAGCTTTATGAATGTGGAGTACCCCTTCATTGCCATTACTCCCAAGTTCACTTTGAAACAGAGTGGTACTAACTGTTTGGGTCCCATCAATGTGTCAAATAGAACTATTTAATTATTTACTATACTTGAAACCATTTAACTGTGTGCAAACAAATTATTAATATTAAATTGAGTTATTACTATTATACAACAGTGCTTCAAACCATTTGACTATGCAAACAAATGAATAATGTTGAAGAGAATTATTATTACTTGAAGTCTTTTACTGGGGGTTATTATTTCTATAAAATACAATTATTGGTGTTAAATAACAACACTTGAAACCATTTAACTGTGTGCAAACAAATGAGCTCTAACTTATTTAAAAATAAAGCCACCTACAAACTTCTCATTGAAAAATCACAATATACTTATAAACAGGATTTGGCAGTGAAAAATCATCAAGGGTTGATATGCTATTAAACCCAATAACCTAACTCAACCAAAACTTTTATAGTAGGAATGCCTTTGCTAAACAAAAATCAAACTAGAAAACAAATCTCTCTGTGTCTTTGGTATCACTCAACCTGAGATTCAACCACAATCTGCCAGGCCATTGGCAGACACTAATGGACATGAACCAAGTTCAAATCCTCAACAAGTATTGACCGTATTTCACATAGCGCTAATCCTCTTGTGAAAGGTATAAATCCATACTATCCTCTATCGGTAAATAGTAGGGCAATCAGTTTAAGAATAAATATGTACATAATTTTTGTTGGTGGATTTTCAGTATACTTTTAATACTTTATTTTTCCTAATCATTTTACAAATAAGAACTAATTATAAATTAAAATTAAAAATAATACAATGGTCTGATCTGTATATTTTCGAAAAAAAGAATGAGACATCAGCCTCATATTATTGACCTGATTTGATTTTCAAACCTTTACAAAGAACTGGGACATAAACTGGGTAATCTTTTCTACTGTGCAAACCTACGAGGTGCATATGATAAGTTTCCAGACTTTTTCCGTATGAGCACTTTTATTGATAGTACACACATGAAACACCAGTCCCCTTCGAAGTAATCTCCTCTGGCTGCAATGCACTTGTTGTACCGTTCCAACAACTTCTGGAAGGCTCCATGGATGTCCTCTTGTGTGAGCGTGTCAAGGACCTTCTTCACAGCCTCTTTCATCTCCTCAATTGTCTCATAACAACAGGCCCTGAGCTTAGGGAATAAGCAAAAGTCACAGAGAGCAATGTCTGGACTATAGAGAGGCTGAGGAACTGTCTTGATGCCCATCTTAGTCAAATAGTCTGTGACAAGGATGGAGTTGTGGACTGGTGCATTGTCCTGCTGGAAATGCCACTGACCCGATTTAAAGAGTGCTGGCCTCTTCCGACGGAATCTCTTTCTGAACTCCCTTAAAACCTCAACATGGTAATCCTAACCCTTTGGCCAATCAACTCTGGTGTATTGACTTCCTTACTCTTCCCATACCTATCATCATCCTTCACAGTCTCCCTGCCTTCCTTGAATCTCTTATGCTACTCAAAAACTGATGCTTGATTCATGTAAGATGCTCCAAAAGCAGTCTGAATCATTCCATACATTTCTGTGGCATTTTTTCCAAGTTTAAAACAGAATTTTATTGCATATCGTTCGCCTAAAGTGTCAGTTTGCATTTTTGAAATTCACCAGCTGTGACAATCAGGCTTTAGTAGGGTGTATTCCAATTGCTGCTGTAGCTGTTCATTTGAACCACCTGAAATCATAAAAATTGGTCAGTCATCTCATAAGATGTATAGCAATAACAGTGAATTTTCAAGAGTCTACAACGATTTTAAATGCCCATACAAAAAAAGTCTGGAAACTTATTGTATGCTCCTTGTATTTTCAACTGTCCTTCTAGAAAACATTTTTATCAAAAAATAATTGCATATTTTTATCATTTTTCCTAAAGAAGCTGTATTAAAAAAAATTGTTTAATTGTAGCCTGTATTGGCCATGAAACTCAGATGTCAAATTACATACTATTTGTAGAATTTATATAAGAATTACTTTATATTTAGCATTTGATAGTTATCAGGATCCTTTTATGAGGTCAGCATTTATACAGAATATCACTGCTTTTAATCATTTAAATTTTCACTATAACAAAGATTACTATTAAATGCAGATTAAAATTCTTCACTCCTTTTCTAAATAGAAGTATCAGTATCATCATGGAATACAGATACAATGAGAAACAATTGGGTTCAAAGGTCATCTAGTTATAATACAAATTCATAATTTTTGCTCAAAATGAGTCAAGCCACTTTGGAAACTATCCATATTACTTTTGATATCAACAATCTATCATTTTATAACATAGCAGGCCATTATTTATTATGCACAAATATAGAAGATGAATTTTCATTTTGCAGGTAGACATTTAACTCTGAAAAGAGTGTGAAACATACTTTTATAGGTATAGACAATCATGCACAAGGCCTTCACAGATTTTCCTGTCATTTCCAATAATAACCTTATACACCTATTGAGCTGTGTACAAACATAAATATTTACCTCAATGGTGACACATTGGCAAAGATCATGTGTGTTATGTTTGAATAAGCTTGCTTTCTTTTTTTAATAGCATATCAACCTTTGTGGGTAATTTAATGCCAAAGTCATCCTTGTAGAAGAACCACAGTGATACTATTTAAAAAATAGCTAGGGGAATAAGGAGGTTCATACTTTTCCCAAAGGTATTAGTCCGAAAGAGAACATAATATTACAACTGAAATTTGAACTTGCTTACTTCTAGGCCACAGTCCAGCACTTTAGTCATTAAACCACAGGATTCTCACTCTAAATGACAGCCAAGATTGTAAAATAAAATAAGTAAAAGAAATTTTTTGACATTTTTATGTGATTCAAGTATTAACTGATATAGATGGATATTTCAGCCAGTTCATTTGTAATTTGAAGATCACCCATGTTTTGTTAACATCAGGACAGGTATAAAATCTTGTTAAATATAAATATATAGTAAATAAACAATGTTTTTCTTAATTTTTATAATGTGCTATGGAGACACCCCATTGAGTTTTGGAGTGTAAATATGTTGAAAAAAAACTTCATTAAAAAAAAAAAAAAAAAAAAAAAAAAAAAAAAGAATTCCACAGGTTGCTAAGAAATTTCAATCTTACTAAAAGTCTTGAAGGCATCATAAAGAAGTCTATTGATAATTTTCTCCCAGACTTTCCCAAAGAACCAAAGCATTCTTCATTCTGATTGGCAAAGTTTTACATGAATTAAAAGATTGATAACAAATGGTATGAAACTTCCTCATTTAAAACTAAGTTGGATTTTGTGAAAGCTTTCAGTTAAAAACCAATTTTAAAAATTGGCCTACAATTTAATTTGATATTTCTAGCAAAAACTCAGTTTTATTAAGTCATTTTTATCATCATTATCAGGTTTGAAATTATATTTGAATACAATTATTACTATTTTTTATAGAAAGAAATATGGATTTATATTTTAATGCATTCATGACTATTTTTTAACCAAATAAATATGGATTATTTTTAGTGCCCTTAAAAAAAACAATTTTCAAACTATACAAACTTATCATATATCAACTCTAAATGGCAAACAAATGATTTTTATTAAAAGCAAATAGTTGCTTGAAAACATAGAATTGTGTATAAATTATTAGTATTAGATGAAATTTCTTGAAACCATATATGTGCAAATTATTTGTATTAGATAGAAATATATAATGTAACTGTGTGCAAAAAGTTTTAAGAAACTACTCAAAAAATATAAATATCAGACATACAATGTACATTATTCCCTAACCTCTAGGCATTAAATAATCCCAGACAGCTTGACATGCCATTATAATCAATCAATTAAACAAAATTTTCATGAAAGATTCAGCTATATAAATAGATATAAATAATACCAAATAACTTTACTGATTCTTGTAAAAATATTTAATAGTTTATAATGCTAAAAATTCAATATGATTCAAACTATACCATACACAATTTATTCTTATTTGAATGTTGAAAACAACATTTATAGCTGTCTTAATTTATTTTTAAGATTTTCTTATAATCACTATATTAGCTAAGTTTAATCAATTTACCAAGAACTAGTTTTTGGTAGAGAATATTTGTTAAATTATTCATGGAAATTTTAAGACAGTTATTCCTTATTATAGTGATAAACTATATGAAACAGCCACACTAATGAGAAAGCACTTACTGTAATTGAACTGATGTTTGGTAAACTTTATCTAATACAGGATTTATAAGAACTACTGAAAATCCAAGATTTTCAAACACTGTATTTTTATCATAGACATGCTGATTAGTTATTTCTGTAATAACCTCTAACACCATCAAACTCATAGCATATTACTTGTAAATCATACACAGTATATCACAGGATAGAATATCAACTGTTATTCGGTATACAATTTCAATTCATTTTTGTTCGTCAATGGCCCTGGAGACTGGGGTTCAATCGAGTCATACCAAAGACTTAAAAAAAAGTACTTGATGCCTTCTTGCTTAACACTCAGCATTATAAGGTATTTATCAAGGGTAAAGTGGAGCAATCCAGGGAAAGGAGTTGCACCCTTTCCTACACCTCAGTGTAGTAGCTATTAAAAAGGGAGCCTTTGGGTCACCCTCGACTATGGTCACCAACTTTGCTTATATTAGCAGTTATGTTTAATTTCAAAATTTTGTTTTGTCATAAATATAAGACCAATGAGCAGAACTACAGAATATAAATGCACACTTTTTATTTAATATTTTGTAGATCTGCCATTAGCTTTGATAACCTAAAAAAATTATATTTTTGTCCAGGGGCATGGGACATGTATATATTCAGAGACACATATTCATACACACACACACACACATATATATATATATACATACATATATGTATATGAATTAAGCACTCAGTAGCCATTAAGCAGATATATGTAAACAAAACAAAAAGTGATTCATAAGCATTTAAAATTCCTTTGCTTATGCTACTTTCCTCGTAACTGTGCAGTAGAATTTTCGGTTGGTGTATGAGTCAGCCAGGTTTTCGATCCCAGCTTCAAGAATCTCGTGTGTCAAGCCACATCAAAGAGTTGTGATACAATGAAACAGTCTGTCTGTGGATGACTATATATATATATATATATACATATATATACATACACACATATACACAGAAGCTAGACAAAGTAATGGAAACACCTAGAATCTTGGTATCATAATTTTGAAACTTCTATAAAACCATCAAACGTTTATTTTTATGCTTTTTGATTTATTATTTATTTTCCTTGTCTTATCTTACTAAAATTGTTTTTTATACAGATATCATCAGAAGAAATTAATCAAAATTCATTAAAAGGGCAGATCTATCAGACTTTAAAAGAGGTCAAATTGTTGGTGCAGGCTCGAGTGTAACAAAAACTGCTGAATTATTTGGTATAGCCAGGAATACTGTCTCAAAAGGAATGACAGCATTTGAGAAAGAAAAGAAAAACTCCTCACCAAAGCAAAATTCTAGAAGAAAGTGAAACTGTCTGACAGGGACTGACAAATTCTTACACAGATTAATAGGAAGGATCACAAGAATACTGCAGAGCTTAATGACCATCTTCTCAAAAACCGTTTGAAGGGAGCTGCACAAAACCAGATTTCACTGGAGGGCTTTAATCAGAAAGCCATATCAAAATAGATTTGTTTAAAATTTCCAGTTGTTTCCATTATTTTGTTCAACCCCTATATATATATATATATGTATATATAAAATCCAATTCATTTTATGCCAAATCCTTAAAAGGATTCAAAAATAAAATCAAAATATTTTATCAGAAAGACTATCAAGAATTTTCATGACTAATAACTTGATTAAATGAAAATCCACATATATGATAATGCATGTTTTTGATGGATATTTATTTTAGAAGGAGAATATTTCAAATTTACTCAGCAGTTGTCTGAAGTCAATGTTTTCTACATTTATCAACACTATGATGAATTTTGTCTGACATCAACAATAATTAAAATATTCAATTTTGATTTGGTGCACATTTCCTAACATAAATAACAAATATTTTCTTTGAATTAAAAGACCAGTTCTATCAAATTCAAAGTTCCTTTGAGCTTCTTTCAAGTATCTTAATTCTTTGAAACAATCAAATGAAATGCTTTCAATATGATAAATTATTCCTATTCTATTAAAATTGACATCATACACTACATGTAATTCAGATATATATTGATAAGAATGTTATTTCATTGTTTTTGTATTGTCTTTCTATTTCTCAAGCCAAAAATACAGCAACCCTTTTATTTGAAATGACTTCATCAAGTCTACTTGGTAGCACCATGGTGATATTGGATTACTGATGCCAGTCACACCTCTTCCTGCAATTATAGCCAGATAGAGAATTACCAGTGAAACTTGAATGCTCCAAAGAACTCTACTGGGCTGCCTGGCAATGTGCCAGTGATGTCAAATCTTGTGTGAGGACACTTTCAAGTGATACTGCATTAGCTGCAGAAAGGAACTCTTTGGCCTTCTTCACAACAAAAAATTTCTACAATGAAATTAGCCTGAACAAAAGTGTGAGAATGATATTGGGCAGAAGCCAACTGAGTTATACAAACTGGAGTTGTAGTTTGGTTGAGCATTTAGGCAAATTGACATCAATACTCATTGGGCCTCATGCAAAGTAAAAAATTACTGATGATCTTGAGTGTTTCTTAAATAGCACTGACAATGGAAAACCAAGATAGTTTTTATATGGTGAAAACTATTATATACAGCTAACAGTACTTTCACAAGGAATTAATCTCCAAGTGTTCAAGATTAAGCATTTCAGATGCCGAAGTCATTTTGTTTTGAATCAATATGCTGAATTATTTAATGGAAATACAAATAATTTGGAAAGTTATACGGATTCAAGTATTCCTATCTAATACAAATAATTTTCAAGTGGTTTAATATGATTCATAAATGGGCCTCTAACAGGTGATTTATAGCAAAAAAGGTGTTAACTCCACACCTGCAGAATTGGAACTCACTACAGGACACAATTTAGTTTAATATCCAGAACACATCTGGTAATTTACTACACTGTAGTTGCCTCTATTGAGTTGACCTAGTTTTAATGTTCAATGCTGTATTTCATATAAAAACTATTTCCAAACTTAGATGTAGAATATTTGATTATCTGTCATTGTTCAGAACTACTGCACAGCACAATGATTATGGTTGCTATTGAAAACAGAGCCCAGATCAAAAGGAAGACTTTCCAAAAATCTGCTTCTTTCGCGGTATAGTGTGATGCAAATGTAAGAGTTGTGGAGTCTTTATTTACCCTACCTCTCTGTTGTGAGTAGGATGCATCACACGATCAATTTTTAAGTGGAGTACAACTGGTTTGAATTTAGAGTTTTCCATTTCCGAGACTGGTTGCCATAACAAGGCTAAAGAACCCAGTCTATTCTGCTGTTTACTCATGGGCAAAAAGAGATGGATTCATGCTCTTCTCAAAAGAATATGTGAAATCCAACAGACCTCTCCAGGAATTGAAGTCAGATGGTCAAGAACATTTCTTATGAATATAATTACTAAGTTACTAACACCTTTGTTGCTTTCTCCTTGGGAAATAATCTAATAGCCAATTCTGTCTCATGGCAAGCATGGTTTGATACAGCTAACAGGCCACAGAGTTTACTGCTTCACCCATGTTAGATAATCAAAAAGCCAATTCTGTTTTGTGGCCAGCATGGCATGATACAGCTAATAGGCCATAAAGTTTGCAGTTTTGCCTATGTTAAATAATCAAAAAGCTTATCCTGTCTTGTGGCCAGCATGTTTTGATATAGCTAACAGGCCACAGAGTTTACTGTTTCACCCATGTCAAATAATCAAAAAGTCAATTCTGTTTTGTACAACATATCAAAGTAAAATGAAAGTAGAAATAGAAAAAAATAACCAAAATGTTGTCAAGAAGAAAAAAGCTGTCTCTTCTATGTTCTCTTAATATGCATAGCATAAAAATAGTCTTAGCCTATAAACTTTATAAGTAACTGGACTAAATTTTTAAACATATATTTATCTTCATGTACATAAAAATATAAAATGAATACTACTTTTTTTTTTCAAATATTGCTTTCACAGTCTAACAAAAATGGCCACCCATAAATTGGTAACATCAATATATGTTTGACAAAAATAAAATCAGAACTGGTTATTTTCTAATGGTGTGTTTCCTGCAAGCAATACAATTATAGAGAATTGGAAGTAAGTACTTCAATTTAGATAAAGTACATAACCATTATTGAAAATATTGGCAAAGACTTGAAAAAAGTCTGTTTGTGCATACACCTGTATTCTTGACTAATTATTTGGCTAATTAAGTAATATTTATATTTACAGTAGCTGTTATATCACAGGTAGAATTCATCACTGATTATATATATATATTATGCACTGCACATGAAAACAATTTGATTATCTGCCCTTGTTTAGAATAATGACAGTAGGAGCAAAACAATGGTGGTTGCAATGGGGAACCCACAATATAGATAAAAAGAAAGACTAACTAAAAATCTGTATCCTCAAAAGCTGGGATAGCAAAATACAGATAACTAACAAACTGCAGAAGTCACTGCTTTACCCATGTTAAATAACAAAAAAAAAATTCTTTTTTCTTTGACACGAAGAAATAACAAAACTGAATGTCGTCACAACAAACAAAATGCAGTCAAGAAAATACTACTATTAAAATAAAAGCAACCTCTTCTATAAGCTATCTCATAAAAATAATCACCTGACAACCATAAAAAAAAATTCACCAAATTAAGTAACTTAACTAATTTTCTTTTTGTCGGGGGGATATTTCTTTATAAATCTCTCAGTATATATGTTGGTAAATGTTTTGTTGTCATATAGATTTATTACAACTTATTTCTACTTAGTATTTACACAAACAAAAAAGCTAACACTTTAGCAGTTTGTAGCCTCTCTCTTCTTTTATATATGTGTGTGTGTGTGTGGTAGGGGAGAGTCAGTATCAATCAAATTTTAGTGATAAGGAAAAGTACAGCAATAAGCAGTTATATTTTAGTAGTATGTGCATTTGAACTTCATATATAAATAAGTTTTTGACTTTTTAAAGTTGTTATCTACTGACTTCACAATTTATCTACCTCTCTGCAATCTGATTTAAGTAATTTTCTGTCCTAATAGATAATATTTCTTGTAATAAGGGAACATTTTCCGTGACACACTTTATATGCTTTGTAGAAAAAAAAGGAATCATAAATGATAAAAAATTTAAGCAAATTTCACTGATAATATATATTTATCATCATCAATATTAACATCTTAGTAGGTCCCAAGTAAGCTGGTCTTTAAGTTTCTTAAAAGATCAAATCCTACAGCTTTCTATTAAGTTCTTAGGAAACTTTGTTGAGGATGGGTAATTTGGTTGATTACATCGGAAGAGAAAACCGGAAATTACCAGGACCAAGTCTAAAACTCAACTGAGACACAAATCAATTATTTTTGTTTCCTTTCCAATTACTTCCAGCTTCAGGTGACAGGTTTTCATTGCCAGTGTAAAATTGGTGTCATGTCACCATCACACACAAGTGACATTAGAATCTCAAGCCCAAGTAGAAAATTGAACCAGCCAATTTAAAGCTAGAAATATTTTTAGACCAAGTAAAAACCATGTAACAAATAGACAAAAGGTCATTCACTCTTAATCAGATTTACGGATTTAGAAAAATATAAAGGCCAAATCATTCAGCAATTCAATGCCAGTTAGCAGTTATGAGAAAATACAAATGGTCAATTGAAATAATCTCTGCCACTCAACCTGCAATATGCATTAAAAAATTTCTTACATAAACTTTTATTCTGAACTAGATTACCATGTATCTATTGGATTCCTGTTTAAACAGAAGTCCATAATGATACTGATGTTTCTATTTAGGAAAAAAAGGATTTTAAATAGCATTATATATCTATCTGTTATATCAAAGAATTTAGATTATTAAAAAAAAGATATTCATCATGAGCACAGACACCATAAAATTATCATTCAGTTGTAAGTTGGATTGAAAATTAATTCTCTTAATTAGAACCTTTTAAGTGTATTGCTTTAATATAAAAAAATCTTAACGTTTCCTTTCTGCTGGATTACACACAGTTTAAAGAGATTATCAAAAATTGATAATTTCTAATCTATTCAAATAGATCTTGGGCAATATGCCCAATATGGGTGACTAACGTCAATTACAAAATTCACTTAGAAATTGATTTTGTAAATAAATCTCAAGAAATCTCCAAGACAATTGTGAAAAATGAATGACAACAAATTCACGGGAAAATTTTTTTCTTTCTTTTTTCTAATAAAAACTGATACAAAATTTTAATAATGATAAACAATAATAATAAAAATTTCATCTTCAATGAGTATAGTACAGAGTGATTGAAAAACAAATGTTTACCCCCTTTTTAAGATAATTTCAGTCTCCACAAGTTCACCATTCCTGTCAGCACATTATTGGAATCTCCCACAGGTGATTAAAAAACCAATGTTCCTGTTTTCATGGAATTATTCTAATTAGAAAAGCAGAACTGATATTATGGAGACCACCAAAGGAAGATTCTATTTGACAGGAATGGTGAACAGGTGAAGACTTTAAAATCATAATATCATAAAAGGAAATCTCACAGATATGTTAACATTTTTTAAAAACATCCTGTACATTCATCTTTATATCCTTTTATATGAGAAAGATCAGAATGATATATTTCACCAATGGTCCAGCATTGTCAGTGAAATGGAATTCATTATCAAAAATGGTTCTGGCAGTGAAAGGAGAGAAGCATGATTACTTTCTTTTTTTTCAAATAACTACAATGATAGATTATAAAAATGTTTCTCTCCCTTGTTCTGCAAGATTTCATTTTTGGTGACAAATTCATTTTCATTTACTGGACCACTGACAAAACATGTGAATCTGATTTTCCAAACTGCCATCTATATTCCATACTGTAAGATTAAATTCCAAACCTTACCCATAAAACTTTTTTAAAAATAATTCTTCAAAGCCTTTTATTCTTTTTATTGTCAACATAACTTTGATTTTGTACTCTTTGGATATTATACTTGACTTGAACCTTTCATATTAAGCAGTAAAACTACCCCTTATCCTCAGTAATCAATTTCCCCCAAAAAAAATCTATCATAAGGCAGAAGGTTCAGATCCTATTTCCTCTTTCATTCTATAAATACTGACAATCAATCTTCTACAAAATTCTAATGATTATATCTACTATTTCTGGAAATTGTGAGCATTGACCTTTTATAAAGTTTCTTATAAAGAGATGACAATAGTTTCTTTTTTTATCATAGCCTATTTAAATCTCTTGTTTGATAGTTTGGAAACCAAAGTGGCATAACAGTTACCATAATAAGAAATGGACTATGTGTACTAAGTTCAAATTCTGGACAAGGCTGTTTGCAAAAGACATGAATCCATATCTTCTCCTCTCATCTATGGGTAAATAGTAAAGCAGACTGGGCATTTTAGCCTTTATAAGGCAACTTGTCTAAGAGAAGGAAATCTTTAAATTCAAACAAAATTTCATTCTCATAGGTAGGTTAAGCATCAGGAAAAGAATTTAGTATATAAAAACCTGTGTTACAAAGATGAATGATGCCAAATTTGTGCAGACCTGATAGCAAAAGTTGCATTGCTTAAAATGAAGCAGAGATCCACCTTCTGAAAGGGGGGTTAAAAGTGAACCATTTAATATTGTAATGAAATGGCGCCTTCCTACCTTCAGTAATCCTAGGGCCTAGTTGTGTGACTGACACCAAAAAAGTTAATCATAGGAACTCTCACTGTAGGTGTGAGAAGGAGTCAAACATTAGAGATTTTTACAAGGGTCAGTTGGTTACTGGCAGAGCAATAAATCACAACCAAAATTTCAAGGCTTAGCTAAACCATCCCCCAAAGCCAATGAGCATGGGCTATGAGTTTTCAAAGAACAGACCTTTCTTTGATTGACTTGAAAATAATACTTCATGTCTTCCTGTTTTTGAGATCAGTTCAAAGGTCATTAGCAATAAAGTAGGTGGGATTTTTCGTTGGCCATGTGTCTGACTTTTCCTGCTCTAAGATGAACATCATCATCTCGTTTTTAAGATGCTCAAACAACACTACAATATTTTAGTCTGATATTATATTTTACCCTTCAGCTTTTCTGGAATATTTGTCTTAATGTATACAGCATTAATATTTCCAGATAATCATTTCAATGTTTAATCTCACTTAATATCCAAAGTATTTTTTGTGCTTTATGAAAAGAATGACATTAAATAATTTGTTATCATCATCATCACTTCAGTTCAAACTCTGGCTCTTCATGGTAGGGATCAGTCTTGTAATGTCTTTAGACAAGCTAGGGTACATAAATTAATACAGATGTGTCTGATACATGAAGATTTCAATTCTAGGTTAGTACCTCTCCATTGCACTAAAAAAGGAGGTTAGTTGGTTGCACTGTGAGAAAAGACCATGGAAATGAGAAATGTTTGACTATGTACATATGTAAGAGAAGGTTCAGATTCAACTTGACCATGTGTCACATTTTATCACTGGAAGGTAAACAGATACTATTACCATCAATCCTTCACCATTTTTATTCAACCTGTTTATATATTTTGCATTTTATGAAAAGAATGACAGTAAATAGTATGTTATCAAAGAACGAACCTTTAGTTTGGAAACCCAAGTGGCATAACAGTTACCACAATAAGAAATGGGCAATGTTGCATAGCAGCTACCACAATAAGAAATGGACTTCTTTTTTTAACAATCTTTGTCTTAAAAATTGTTTAAAAAAATTATACAGTTATAATTTAAAGCTTAATATTCCAGTACTTTGTTTCATCAAATCATTAAAATTTTAATCAAGTTTTTCATTTCTTTTAAGTATTTTATATTAATTAAATTTGGACTAAATTATAAGCAAAAAGTTTTAATTTGTGATTTTGTTGTAAACATGCTAAGAATTATTGAATGTGGCCTTGTTAGTTGACAGCACACTTGAGTGAAAAGTTTACCTACTCTTGGTTTATATCATTAAATATCTTTAATTCCAAAGGAAATATACATGTGTTGTTATTCTTGAAGAGTCAGGTTTTTTTTAAGTCCCTTCGTTTTTTTTTAGACATGTTCTTGGATAGTAAAGAACTAAACAAAGTTGAAATAATTATCAGCTGTCTTGATCTGAACAATACAGGTTGTCTCTTTCTTGACTTCATCTTTACTTATTTCTCTATGTGTTTTTATGATGCCTTGGTAAAAATGACATGTGATACAATCATGATCCTATAGACAGATATCATCTAAGAATGAAGAAAAGATTCAGCTGAGTAGAAGAAAAAAAGTTTTATTTGATTGAACCGTGATGATTACAGTTTTAAAAAAGTCTCCAGATAATTAGATTAAAACTTGTAAAGGAAGTGAAAATCTTAAAGCATAAATTTCATACAAAAATACATAGCATGTGATCGAAACTAAGGTCTTTCTTTTATATACAAATAAAAGTTTTAGATAATTACCAGCTTAATTTTAGAGTGTTTGCCAACAGCCCAGGAGACTTGGGTTCAATCTCACGTTGAGTCATACCAAAGACTAAAAAAAAAAATGGTATTTGATGCCACCTTGCTTTACACTTGACACTATAAGGTATGGATCAAGGGTAAAGAAAAGCAATTCAAGGAAAGTAGTAGCACACTCCCCTACACCTCAGTGTAATAGCTATTGAAAAGGGAGCGTTTGGATCACCTTCAACTACAGTTGCCAACTTTATATATATATATATATATATATAAAATTGTAATCCACAGACTATATTAATAATATAGTTTGCTACATTCATAAATAAAGAGTGCTCAATATTAGTGATAGACAATATATATATTTCTAAATTTGGATAACATTTACTTTGAGTCAGTAGCACTTGGTGACAGTCAGTTTCTCACTTTTTAAATCATCAAACCATGCAGTTCGCACAATAATAGATGAAAGGATACCAAACACATGAGAACCACTTTACCTGATGATTACATAGGTGAGAAACTGAGTCAACAAGTGATGTTGACTTTGTGTCAATGCTATCCTAAACTTATATAATGTTGTGCTTGTCTGTCTCTTTGTCCAGGTTCTACATCAAATTCAGTCATCAAAACAAATCCATCATCCCAGTTCTAACAAGTTTCTGAGTATCCTGCAACATATCTTGACAAAAATAAAGCTTATTTTCCTTAAGGGATTAGATAATTTGCATATTTTAATATTTTTTTAGACCTAGCACAGAAATCATTAGTAATCCACAAGACATCAAACTAGGACAGTTTATGCAAGAAAAACTCAATATAGTATTAAAAAATTAAAAATAGGAAAGCTTCAGGTCTTGATAAAATACCCCCAGAAGTATAGAAAACAAGGAAATTTGATGACAAACTGCTCCAATACTGCAACACTATATACAAAAATAGACAGATGGACAAAGGGATGCATCCTCCCTTTCCCCAAGAAAGGTGACCTCAGAATAGCCAAGAATAACAGAAGTATAACCCTTACTTCCATAGTGACCAAGATTTACAATGCTCTGCAACTCAATTGCATCGAACCTGAAATTGAAAAAGTTCTTGAGAAGAACCAAAATGGGTTTCAAAGAAATCAATCCACAACATCACAAATGTTGACAATCTGTTGAATATTGCAAGGTGTTCATGCAAAAAACCTTGAGGCAACACTATTATTTGTAGATTTCTCCAAGGCATTTGACTCCATACACAGAGGAAAGAAGGAGCAAATACTTCTGGCTTACGATCTTCCCAAAGAAACCATCACAGTCATAATGATGCTATATGAAAACATGAAAGTAAAAGTTCACTTCTTTGATATTGTCACTAGTGTGCTGCAAAGGAACACATTAGCGGCATATCTGTTTATTATCTACCAAGACTATGTGCTTCAAATGCCGGTAGATTTAATGAAAGAAAATGGCTTTACACTGTAAGAGCAAGAGCAGAAGATACCCTGCACAAATGATTATGGACGTGGACTACACTGATGACACTATCGATTTTCCAAGCAGCTGTCATGTTAATACTGCTGTATGGATGCACTCCATGGATGCTGACTAAGTGTATGGAGAGTGAAAGCTTGACAGCAATTGCACAAGAATGCCGTGAGCTGTATGGAACAAGTCCTGGAGGCAGCATCCCACGAATCAGCAGCTGTATGGACGTCTACCACCAATCTCAAAATCCATCCAAACTAGATGAACAAGACATGCAGGACAAATAAGGGTGAGCTCATAAGCAATGTCGTGGAGAAGTAAGGGCGAGCTTATAAGTGATATACTCCTGTGGACCCCTCACACAGACAAGCAAGGGTAGGGTGACCAGCTAGGACCTATCTACAACAGCTCTGTACTGATACAGAACGTAGCAGGGACGGCCTACCAAGTGTGATGGATGATAGGGATGAGTGGCAAGAGAGGGTCAGGGAAATCTGTGCTAGCAGCACACCATGATGATGACGAATGGTTTTATGAGATGGGTGCAGAAAATGAAAGAAGTGGCGTCCGTCAAGATCACCCAATTTCAATTTAATATTCTCAAACTGTTTAGATTATTAATAAAAGTGTGTGGGAGACTACAGAAGTATTCATTTACTTTTGCTATGCCTCTGTAAATGTGTGTGTGTGTGTGTGTGTGTGTGTGTGTGTGTGTATATATATATATATATATTGTGTATATATTAATTGGTCAATTGTGTAATGAATCAATAGAGATGGTGATAGATTTCTTACAGAAATTCTGTTTAATATTAATTCAAGTGCATGCATGGGATTTTATATATTTATATGTAAGTTTTTTTCTAATCCAAAATGAATTATGCATTTGCTATCACAAAAATATCAGTCAAGTCTTTTTTTTTTACTGCCACCAAGAAAATGTTTTTCACAAAAACAGTAAAAGTAAGGACACTTGACAAGTGTGTGTGTGTGTGTAGACACTCTCACTTGTTCCTTTATAAAGATTTCACATTCTATGAACAAGTTCATTTTTTCCTTACAAAACAAACATTGTTTCTGATTAATTCTAATGACTTTAAGCATCAATGATATGTAGTCCACAACAAGATTATTGTGAGGAAACATATCTATGATTGTAAGATACCAACAGGGGAGTGAACTACCCGGTAACAAAGCAAATTAACAAAACCATCCTTCTTTAAATATAGGACTTTTGTGGTTAATTTCCTTAGATTTTATTGAAAAGGTAATATTTCAAGAGATACAAGTCACTTCATAATTACATATGTTTCAGATTCTTTCCTAATTCTAATATTCTTCAAACTGTCTGCTTGTCTGACATTCCTGCTTTTGAGGTGTTCTAAACACTATCCCTTTTTTTAGATCAACAACTATATATATATATATATATATGTATATATATATATACACACACACACACACAAACACATAAATCTTGATTTTTAGTTGATCATCATTATCTAAGGATATCTTTATATTAAAAAATCTGGTTTTGAATTTTGAAATTACTTTCAAATTCATACGAGGATCATTAAATAAGTATCCAGACTTTTTTTCATATGGGCACTTTTATTGATAGTACACACATGAGACTCTAGTCCCCTTCAAAGTAATCTCATCCGGCTGCAATGCACTTGTTGTACCGTTCCAACAACTTCTGGAAGGCCCCATGGAAGTCCTCTTGTGCGAGTGTCAATGAGCTTAGGGAATAACCAAAAGTCACAGAGAGCAATGTCTGGACTATACGGACTGTGAGGAACTGGTTTGATGCCCATCTTGGTCAAATAGTCTGTGACAAAGATGGAGTTTTAGACTGGTGCATTGTCCTGCTGGAAATACCACTGACCCGATTTGAAGAGTGCTGGCCTCTTCCGATGGAATCTCTTCCTGAACTCCCTTAAAACCTCAACATAGTAACCCTAACCCTAACCCTTTGGCCAATCAACTCTGGTGTATTGACTTCCTTAATCCTCCCACACCTCTCAACATCCCTAACAGTCTCCCTGCCTTCCTTGAATCTCTTATGCCACTCAAAAACTAATGCTCGATTCATGCAAGATGCTCCAAAAGCAGTCTGAAGCATTCAATACGTTTCTGTGGCATCTTTTCCAAGTTTAAAACAGAATTTTATTGCATATCATTCTTCTCCAGATTGGATTTTTGAAATTCACCAGCTGTGACAATCAGGCTTTAGTAGGGTGTATTCCAATTGCTGCCGTAGCTGTTCATTTGAAGCTGAAATCATAAGAATTGGTCAGTCATCTCATAAGATGTATAGCAATAACATACTGAATTTTCAAGAGTCTACGACAATTTTAAATGCCTTTACAAAAAAAAGTCTGGAAACATCTCTCTTTAAAGTGTTAACTGTTAATTAGGTGACCAAAACAATCTTTTTCATTGAATCCACCATTCATGAAATCAGTTAATGGCCCTATTACCTCATTATCTTGATGATCAGTTATTCAAAAATGAAAGGATCAAACTAATTCCCAGCAGATTAATTCTCTGTTAATTTCATATCCATAAACATGGTTGCTAACTAAAAATATCTTTTTAATTCTCAGAAGATAGGAAGAAAAACTTTTCTATATTAATTTTATTGCTTATTTTTGATTGAGTAATTTTAATATATATAAAAATAATTATATTTAGATCAAACAGTTTAGGTTAAAAAGCATGAAAGCTTTTCATAAAAAAAAATTAATACAAAAATTGGTAGGCCAGAAGGAAACATCTCTGGGTTACATGGATTCTTGCTTTCTTAATAACCCAATGGTCAAGGAAATAGAAAAAGATTTGAAGATTATTTCCCCAACAGTCTTACATACAAAAATACTTAGAATAATGAAAATATTAAAAAAAAAAAAAAAACAGTTTTTAAATACTAAATTCTATTGATAAAATTCCATGAAACTTTTCAGTCAGATCAATTTTACAGTCAGGTTATAACCTTGATATGTCTGGCCATTAAGTGGACATGTATTCTGAAAATTATATAGCCCAGTCAGATGGGGCTGCAAAATACACTGACTGCATCTCTGCAGCAAGGTAAGACATCTCCACCAATGAGTGTCCTGGATATGACACTAAACAATCTGATGGTGAGGCTCCACTAATGATGGAGCTTTGGGGAATGTGAAGTACTCCATCATTACCATTGCTCCCAGGTCCACTCTGACACGGAGGAGTAGTGCTTGATAGGGTCCTATCTATGGATCAAATAGAACTAAACTGTGTACCGAATTGTTTGAAATATAAGTTTATATGTATAAAAATGGATTTGGCATTAAATAACTAACAATGGTTGATATGCCATAAAACCAAACCAAAATTATAAAGTAAAAGAATATGGCAGTAAGCAGTCAGAAGAACAATAACTGTTTTTTCAATAAAATCTTGCCAATATAAATACAAAATTTTATAACATATATCCAGTTAGATCCAAATAAACAATATTAGGAGAAAGTTTCTGTATGTTGAAGAATTGAGTTTGGTAGTTTATCAAAGTCAGCACTCAGTCGGGTAACAAAGTTGAGTTAGATCTGAAGTGCGATCTGATATTTGTCAAGTGCCTCACATAGTCTTTTTTATTGTGGGAATCAGATGCAGAACCGTAGCCCACACATGCCTGGTGGTTCCAAAAATGCCTTGAGCCCCATCACCATTCCCTTAAAAAGGAGTGCCTCAGGCACCAGGTGATAAATCTTGTCCCTCAGGGGAGGGTTAGACCCTGGAGTGGGGACAGCCCCCTGAGGCTCAAGGGATGTTGGTTTTAGCATGCATGACATGAATGCTGGCTTCTCAGAATCCATATCAGACAGCCTTGACTGACTGCAGATCTGAAGTGCAAACTGCCTGAACTCTGAAGAAGAGTTGGCACATTGGGGCATTCATTTCCTAGATGGTCATTGGTCGCTGGCCTGGGAATGGACATATTAGTTTATAGATACCAGCTTGTTTAATAGTAGTGTGGGGTCTGTATTGAGTTACAGCCCATTTTATTTTTGTCTGCCAACTGGACACTATTTGGAATCTCCGGGTCCGTAAGTGTAATTATTATTATTGTTGTTGTTATTCTACACATAAGATTGGTGATTTCTACACTCTAACTCACATTTTTTTAATATTATATTAGAGAATCCAGGAAAATGTAGTGTTCAAACCATTGTAAACAAAAAAAAAAACAAAAAAAGAAAATGGAATTTGTCCATCTGAAAAATTATTTTGGTACTATTTACCAACCCCTCCGCTCGGGCAGGATATGACACAAGGTCAATTTTTAGGCGGAGTTTAACAGGTTTGAATTCAGAGTTTTCCTTCTCCTAGACTAGTTACCTCACCAAGGCTGAAGAACACAGTCTGTCCTACTATTTACCCATAGCTGGAGGGAGAATTATTGGATTCATACTTTTCCCAAGGGTATTAGTGCTATGTGAAATGCAGTCAGTCTCGTCCAGGATTTGAACTCGTATCGCCATGTTCATTTCCTACGGCGATAACGACTACACCATGGGCACCTCCAAATTATTTTGGTGAATGATTAATTCTGTTTTAATCAAATTGAATCTCACCGAGTGCCTTGCTGTTGGTTTACGGCTAGTAAATGAATTGAGCAGATGCATACAACTTTGTAATGAGTTGGATCCTCAACAGGTTCTCAAAATTTTGAGACTTGTACCAAACTAAGCCTAGTAAATACCTATATTGAATTTCCGTTATTGATCTATTGATTATATAGCTTTCTTATATAAATGATATCAGATGACTCATTAGTTTTACCAAATAACTTTGCACCCAAAATATTGATTATAAAGTGTCTGTTAAACATGTTTTATTTTGGTTCTTGGCAAAAAAAGGGAAGAAAAATAGAACACAAGTTGCAACTGTTGATCTGTGGTTGGCTAGCAAGGCGTTGACCAGAAATGAATACTACTTTGTTTTGGCAGTGATCGGAGTTAATTTTGATCAGAAGTGGAACAGGGCCGAGCTCAAATCAAATATCTTGAATTTCTATTGAACAAAACAACACCCTAGAGACATTATATCAGAACTGCACCAGTCCAAACTTGAACAAACTGGGATCCTTGTTGAATTGATTGGCACTTAAACACGAATAACACACAAAGATGTAGTCAGATAGACGAGAATGTTTTGGATCTATACAGCTTCATGTCTTTGAGAAATAACACAGGAATGGTCTCCAGCCAACAGAATCTCAATAAATTTTTACTGAATATATCAACTCTTGTGAGACTTCACTCTTAACAAAAGATGCTAAAGTTACTATACTATTTCTGTGCATTGAATTAAATACTTAACAATCCATACTGTTCCACTATTTTCAGGTGATTTAAAAAGTAATATTTCAATATAATAAAGATTTACTCTGGCTAGTATTGGTTAATGTGTCTTAGAATATGTTGACTGTATCCTCTGCAGAGTGAGTAAGACCCTACCTCCTGAAAAGGAATATTCTGCATATGACACTAAACTGTACCTGAAAGTGAGGCACTAGTTCTGGAGATATGAGGAGTGTTGATTACCCTTTCAATACCATTACTCTTCCCAGAATCCCCATCAATGAGTAAAATAGAGATGTTTGAAAATTATTTGTATATAATAGGACCAAATGCAAAAAAAAATCTTAAGAAACAACTACACAAAAAATGTTAATATAAATGTACAATGAACAAAATTCCCTAACCTCTAGGCATAAAATAACCCAGGACAAGTTGACATGCCATTAAAATCAATCAATTGGACCAGAACTTCATCTTGGTTGTTATTATAGTCACAATGTTTTAATCATTGTAACTTTCTGATATATACTAGTATATTGTAGTCATACCAGATATTTGAACTGAACTCTTAATTAAATTTATAAAGGTTAATACTTCTTATTCAGATGTTCATGTAAAAGGAAATCATATATCAGTTAATTGAGTGAATTTTTCTTTTTAAGCATTCATCTTGAAGTAACTGCCCTAAAAAAAACAAAAAAAAAACTTATGCATATTTACTTTGACAGACTGTACATGTTCATCTGAACAACTGCAGTGTATTAAGAAATTAATATATTTATTTTATGGTGCAAACACAAATTCATGATTCAGTTGACCATGAATAAAGAAATAAGAAATTAATCATCAATAATTATAAGAAAGAACAGTCTCAAAATATTGAGCATTTTGTTAAAGAAAACATATTGATCACTAAATCAGTTCATTTTTTTTTCCAATCAAAACAATTATCAAAGGAAGGAAACTATTTAAATTCCTTTTTGTCACTGTTTGTGTGTGAATATCTTTCAGCTTAGTAAACTTATTTTATTTTTTCCCCCAGGTGGTAATATTATGCTAAATTAAAGTAAATATAGTTTCAGTATTTAGAATGTATATATCAAATAATGTAAATAATATATAAACATTCTAAAATTTGAATATATAAAAAAATCTTCATTTAACACATATGCAACCTGGTTAGGTTTGTTCTCTGTTACATTTTTTCTGGTGAAACATATTTTTTAAAACAACTGTCTGAAAAGTTTTAGGTTTATTGTTACAGCTTCTTGTAAATGACCTAAGGTGGAAATTAATTGAACATTTCTTTTTTTAAATGAGTAAATCATGCACGAACATTAGTACCTCATAAGTCCTTCATATCAATGGTAACTGGTGGTTTTTAATAGTCATTGAAGTGACAGTATGTCTCCTCAGTTCTCCAAGATTCTTCCTAGTATTCTCGTTGATCTCAGTAGTGCTGTGCTCTAGAAAGTTTCAATTATTCTTTGGATCTTTAGTTCCTCAGTCTCTTTTCCATGTTCTTGGGTATTGTTCCAAGGGATCCAACTATTATTCCAATCATTATCACCCTTATGTTATATAATTTTTTTCAGTTCTCAGGCAAGGTCAAGGTATTTGCTATTTTTCAATTTCCTTTCCTCTTTGGACAACAAAAATCATGGGTTGATAAGTTCTTTCCTTTATTATGTATTTAAAAGCATCATCCTTCCTTGAGACAAAGAGAGATGATATTTAAAGGAAGAGAAAAATGTATAAATGACTAAATGGTAACCATCTTATTAAGAAATAGATTTTCATACATCTTAAATTGGATGAAAAAAAATTTAGTTCATCTGAGCTAATTAAAAACACTAGCATAGTTTTCTCTTTTAAGGATTAAAAAAATAATCTTAGTTTTGATTGCACAAAAAGAAATATCCTAGAAAACGCCAGAGAAGCACATACACATGTTCACAAATTAAGAATTCTTAATCATTATTGAGTTCATAGAAACCATGCTTATAAAGATTATTCAAGAAATTATATCGAAATCAAAAAAGAGACTCCAAATCTTGATGGAAGTAACTAAAATTTGTCTTCAATAAAAGGAAAAAATGCCAGGAAAGAGATTGTTTAGGTATAAAATACTCAGTTCCCATAGGAAAAATTAACAGCTAAAGTGTTTTAAAATAGTTATAAAACTGACTTATAGAAAGATTAATATGATTCAAGTTAGGAAGTTGTAATTTTCTTTAAAAAAAAAAGGGGGGGAAAGAAAGACAGAGGTGAAAGAGGAAAAAAATGGATATATTTAATGTATTTGTAGGTATCTGTTCAGATATTTACAAGTGTGAAGGATTAAATTCTGAATTTGTATGTGTTTCTCTATATTTAATCATAAGAATACAACTGTTTTTACACACACACAGATATATATGCTCATGGTTTAATGGTTATCATTGTTGGAAATGGAGACAGAGTACCAAGTTCAAATCCTGGACAGGGCTGTTTGCATTTCATGTAGCACTAATATCCTTGGGAAAGATATGAATCCAAATATTCTCCCTTCAGCTCAGGGTAAATAGTAGAGCAGACTGGGCTCTTTAACCTTAGCATGGCAGATGGTCTAGGAGAAGGAAACCTTTGACCTCAAACCTGTTAAACTCCACTTATAGAAAATGATCTTGTGGTAAATTCTGCTCATATGGAGAAATATATATATAATGTCCTTAAAGCATTCTTTTGAAGAACAGAAATAAAGTGCATTATGGAATATATACAATGGATCAAACTCTCAATTCAAAAGCAGCTGTACTCTGTTTAAAAACTGACAGAGTGCTTGGGTAAATACATATAAACAAAAGTATACACTAAAGCTACAAATATACATAATTATCTCTACTCAAAATCTCAAAGAAAGTCTACCCTACTCACAAGCTCTATGAATTAGAAGAATCTGCCCTGACAATAATTTATCTATTCATATCAATAAATTGAAACTGCATTCTTCAACAAGTGGCTGTAATAAAAATTCTGTAGAATATTAAATGCCATCACTGAGACTGCATCCTTCAACAAGTGGCTGTAATAAAAATTCTGTAGAATATTAAATGCCATCACTTTCCAAAAAAATGAAACTCTTATTAAAAAAAAAAAAATAGTAAAATCAATATTTTACCATTTCTAAAAACAATCTAAGTTTAGGTACAATCATTTTCATGTGACACATCTTGAAAATCCAGAATCAAAAGATTTTCCTCCAACTTTTCTCTTTGCTGAAAACTTAGCAGTTCTTTTCTTGAAATCACTTTCTGTGCTAAACCAACTCAGATCAGACAAATGATCTTGGGATGTTATTGATCCTTTGAGATCAGTATGGCTGGGGGTCTACCCTGGGTTATAAAGTTCTAGGCTATAGCCAAATTAGCCCTTATGTAAATTCAGCATAAAACTTGTACCACTTTTATGTCACAAATATATATCAGGAGACTTCTAGTGATTATATCCCTTATATTTTCACTCGAATGTTATTGAGAATAATTTTAATAAAATAGCCTGGCCCACTATCAGTCATTTTAAGAATGGTCTTGTCATTAACATATCACAATGAATAACAGTTTGCAGTCAGGTTTCCTCACCAAGTCTCAAATGGCAGTTTGTATAGATACCAGTTGTTGAGAAGAATTCTTGACCAAGTAATTTTCCATTCCTGTTAAAAAGTCATGAGGTATTAGATTAATCCAATACATATTGCATTAGACATATCTAAATACATTTCATTATTATATTGATTTATGGATATGAAAGAATGAATGGGGGGGTGTCCTTGTGGTGTAATGGTTAAAGTGATGGACTGCGGGATTGTAGAACGTGAGTGCGTACTCCAGTCGCGCAATCATGTTCACTTTCAGGCAAATACCCTTGGGAAAGGTATGAACCCCCTTATCCTCCCAGCTATGGGTTAAATAGTACAACTACTGTTCTTCTAGCTTTGGCATTAAATAACCTACAAAGGTTGATATGCCATTAAACAAAGAAACCAAACCAAACCAAAGAATGAATGATTACATATATACTAGATGAAGCATACATCAAGTCTTGGATTGTAGACACAGCAAAACTAACAGATGAATACAAAAAAATCCCTTCTACTTTTGTGGACAATGTTAGTTGTCTTTGTTATCAATCAAAATTTCATGTTGAATGGTTACAAATGGTAATTGTTACTAAGAGAAAAATCAATACAATAGATACAAGATTTACCAATTATATTTTTTATATCATTATATGAAGCTGATATTGTTGTAAGAAAAATTTCACCAAGTTTCATACAGAAATATTTATTCTATTCAATTAAGAAATTTATTGATCAAAAAATGTTTTTGTGCTCAATGCTATATTATTTTACATCCCCTGATTCAATAAGTATTAGTAAACATAAGTAAGACTTAATTAAATCTAACTATTTTAATAATATAAAAATTTTCTTTTTATCTTTTAACTTTGGAAATTTAAATTCTGTATAAATAGTTATATCATGCAGCAACATGGTTTTCTGCTGATAATTGTTTATTGCGAGAAATTATTTATAACTGTTGATATATAAGTTGGCTGACCATAGTCAAGAGTAACCCAAAGGCTCCCTTTTCAATAGCCACTACACTGAGGTGTAGGGGAAGGTACTACTCCTTTCCAGGATAGCTTCACTTTACCCTTGATCCATACCTTATAATGCTGAGTGTTAAGCAAGGAGGCATCAAGTACCAATTTTTTGAGTCTTTGGTATGGCTCATCCAGGGATTGAACCTAGGTTTCCTGGACCATAGGCTGACAGTCTAACCATTATGTCAATGGGCCTATATATATATATATATATATATATATATATACACACACACACACACACATATATATGTGTGTGTATTTATACTGCTCATGATTAGAGTGAAGAATGGAATTTTTTTCAAATGTTTACATCTGTTCATCTTCACAAACCAAGCATAAATTATTTAGGTAAACATAAAATGGTTATCCATTTTTACCTTTTAAAAGGCCTGGCAATGGATTATCTTGAGTAAAAGAATATGTACTCACTACACAATGGATTGCACATAAAATATACGGAAAATAGAATAGATAAAATGTTCGCCCTTATAGCCAAAAGAAACTTTAATCTATAATTCCCATGCAGTAGTCATAATTAAGACATTATAATAAATTATGTATTTCTCTTGAATTATATATATATATATATATATATATATATATATAAAATAAGATTCTATATAGCAGTCTTTAAACTTAATTAAATTGGGCCCTTTAGAACTAAATACTCATCCAAGTCCACGGATAAATTAACCTAAGTTTTAATCATCAAATAATAATCATATTTTGCACAATTAGTTGCCATCATATAAAGAACCTTATACAGAATTAAATTTTATGAATCAATCATCAAAGAAGATAATATTTTGCCCTTTATTATTTTCCACCGTATAAGGAATATGATATATTGCATTCTGGTGTTGTTAATTGATCATTTTGACTAACAAAATTTTATATTAATCTGTGTTGTAAATGGCATCCATTTATTTAAAAATTATCACAAAATTTATTTTTTCATTCTCTACTAATGCTTAATATTAGCTTGCTTTTCTTAGATTTCAAGAATAAAAGATGCACTTTTTAAAAATTATGATTATACATATTCATTTTATTCAATTCTCATAACAAAACATGATACAGATTAATTTATGATATACTTTGATGTTGATCAAATCTTTGTGTTATCTATAATAAACTGTTTTCATATAAAAGACAATAAAAAAAATCCTTATCATAGATAGTTTTGATGGGAAATGTCTTATTTTTTTAGATTAGTTTTGCTTTGTATTTCATGTTCATTATTTTACAAAGGAATTATATGTTATATTTGATATGTTTATTATTAAATCAAACCATAAATGTGACATTTTTCCCCATAATATAAGAAGCCCTGAAAAAAAAGAATAATTAAATTTAAAAAAAAAACCCAAAGATTCTGTGCAGATATCTTTCCTTTGTTGATCATAGCTTGATATTCCTATGCAGATAAAATATTTTTCAGACAATCATCTAGCATGATGCAAATCAGTATGTTTGCTATCTGGCATCTAAAACACACTGAGATTTTATGATTGCAGATTCTGTCAAAAAGCAAAGTTGTTTGCATCAAAGTATGGTATCCTCATGTTAGAAATATCTGTAAAATACTGATACAAAAATTTAGCACAAAGTCAATAATGATGCTAATACTAATAAAATATGATACTACATGACAGCAGTTATATATGTGCCTTATTTAGTTTCTCTCTCAGTTTCTCTGAAAGAATGTCTGGTTGTATGCTTGTGGAACTGTTCAGTTGTCCAATTAAATGGTAGGATATATGCCAGAAGCTGTTTGGAAATCATTTAATCAATGATAATTTCAAAATAAGCTTGCAATTTTAAGATACTCCACCACCACACCAGCAATACCAAATTTCCACTAACTAGCTCCTAACCATCTGTTCAATTACATACCTAATCAATACAGTGAAGTATTTCTCTTGAAAAAGTCAAATGCATACCACTCTTTTTCTATTCAGAGAAGTTCTAATTTTGCCAATAAAATATCAAACAAGATTCTTTTAATTTGGAATTTCAAGATGTTCAAAATTCTAAGCACAACTGGGAGTTTAAAAGAATAAAATTTTACAGCAGAAGATGGGAATATTTGAATTTATGAGATTGCTTATGTATTTTTAAAAGTGCTTTTATATTTTAATACTGGCTATTCATTCATTAATAAGCATTTGACTCCAAAATAAAAATTTTGTGTTTGTTCCATGAATGGCTGGAATCAACTTTTCCAAAGCCAAAAAGAAGAATGAGAATTAAAATTACCTTCAAAAATTATTTCTAAAACAAGGTCTTTCATTTCATCAACTTCTAGCCTAAAAATCCAAGCAGTGTACATAATTATATACACATACTGTTCCAGAAAAAAAGTTCTGAAGCAAATGAAGCCTTTACCAGATGATGACTCTGGGGTTAGACATGATTAAAATATATCAATCATTTACCAAATGACTCATACCAAATCCTGCGGATGAAGGTTAGTAAGTAGTTAGAATTGTATTGATATATAATTTCATAAACATACAATAAAATAAATCTATAAACAGCTATGCCACCAACAAAGCCTTCCTAAGATGATGTCTCTTAGGGCCAGGCATAGTTTTTGGATCAAAATATCATTAATACTAACCTGGAGAGTTCATGAAGATACTTTTTAAGATACCCCTAGAATTCTTCCATTTTCTATCACTTTGTAGGAGCTTCAGATGAAAATACAACCTTGTTATACATTTCTTGTATTCTTACCTCCCTAGGAAGCAGCGTCTCATCAACCGAAAAAGACATCGATACACGGCTTACGAAGGCATGGACAGCTATCGATAGGCTTTCGATCATATGGAAATCAGACCTAACCGATAAAATGAAACGCAGTTTCTTCCAGGCAGTGGTCGTATTGATACTGCTATATGGATGCACTACTTGGACGCTAACTAAACGGCTGGAGAAGAAGCTAGACGGCAATTACACAAGAATGTTGCAAGCAATATTGAACAAGTCCTGATGATAACACACCACAAGGCACCAACTATACGGCTACTTGCCTCCCATCACGAAAACTATCCAAGTTAGACAAACCAGACATGCAGGACACTGCTGGAGAAGCAAGAATGAGCTCATAAGTGATGTACTCCTATGGACCCCCGCATATGGCCGAGCAAAAGCAGGATCACCAGCTTGAACATACATACAGCAGCTATGTGAAGATATGGGATGTAGCCCTGAAGACCTGCCAGTGGCAATGAATGATAGGGAGAAGTGGCGAGAGAGTGTCAGGGATATCTGTGCTAGTGGCACAACATGATGGTGATGATGTATTCACATTTTAATCAATGTACACAAGTCTGAAAATAAAAGATTAATTCTCTGATGTAAGATTTGAATCAACTGAACAGATGCCAATGTCCAAATGGGGAACATAAACTTCACCTAGAAAGTTGAGGTAAGATTCTTAACTATATTGATATAATCTATAAAAAAAATACACTAAAGTATTTTAGAATCTGTATAATTGCATGTTGATTAAGTTTCTATGAATAGAAAAAAATGTCTGTGTGTGTGTATGTATGTATATATATATATATATATATATATATATATATATACACACACACACACTGATATTTATGTACATATCCACTTACCTCCCATCTCACAAACCATACAAATCAGACAAACAAGACATACCAGGAACTGCAGGAGGAGCAGAGATGAACTCATAAGCAATGTTCTTCTGTGGACTCCTATACATGGACACATCAGTATTGGCCAACCAGAAAAATTTACTTCCATCATCTCAAGACAAACACTGGATTCTGCAAAGGGCAACTACTATGGATAGATAGCAAGATAGAATCAAGGGAATCTGGGCTATCCACATGATTTAAAGATGATGATATATTGATTATATGAAGTAATCATTAACATGACCATTATTACTGAAGTAGATTTGATCTTTACAGATAATTTGCTTTCCATGGTCTTGTACCAGACTCTGCAGAGCTTAATAAATATCTATCCACATATATAAAATGCAATGTCTGCATATGTGTGCATGGAGTACTTTTCCATGTCACCAGAAATTACCATGATAATGTAATGCTAACATGAAACATGCTTGCCCACTGCTCACATTCAAAAAAGCCTTTTTTTACCAAAGCAATAGAATTTTAAAAAAAAAAGATTTTTACCTGATTAACTTAAAAGAATACAAATAATTACAGAAATTTAAATGTATGAGGTGTAATCAACTAATACTGAGATTGGAGTTTAATTTTTTTAAATTTCAAAATTTAATTGAAGATGTGTACTGCTAAAAAATTTAAGTGATGATGAATCAGTGCCAATGAAGAAAAATAACATATCTTGAAACTTATGAACTGCAAAATTTTGGCAAAACAATGTTTTGTGAAAGTGTAGCACTCTTGATACTCCCCAGACCTAATTTCATATGACTTTTTATTGTTTTCTAAATTGAAAATTCATTTTAAGAGTTGAGGGTGTAGAGGACATTAAGAGAAATTTCAGCTGCACACCATATGAATAAAGGAATTTCATAGGTGTTTTGACCAATGAAAAACAATCTGAAATAACTGTGTTGAATACCAAGGGAACTATTTTTAAGATAATTAAGGTTTGATTAATCATTCATTTCTGACTTGGTAAATACAGCTTCAATCTCAATACTTCTTTAACACATCTTATATTTTAAAATAAATTAATTTTTCAGTCATTGTTCATTTTTGTTTTGGTAAATATAGCTTTAATCTTGATACCTTTTGAACACACAGTAATAATTATTGTCATTTTCTTAGAATATGTATTATAATTAGTTAACACTTGTTAATTATTGCTCATTTCAGTCTTCATAAATACCAATTAAGTCTTAATACATTTTAACACACTTTGTTTTGTTTTGTTTTTTAAAGAAAATAAATGTTTCATTCATTGTTCATTTCTTTCTTTGTTAATACTACATCAGTCTTGATACTTTTTAAGGATATTGAATCTCATTATAATTTGCCCAACTTTCATCTGGCTCATTTTCAGTGAAACTTTCAGGAATTATTAGGAACATCCTTGAAAAGTTTTTTAATGATATTTGGTCAAGATTATTGGACTTTTTTGTCGTTAAAATGAAACTATTTCATTTTCTAAGAAAACACAAAGTCATTTCAAGGTAGTGCCATGCTTTGCAAGGAATGTCATCATCATTATGTCGTGCCATCAGCGCGGATATCCCTGACCCTCTCCCACCACCCTTCTCTATTGTCCATCGCTTCCGGTAGTTCTTCAAGGCTACATCCTGTATTGTCATAGAGTTGTTGTATGTAGCTTCCAGCTAGTCGTCCTGCCTTTGCTTGTCAATGTGACAGGGTTCACAGAAGTACATCACTTATGAGTTTGTCCCTACTTCTCCAGCAGTGTCCTGCATGTCTGGTTCGTCTAACTTGGATAGTTTTCATGATGGGTAGTAAGTGGCCGTACAGCTGCTGCTTTGTGGGGTGCTGTCTCAAGGACTTGTTTAATATTGCTCACAGCATTCTTGTGCAGTTGCTGTCAAGCTTTTTCTCCATATGTTTAATTAGTGCCCATGTAGTGCATCCATACAGCAGTATTGACACGACCGCTGCTTGAAAAAAAAAAACTGTGTTTCATTTTATGAGTCAGGTCTGACTTTTACATGACTGATAGCCTATTGATAGCTGTCCATGCCTTTGCTAGTTGAGTGTTGATTGGTAGGTGAACTTGTCTACTAGTTTCAGAGAGCTACCGTTTAGCGTGGAGATGTCACCTCTTTGATTAAAGCACATGTATTCCGTCTTGTGTGCATTGACATGGAGTCCTATGCCTGCAGCTGCTCATTCCAGACTATGTAGCAGGTTTTCAGCTTGGTTGGGTGTATTTGTCAGAGGCACTATGTCATTGGCATAGTCCGCATCCATAATTGTTTGTGCATGGTACTTTCTGCTTCTTTCCTTTGTTAGCTTGAAACCATTTTCTTAGACGTTCTAAGCACAAAGTCTAGACAGATGATAAAGAGGTATGGGGCTAGTGTGTCTCCTTGCAGTAAACCTGCTACAACGTCAAAGTAGACTGCGTCTCCATAATTTCAGGTCCTATTGCAAAATTAATCACAGTATGCCTGAAAGTCAGATTGTCAACAACATAAAATTGCTATTGTACTAAGAAGTTTGAAGACTAAGTTGACATTATATTTGCATGGATCTGATATTGACAGCAACTAGATGAATTTCATGATAAATCAGAAGTTCTTTCATTTCTTTTTCATGATATGAGATTTTGTTAATGAAACATGTTAGTCATAAATAAATAGAATAGTTTAACACAATGTACTTAATGAACATCACATTATCTTAAAACCAGTATTGATTACTGGTAAGTACTGCTGGTTATACTAATATATAAATCCATGTAAATATGTAATTTATTTTATTTTATTTTTAAAAATTCATCTCAGATATATATATATATATATATATATATATATATATATATATATATATATATATACACACACACAAATATTTCCTTGAATTTTCCCTCATTAATATCATGTTCAACAAAAAATAATTTTAATATCTGATAAAGAAGAAAATATAGAATTTTTGAAAATGCTTTGATATTTATTGACATTCTCATTAGAATCCGATTTGAACTGATGTGAATTGCTTGATTACAAGCAAGTTGAGAAATGATATTTATTAAACTGATGCACCTTTGGCTCTGTGATCAGCTTGCAAGGTTATCTCATTAATGAGTGTACAACTGCAGGCATTGTGAAGGTTCAGAATAAATAAAATACAATGATATAAAAAAGACACCAAATAAGAATACATAATCAATAATCAATAGTCAATTTAAATAGAAGTCAAAGGATAATACCTAACCAATATGAAGAGAAAACCTTATAACAAGTTAAATTATCAATTCATAACATTTCAAAAAATGTGAAGCAAAATAGAAATAAGTTATTTAGATTATCTCAAAGAAATTTTAGCATATCCATGACTTTTTCACAAGTGTTAATTAATTATAATACATATTCTAAGAATAGGTCAATAATAATTACTGTGTGTTCAAAAGGTATCAAGATTAAAGCTATATTTACCAAAACAAAAATTAACAATGACTGAAACATTAATTTTCTTTAAAATATAAGATGTGTTAAAGATGTATTGAGACTGAAGCTATATTTACCAAGACAGGAAGGAATAATTAATGAAACCTTAATTTTCTTTAAAATAGTTCCCTTGACATTGGACATACTTATTCCAGTGAGTTTTTCATTGGTTAAAACATCTCTGAAATTCCTTTTTTCATATGATGTGAAACTATGGGGTTTTAAAGGTAATTTTTTTGTTGTCATTATTGGACTCTGTTATGGGTTACTCTATTCTATTATTTTGCTGGTTTCTTGGATTTGAAAGCTGTAAATGAATTATATGAAAAGAAGACAGGAAAAGAAGAGAAGAGGCCAAGATATCTCTCATATTTTGCCTTTAATTCTGGGTTCAACAACCCTTCAGTGGGTGAGGAAATTACTCCTAAATACGAATGAAATGGTTGTGTCTCCCAGTCAAGGTATTAAAATGTGTTAGTCATTCTTGGGTGTGTAGCAGAAGGAATTTTGTATTTTTGTTTGGCGTGTAATTTAATTCGACCATTAGGGTTGACGCATAATTTCACCCAATCAGGATGACTTATCCTATTCATCCCAAACCATCTTTCTGGGCAGCAGAAATTGGGGAAGCTGTCAAATACTCTTCCTTTCTCAGAACTTCTTCATTCAGGACAGACGTCTGTCTGCTCTTCAATAGCAGCAGCAGCATCATACTACCATGAAGGAAGCCATCTAATTTATGGACCCCTTGCATCTATTCTCTTAGACCAAGGGTTCCAAGTTGAATATGAATTAGATGAATTCAATACGCCACACAGAGGAGCAACTTTTAGTTGCCTCCAGTATTGGCTATGTCGACTGCAATGCAAAATTCCGCTCCGACACCAAGCTACTTCACCACTGGGCAACATTTTCTGGAGACATTCATGCTTCTCCCCGAAACAACCAGAACCATAAACTCACAGTGACTACAATCGTTTCTGTCCTCAAACAGCAAACACGACTTTTGCTACACTATAGCGAACATGTCACCCTCACACATTCAACAATGCCTTAACCTAACGATGCACTTTTCGCTCAGGCATTTAGCTGCTCAAATGCTTTCTCAACTCTTTAACAACTTCATTTTGTTTCCTTACTTCTTTCCTTCCTACGAGACTTGCAGCATAAACATTTATTCCATGCTGCCATTAAAAACCTTCATATAAAACCTTATGGCATCTTCTTCGTCTTCGTGCTTCTTCAAAATTGCATCTTTTGCCTCCTCCAGACTTGAAGAAAGCACAAACTCTTGACTTTGATTTACCAACAACATTTAGCAAGGAAGTAACCAAACGTAACACGCAACAATATTCCTCACTAAAAATGGTAACAAACATTCCTTTCGCTAAAGGTGTATATGTCCAAATTTGGTGTATAAGACATTAACAATCTGTTAGATGCTTTTTGGGAAATATGTCTAAATCCGGTGTTTTACAGTTGTAGCTGTTAAGTACATTATAAGGTGTCTTAGTTGTGATTTTTATGAGTCCATTAACTGGTGTTTTTAGTCATGAGTCATTCGTAAAAGAAACGGCTGCTACTGGTGGAAAGGTTAGCCAACACATCCATCTTTAGATGGACATGCTGGAACTTCCACCAGCAGCAAGAAAGATTTAGGTGTTGTCACTCTACTAGTCACTGAACGGGTTTCTTTCTTTTGCTGAGAGGGTTCCTTTTTTTGCCCATGTGCTGCCCCTTTTCTTGTTAGGGGCATCTGGGAATTTCTGAATTTTTTTTATATTTATTTTTAATTCAATTTTAATTTTCTTTTTTTATCCACTGCAAAGCTGCATCATCACATTTCTTTTAATGACCTCCACATCATCAAATTTTGATCATTAAATTAATTTTCATTTAAGGAACAGGAAAAAGCCATATGGGATGATCTGGTGAGTACAGAGGGGGCTTATTTACTTGCACTTATATCAGGACAGTGCATCGAAAAAGTATTGAGAATTAGCACTGACTCATCTAGACAGTGTTCTAGATGTGTAGACATCATCACTTTATTACATAAGTAGCTCAGATGTACATGTCTTCATCTAAATTTTAGACAAAAAATTTTTCAAGCTGTCGTCATGATACATTTTAGTCATTAAATGAATTAAAATCAGCTAATAAGAACTTTCTTTATCCTGTAGCTGATGTATTTTACTGACATAATGTTAGATTGACAGTGATCGATATGGCAGGTTTCTTTATGCTGTGACTAGATTGAAAAAAGAGTATCTTTACAATATTTGTAACAAACTCAGATTATACACACTTTTACATATTTATGCTTCATCACCTGTGTGCCTGTATCAGAAATTGTTAGTGTCATGATTGTCTCCATTATGGATAAAATAGTATTTTTCTTATCTTCTTCATTGATCCCATAAACTGGTTTGGTCATGTCATGTCTCTTAGGCAAGAATAGACTAGTGGAGCTCATCCAACACCAGGCCTATGCCTGGCTTAAATTCAAAAGTTTACTTCCCTTAAACCATTTGTCAAAACAAGGTCTGAGCCCAATCTTCATAACTATTTACCCATAGCTGGAGGGAGAATAGTTGGATTCATATCTTTTCTAAAGGTATTAGCACTCTAGAAAATGCAAACTGCCTCATTCACTTCTTACAATAACTGGTATGAATGAGCACCTTTTTCTTATCCTGGCATCTCTTCAAAATTGCATCTTTTGCCTCCTCCACACTTGAAGAAAGCACAAACTCTTGACTTTGAATTCAGTTATTCTTCAATATGGCTTATTTCCCACCTAGTCTTACTTTTTCCCTTATAACTAGGGGTCCAAGGAATAGATTCATCTCTACCCCTAAAGTATTTATGAGAAATAACAGTAAACAGCTTTGGATGAAATTTGAACTCTGTTTACAGATCCCATTTTTTGTGACAAGAACAATACCATCCTGACTCATAAATGGAATTTTGACAGTATCCAGTAAACAACATCATGACATTTTAAAATGTTAACTTCATTGAAAAAATAATACAATTTAAGAAAAGTATCAATCCTGAAGAAGGCAGAAATGAACATTGAATGAAAAGTTAAATTTTCTTCAAAATAGTCCCCTTGACATTAAACACATTCCAACAAGTTTTTCACTGGTTAAAACACCCCTAAAACCCCTTTAATACAACATGAATTTGCATCATTGTATTTATTTCAATATCCACAAGACAATAAAAATTCTAAGTTTAGGAAACAAGAAAAAGTTACACAGAGTGAGATCTGGTGAGTATAGGGTGTGTTGCACTTGGCATAATACTGTATTTTACAGAATATATTTTGTTCAGAATATACTGAGACCATCTTTATTATTTTCAAATTAGCACTTACTCTTCTAAACTTTATGTTGACTTCATTTTATTATTTAAGTTGCACAGCTGTACATACATCTCCATTTAAATTTCAAATTAAAAATAATTTTAAAATTTAATTTTGATACTTCTTATTACATTTCATGGTTTTGAGGAAATCGGCAACATTCTTTTTAGGTCCTATGTTCTCTTATTTTGGCAACTTTGTATACTGATTCAAAATAATTTGTACATGATCATCAAGGATGTAAAAGTAATGTTTTTCCTGGAGCTAAGATATTTTTCCTACATTGATATTCAATAGGAACCACAGGAAAAGCAAACATTTACACAAAATTTTTCAAAACATCCCTACTTGGGGGTAAAAGTATCCCAGTCTCAAGTAGTTTATTGATTTATCAGTTTAGGATTTTTTTTCTTTTAATTTGAATAAAATGACATTTTTAGGTTTGTGAAACAAACAATAAAAACTTAAGAATCAATAAGACTGTGACAAAAAGTATTTCTAAGACTATATTTACTATTGCAGGTAATGAGCAGGATAATGATCAAACTAAAATTAATGACAACAAATTTAGCAATGATTATACATAAAATAACCTGATTTTGTCAGTAACATTTACATTATTGTGTGATCACAGATCATCATCCCCCTTTTTCTTTAAAATGTATCATTGTTAAAGAGTAATAATACTGAAGTCACATAAATGCTCTCTTTATTGACAGGACATAGAAATTGTCAACCGCAGACCCTAAAGAAAGTAAATACTCCTCAGAAAAAAAAAAAAAAAAAAAAAAAAAGGTTGCCCAAATATTAAAATAAACTTCATCAGGTGGTAATGCTCCAGTTCTGAAGCTTTGAAAAGTATAAAATAATTTCTTTGTAGTCATTACTCACAGAGTTAATTAATAGAAATAAGTAAAATCTAAACAGGATATAAGGCATATGTGATTTTTATTTTACACTGATAACATGTAAGACTCGTCTCCAAGAGTTCCCTGTCTCTAATGTCACTACTACTACTACTACTACTTGTCTGCTGCCTCCCTAGGTCAAGGAGAGATCATCAGGCTTCTAGTCATCCAATATGAAATGTTTCAGGACATTAACACACAGGACCAATTTGAAGGAAAATAGAAGAGTCCCATTAATGGGTCGAATAGATCTGTTTTAGATAATGAAGTGTTTATCTAATTAATGATTACACAGAAACATTTTTATACCATATATAATTAGAAACCAAAAGTGTTAAAATGACATTGGCATAAAATAACCCAACAAGAGTTGACATGCTTTAAAACCAAACAACCAACCAACCAACCACCAGAAAAAATACAATACTTTGACCATTGATTAATTATTTATGCTAAAAAGAGGAAAACTAATAATCATGAGATCAGTCCAAAAAGCATCCAGCTATTTAATATTAATAAAAGAAATAGTTTATCAAGAGCAACAGTACCTTAATTCCTTTCAAAATACTCTCTTTGGAACCTCAAACACCTTTCCCAGTATCTCTTCCACTTTTAAAAACACTCTACAAAGTTCTCTTTTAAGATCACCATCAGCTGCCTTTCTATATTCTCTTTAATCTAGTCTACAGTCTGAAATCTCTTTTTTAATAACTTAGCTTTGGAAAAACCAGAAGTTGTATGGATCCAAATTTGAAGTATATATAGACAATGTATTGTTTCGCCGAAAGAATCAGTGGTAAATGTAAAGAATGTGCTGGCACTTTCTCACAAGGAATATAACAATAATGCTAGCTCACTCAGTGCTAATTAAGACCACAGGAGAGTGCCTATACATAAATGTGCAGTAAGGTCCTTTCTAATTTTGTAGCAAGTTATATCAAGACTGAGCAACTGTTTCTCAAGATATTCACAATAGCTAAATAATTTCTTATTTGGTTTGGTTTTATGGCATATCAACCATGGTAGGTTATTTAATGCCAAATCCAGTTTATACATATATATTAGATATATATGATTTGTAAGCATATTTTGTAGATAACATTTTTAAATGAGCCTGAGCTCATGTTTTTGCACACAGTTAAAGGTTTTCAAATATTGCTCTGTAACAGTAACAATTCAACATCAGTTATTTGTTTGCACACATTTAAATGGCTATACATATATGATTTGCATGTGAATAGTTTTTCGGTAGTTTTATTTTTAAATGAGTTAGAACTAATTTGTTTGCACACAATCAAGTTTTGCTGTTGTCTCTACACAACATGGATGAATGGTTTCAATTATTACAATTTAATGATAATAATCCTATTTAATATTAATCATTTTTTACACACAGTGAAGTGATTACAAGTATTGCTATTTAACACAAATTATTCTATTCAAAACTGGTTATTCATTTGCACACAGTCAAACAGTTCCCAGTATTACTATGTAATACTAATAATTCTATCTTGCATACAGTTAAGCAGTTCAAAGTATTTCACACCAATAATTTCATTTGCCCACAGTCAAAAGGTTCCAGTTATTGCTAGGTAATATTGATAATTCAATTTAGGCACACAGTTAAATGGTCATACAGTTCTATTTTTAATGATTAAATTTAACATAGTCATTTGTTTGCATACAGTTTAAATAGCAAACAGTTCTCTTTCTATAGATAGGTCACTATCAGGTGCTACCACTCCAGGTCAGAGCGGACCTGGGAGCAATGGCAAAGAAAGGGTACTCCACATTCTCCAAAGCTCACCATCAGATTGTTTAGTGTCATATCTAGGACACTCATTTGGGGGTGTCTTACCCCTCTGCAAAGAATCAGTCAGTGTGTTCAATCGCCCCACCCGGCTGGGCTCATAATTTCAGGATAAATGGTAAAGATAACATGGAAAAAGTGAGATAATTTATGTATGACAAGATAATGTTAATGAAATTTGAAATATAATTTGATGAAGAGGATACAAATTATTTGGATGCTTTAAATATGAAGTGCTAATGTGTACTTTTTCACAAAATCTTCTAAAAATAAAAATTAAGTCAAAACTATAAAACTGTTAAAATTCTACTTGTTTTCATTGTATAATTAAATGCAAATGAAGAATGTAAAATGCTAATAAAATCAATGACAATTTACACTTGGTTAATCAAATATTGACAGCCAGCAAGTGTTGAAAATTACTATCATTCTTTATATTATTACTATTTTCTTATTCATATATAAATCAATAAGAAAAATTGCACAGGCAGTTATGCATTTAATTTATCTGTATAGATATATGAATATCAAAAGGTAAATGTTTTTTTTACAGTAATATGCAAGAATAAATGAGATTTTCCTAAAAAAAATATCTAGCAACTTGATTCTTAAAAAATAGTATCTTACCTAGGGCAATAATTATTTAGTTTCCATCAAAATACTCAATTTAGGACATCATCAACTTATCCCAGCTTACCTGCCACTTTTTAAAATTGACTGCAATGTTTTTTGGGATTGCCATCAGCAGTTTTACTGAATACTCCTTGATGGTGTTTCCTTAGAAATTTTAGGTTCATGAAAAATCAAAAATCATGGAACCAAATCTGGACTGTATGAGGTGTGCTTCCTGTGTATAAGACTAAGCTGCATCAAGTAGTGAGGTTCTGAGGAGTGTGGAGTCACTTCTTCCTTGTCATTGCTCCTATGTTCACTTTGATCCAGAGTGGTAATACCTGGTAGGATCTCATTTATGTGTTAAATAGATCTGTTTGAAATTATTAGTATTTGATTAGAATACTTGAAACTGTATAACTGAGTTCAAACAAATGGTTATTTTAAAACATATTATTGTATGTAAATTATTTGTATTAGATAGGAATACTTGACAACATGTAACTGCAAAAAAAATATAGACAAAAAAGTGCAACTGAAAAAATATGCAATTGAAGATTGAAATATAGTTATGACTACAATCAACTATTTACAAATGAATTAAATTTTGAGGTTAAATAACTCTTTAAAAATTGTTATGCAATTAAACAAATAAACCAAATGAGGCTTAAGGTGTTGACTGACCTGAGTGATAAAGTGCTTTATAAAAAAAAAAAAACTTTCATGAGACAAAATCCTCTTTGTGAAAGTAAAAAATCCCTTGTATGAGACAAAAAACCTATTCACTCTGTGTTTGAGAATAAGAAAAAAAAATTGCAAAAGATAAAAAAAAAAAAGTGAAGGAGTCAAATGTATCAAACTGTGAGGTGAATAAGTGAAATAGCACCCGTTTCATGGCTCGACACAAACTCACTAAATGGCATTTCTTGTGTATCTGCATGTGTAGTAAGGTCCCTTCTGATTAGTAACCCAATTTCAGTAAGGCTGCTCATTTGGTTTTTGAGATGTTCAAAATAGTTGGAAACTTTCAGGACAAATCTTACACATCTATTCCAGATGTGTGTGTGTGTGTGTGTGTGTGTGAGGAGAGAGAATGATGTTTATGTATTTAAGTTATATATAAATACAAAGAAACAAATGAATATTCAACTCACTTCATGAAATATAGCTTATTTATCAATATTTTTAATTTCCAGCTGTTACTGAAATTTTGTATTTTTCCAACTCTGAACACTGATAATAATATAAATAAGAATTAAAAGATTTCAACAGATGAAAAAGTAAATTCAATAATATTGTTTACTGAGCATTGTTTATAAAAATACATCAATATCTAGATGAATAACCATTGTTTACTATAAAAGCTTCTAGACATTTCTAGTAAGTAATCACCACACTTGTCAGGAGACAGAGGACCATTTTTTTTCTATATTCAGATTTCTTAGAAAGGAAAGTGACATTTTTCAGTAGGAATCTTAATTTTCAATGGGATTTAGATTCAAAGATTGACTGGATCACTCAAGAACATAAATTTTTCCCCTTCTTTTTTTAGCCGACAAATCACTTTGAGATTTAGCTCCCTAACAGAGGGATGTTCTTCTAAAATCTTTCCATATTTAGCCCAATCATCTCCTCAATGTTTTGGTTGGTTGGTTGTTTAATGGCATATCAACCTTTTTTGGTTATTTAACGACAGATCCACTTGTATGAAAATAATCTGTTCCATTTCAAACAATTCAGTTTAGTATGAGTACACAGTTTAATTGTCAAAAACATTTCTATTTCAAGCCGTTCCGTTTATTCAAACAGAGCTAATTCAGTTTAGTGTATGTATAGATTTTCTTTACATACAGTTAAATGTCAAAACAGTTCTATACTAAACAATTCAGTTTAGTGTGAGTACAGTTTCAATGTCAAAAACAGTTCCATTTAAAGCAATTCAGTTTAGCATAAGTATACAGTTTAATTGTCTAAAACATTTCTATTTGAAGCTGTTCAGTTTAGTCAAATAGTTCTAATTCAAACAATTCAGTTTAGTTTAAGTACAGTTTCAATGTCAAAAACAGTTCTCTTTCAAATGATTCAGTTTAGCAAAAGTATGCAGTTCAATTGTATTTAACTCATAAATCACCATCAGATTGTCTCGTGTCATATCTTGCACACTCGTTGGGTACAGGGAGTCTTATCCCTCAGCAGAGATGCAGTCAGTGTATTCTACTGTCCAAGCCAACTGGGCTACTTGTTAAGGGAGTCTTACACTTCTGCAAGGATGCAGTCGGTGTATTCTACAGCCTCCCCACAGGTAACTAGGCAAATCAATGTAATGAATTCCATGTGCCCTAAAATAGAAAAAAAAACCTAAATAATGATATTACAACCACCACATTTAGCTGTCTGGACTGTGTTCTTCAGTTTCAAGACATTTGACTTTCTCCAAACATTACTGGTGAAATTGAGACAAAATAACTTTTTATCACATCTAACCAAAGCATATTGCTGAAATATCTGCCATCTTCTGCTAAATATGCCCCAGCAAAGTTCAACCAAGCCATGACATAGGTTTTGGTCAACAGTGAAACCTTATGAGATTTTGCCTGAGTAAGTTGCTAAATGTCTGGCAAGTGACAACCACTCCTGCCACCTCCTAATCTTCAAACAATTCCTTCTGAGTATTATGAAGATTGTTTTCACACCTTTCTGATGACCCTTAGGACAGCAAGCTAAGAGATTCTAAGGAGGTATGCCTGTTTGCAGCATGTTCACAATAGTACTAACTTACATCAATTTAGAATTATTCAACCCATAGCTGTTGCATGAATATTAAATATTTAGCAATTACTTTATTACATGAAGGCATTCATAGTGCAATGGTTATCATCAAAGGAAACTTTTCTTTGCACTAATGCCCTTGGGAAAGGGATAAATCCTTCTTTTCTCTCTCTCGGGCTAGTGAAGATAAGGCTCTATAGTCTTAATATGGCAAACCCAGAACAACACATAAACAGAGTATTTATAACCTGAGTTGGTATAAAGCATGTCAGTAAGAATCATTGATTTATATGAAAAACATTTTTAAAAGTTCCAAGACCAAAAATACAAAATAAACTCCATATTTTCACAACAGACAATTCTGCAATCCTTGTAAATAAGTATAATTTTAATTTTGGAAGGCTACATATGTTTAGAGTAGATTTGTAAGATTTCTGTTAAGATAGAAACATGTAGAAGGCTAAGAAGTCAAGCATGCTGTTACAAGTCAAGCCTTCCAAGACAGTGAAAGCAAATGAGTAACTGCAACTTTGAGCATCAAGGCAGGCAGAAATTGAAGCTTATTTTGTGAGTCTGGGAACACTTTGAAATTATTCTCAAATGAAAGTAGTAAATGCTTCTTTGCTTTATGTTGTTTCAGATAGAAAAGGAAACCTAGATTCAGGAAGACTAAGTAACAAAGTAGACTTTAAAAAAGCAAGATAGATAACAAAGAAATCAAAAGCAATAGGTGAGTATTGGTTTCTATATTACAATACTTACATATGTTCTATGCCAGATATCAAGCACTCTCACAATATATATTGTAACTTTTAAACACTAGTTATAAATCACATCTGCATATAAAACAAGGAATGTAGAAAAGTTATGTCAAGGAAGTAAGTGTTGACCTTTTTGATTTGCTTTCTTTTTAATTAAAAAAACTGACTCAGAGAGGTTAAAAAAACAACTTGTGTCAAGTGTATTAAACTGGATTAACATGTTTTGATTTTACTAAAAATAATAGAATAATATTAAATTTAACCCAAAACTAATAAACGTAGAAATTAAATACAACTGTAGATTTCAGCTTTTAACGTATTCATTTTTATTTTGTTGGATTTGTAAAACCCTTCATTATATATATATATATATATATATATATATATATAGAGAGAGAGAGAGAGAGAGGAAATAGAAGAACAAAGTAATCACAAAAGAAGAATTTAATGTAAAAGAAAGTCAATGCAATAACATTTCAGTTATAATAAACCATCATCAGTACTACGAAAGAATGATATCTGGTGATGTTAAATCACTGAAGGATGTTTAATAAAATATAAAACAAGAAGAAAATATTATATATAGAGAGAGAAAGGAGTAACTGTTTAATTAATAAATCAGCATTCATGTTTAAAAATAAGTCATGTAACTGTTTCAAACATTGATGTGTATATAATTATATATATATATACACACACACATACACTTTAGTATATCAATTAATAAATTAGTATACATAGTTCAACACAAAAGTTTGGACTATTTGAACAAACTTTTGCTACAACATTTTGTGAGCTGTTTGTACATAGAGCAGACAAGAGGATTGCTTTGAAGGAAACTAGTATTATTTTTCCTTCATTATGATTTCCAAAATTTATGGGTAGAACTTCATGGATATCAATAAGTCTCAGACCGAATCATGAAAAAGCATTTATTTAGCATAACATATATATTTTTTAACAATCCTCTTTCTCAAAGAACTTAACAATACTTCTTCTAAGATCACATAAACAATATTATGTTATAAAAAAATTTATGTTATAAAAAATTTTAGATTAATATTCAGCAAATTTTGGCTAGTAACTATGTATGTATATATACACATATGCATTCTTGTATATATATATATATATATATATATATATATATACACACACACACACATATATATATATATATATATATATATATATATATACAAACATTCAAATCAAATGGATGAATTGTTATCGTTTTTTTAAATAAACAACATAGAAAACATAGAAGAACATTCTAATCTATTTTCTGCAAAGATAGACTTTGTTTTATCGTCCTTTTATTCTTTTTTCATTGAAATCTCAGATCCAATCAGTTTTGGAATTTGGCAGTTGAAAATTGAGCCTGGGATTAGCAATTTCTATCAATTTAAAAAATAAATCCGTATATGGTGGGCAGCAGAGTATGTGCACATTGTTATTCTGGGTAACAAATAGCAACATCAACAGGATACACTGTGGGATAATAAGTCAGAAGAATCAGTGTGTTGGTCTGGCCAACACTATTGGGAAACAGATCTATCATATGGGTTGAAGGTGCTTTTATACAAATCTTTTAGCTCAACTGATGACTAGGTATACATATTCATGGTAATAAATTGCACGAGTATCTTTTAAGAAAACAATAGGGTATTTCACATTAAACTAGCAAGGTAGTTGTTGTTTAATTTTTGCTGAAGTCAGTCTTTTTCTTTGCAAGCAATTACATGGTTTCAATAACTTTTTTTTATTTGATATTTGTTAATTATAGCTTCAAGTAACTTTTCTTAATACAAATAATTTTTGCACACACACATGTGGTTTCAAGTAACTACACCTATTTAATAATAATAATAAGAAGAAGTGGACAATTGAATATATTCAAATTAACATTTCCAATCTAATACTAATAATTTGAGCACAATTATCTGATTTCAAGTATTACTATCTAATACACATAACTATATGGTTTCAAGTATGCATTTATATCAGCTCTTTGCCACAGTAGGATGTGACATAAGTTTTTAAGCAGAGTACAAATGGATTGATGTCAAGATTTTTCTTTTCCAAGACTGGTGCCTACCAAAAATTAAAAAAACCAAGACACTACGATTTACCCATAGTAATAAGGAGAAGAGATGGATTCACGCCTACCCCTAGATGATTAGCATGATGCAAAACACAAAGAGCCTTGTCCTGGATTTGAACTGATACCATTTCCTATGATGATAACCATAATATGGTTTCAAGTATTCCCATTGAAAATCTAAAACTAATAATCTGCTAGCAATTATCATCAAACTTAACAGAACCTTTCCCACCAACACTTACATATAAAATAAGGTTTGATGTTGGTCACTATGATAATTGGATTAATATAGGCACTAGAAATGGTTGAGTAGTTTATGATATATAAATATTTGGGCTTTGTGTGTCTGACTGATTGATCAGATCAGGCCTCTCCAGTTACCCATCTAGCCCAAATAAGGGCTAAAATGGGGTGTTGCAGGTTCACATGACTACTTAAACTTTAGGATCATGGACTGTTCTGTTACCAGGTATCAAGTAGTCCATTTTTCAAGGGTGAAAGGAGGAATCAACCATTCTGTTGGAGATCTAGTCAATATGTTCTATTAACAATTAAATAACAAAATAATATTTCTACCCAACTGTTGATATGAGTCTGTGCCAATTTGAAAAAAACTTATGAAACCACTCAGTTTTTTTAACAAAAGCTTTTGGATAAACACAGGATAGCACAAGTCCAGTATGCTCTATACTCACTGGACCAAGCTGAGTGGGACTTTTTTCTTTTTTCTGAATAGAAAATACATCTTGAGGCTAAAATTTGGGTATATTAAAAGAAATACAGCTTCACACTATATCAATGTTTAAATGGGAATCTTGCTGGAATAAGTTTGTTGAATGCCAAAGGGACTGTTTTGAAGGAAATTAATGTTTCATTCATTGTTCATTTCTGTCCTAGTAAAAACGGTTTCAGTTCCAATATTTTTTATACACCGCACACACACACATATATATATAATGAAATGGTGTATTTTTATCAATTTTTTAAAAATATATAATATGGAAAGTATCTTAATCAAATTTCTACTAAAACAGATTTCTATTTTTTTTTCATTGAATTTTGAGATCAAATCAATTTTGAAATTTGGTTGTTGAAAAATCAGCCTAAGATTAACAATTTCAATCAATTTTAAAATCTCTGCAAATTAATGTTCGTATCTATGTTTTTATTTTTACAATTTCTTTTTGATTGAACTTATGATGATAAGTTTCAGGCATATGTAAGAAGTTATTTGATTAACAGCAATAATGATAAGTTCTTTATCAATTCAAGGAGTTTATAAATTACACATCTATGAAAAAATGTCATATTTAAAGCCTCATTAGAAAAAAATTCAATAAAAGAAACCGAACATTAAAATCCGTCAAATGTGACACTTCCAGTTTAATTTAAAGGCTAAAAAGAAAATTTCATTTTGTTATTTATGCTGAAACCTATTCACAAAATTTGAATTCAAAAAATTAAATTCTTACATTCTACATATTTTAAAAATTGCCTCTGGACACTGAATCAAATAAAAATATGAAATTTTCAATTTTCTTTAAATACTTACATCTTTCCTCCCCACAGCTAAAGGTAAATAGTAAGGTTGACTGGGTTTCCTGGTCTTGCTAGGCAGTTAGTCTAGGAGAAGGACAGCTGTGAACTCAGAACCAGCTGCAACAGGTTTGGCAGACTGTCAGTGGATAGCAATTGCTCTAGAAGACAGGAGAGAAGAATGGCTGAGTACCAACTTCATCTTCCCACATGATTTTCCCAATACAAGTGGTTTGAGAAAATATTCTCAGTCTTTGATATTTTCTTTTACTTTGTGTTTGTAACTGGTTTCTACTCATGGATATGAACTAGTATTTGTAACAACACCATCCCCAATTATCTCTGACAAAGGCTTCCAACGTTATCTCACTATAAAGAAAAATGAGTGGGCATGTCATGAGGTTTATTTCAATATATCAAATGCCAAGCAACAAGATTGAAGCAGACCATGTATTCATCCAAAGTTTTTTTTCATTCTTTACAGACTTCTACTCCAACACTTACTTTGTGTAATCATGTAAAAACTATGACTCTACTAGATTATTAATAGCAGTACTTACCCATATTATATATGGGTTGTAAGATGGTATTAACCTAATTTTTTAAAAAAATCAGTTTCTGAGTCTTTTCTTATGCCAGCTGACCAATGAGATGAAATGGATTCTCTCTGAGCACACAGAGAAGGTCTAAATGCAGTCATCCATCTTTTATAATGATTATCAAAGAAGGTGTTAAGCACTGTGAGATAGGCACCCTTTTACAGTGAAGGAGACAATAAGACACTGAAGGTGTGAGACAGATCCACTTCAAAAACCAATCTGAGACCAATCTCCTAGTAGAGTTTAAAACTGCTAGAGGTATGACTTATAATTCCTGAAAGTTTAATAGAAATCAAATCAAAAATGATGAAAACTTAGTGGTATAAACAGATGGATATTTAGTACTTTTTGGAATGTTGAAAAATACAATCAAAATAAATATTTCTTGTGCTAAGTCAATATGATTTTTCTATATTAGCTGTAAACTTATTGTGAATTCTGCTATATTGGCAGTAAACTTCTGGTGAACTCTTACTTCATGACACTTCTATTCAGCTCTAATCCTTTTTGGCAATAATGAATTAGTTAATTCTAATTATAAAAAAAATACTGAAAATTAAGCACAGAATTTTGCCTAATTTTTGTTTTAGCAAACTTCAGCTTTTAGTCTGCATATCATAACTTGAAAATAAGAGAAAAAGGTATTATCAGTGGTCAGGAATTAATATAATAATAAAATATAGCTCTGAGGGGAGTCTCCTGGAGTAATGGCTAAAATGTTGGACTGCAGCCTCAAATTAAGTGAATTCAAATTACAGTCACTAGATTTATTTTTGGACGAAACCCTTAGGAAAAGCATAACCACACCCACCCCCACAAGTTATGGGTTAAATAGTATTACTATTGTTCTAGAATAATGGCTTTGGTATTGAATAACTAAAAAAGATTGATATGCCATTAAAATTAAAGAGAGAAAAAATAGCACTGATACATAGTTTCAAAATCCTAATGGTAAATAACAGGAAGAAAAGATATTGTCATTGGTCACAAATTTAATATGAGTACAACAAACTAAATGTTCTGATATGTAAAATTATGTATGTTGTGTATCAAACAGCCAGAAGAAAGGGGATTGTCAGAGGTCAGGAAATGAAGCAAGTATTACAGACAGTATCTTATATATATATATATATATATATATATATATATATATATATATATATACGATAAAGTTTAGAAATCTAATATTTTGACCTCAGCCTCCAATGTAGAGGTTGACCTCTGGGATCATTTGATCAGTGGAGATGATCTAATAATAAGTGAAATACTGACTTTCATATGAACTACCAAAATATTTTTTAACCTTAAAAGTGGTGAGACAAAAGAAGACAATTCCATGTGTCAGGTGTTCATGAGTGAATAGTGAAATAGGACACTTTACATTTCTATCTTCATAGAACTTAGCTAAAATATATACAAGAATTATTTCATCAAAGTCTTCTATTTTCCCAGGCATCATCAGGTACCTTTGTTATCATAATTATATATATATTAATTTAACACTCCTCCAAACGAATAATAATTCAGAGCAGTGAGACAAATAATGTTTACAGGTGAATCGATAAGTATATCAAATGAGCTTCAACTGTTAAGTTTAACTTTGGGAAACTTTAGTTCTCAAATTACGAAATTATTTTTACAGTTTACTTGTCATAAGATGACTCAATGATGACACTAAAACAAATATCCTTACTTAACCTCTTAACAGCGATAAATGAAATAACTAATGTTAGCAAGTTGTCAGTTTTGTGTCACAGACAAGATAACTTGTCTTCTGAAAGTATGTTTACAAAATCACAGCATCTGCTCATGTAAACAAAGAAAATTTGCATATTTGCTTTGCTTTATAACTAGTGAATTTTTGCACAACTTTGTGCCTTGTGTTATTCCATGTTTTAAGATATTTCATATGGAGTTAAATCATTCAAATATTTTGACAGTTTTGTAGATATTTATTATAAAACTGGTTTATATTATAACACTGTATTTCAAACAATTGATTTTAAGCATACATTTAATCTTTCTGCAGAGACAGATAAGACAACACATCTTACCAAGTGTAGAATAATAATAACACATACCTCCGTAAAGCGTCCAGCTGGCAGACAAAAATAAAGCAGGTCGTAGCTCAGTGCCGTCCTCCTTACAATGCTAAACTGAAGCTGGTTTATATATTAAAATTCTTTCACTTACTTACAAGCAGCCAATGACGATCTATGCAATGGAATAGTCAACTTGTGCACAATGGGATGCCCCCAAGGCACCATAAATAGTTCCCGTTCCTCAATCAGGAATTGAGTTTCCTGTCTTCATGACTGATTGCTCTTTGCTAACACCATTAATTAATCTCGGCTATCGCAACTAATTGCCCTACGCAACCTGACAAATCCTACACCAAGTTGTGAATTCAGTACCTCAGACAAGATAATATGTTTCATGATAGTGTTTTATTCTTTTAAATATTGGCAGTATCTCCTTTTGCAAGCAAAGGAAATTTATGTATTTACTTTGATGGCATGATAATTTGCAAACATTTGCATAACTTTGTGCCTTATATATAAAGGATGCTGAAAAAATCTTAACTCAACCAAAAAAGTAATGATTTTGTAAATGAGAAAGACATGTGTCAGGTCTTCATGAGCAAATAGTAAAAAAGGACCCTTTATGTTTCTGTCTTCATAGAATTCAGCTAAAATATATGAGCCAAATAGACGGGAGTATTTTTTTTTTCTGCGAACAGGGGTATAAGGTAAGAGTCAAAGACTGACTGAATAGTTTTGAGTGGAGGCTTAATTCATGTTAGTTTAGAATTATTAGTATAGGACAGATTTGGCGGGAGATTCGTGTAAGTCTAGTGAAGTGTAAATCATGGACACGGACGAGTATTAAAATAACATCTTACCTCGGTACCGATTCCGGAAGTAGCTGTGCGAAACCGGATGAGGTAAAGATGGTATTATATAGCAGAGGAGTGTGGAATGCCCTGTTTTCATTGGCTGTTTACTAAAAGACAGATGTCTATAAGAACGGCCAAAGTCCGGCTTTTTATTTTATTTTTTTCTTTGCTTTGGTAGAGGCATGAGCGTAGCACATCGCAATCATGGAGGCGGCTTGGCTCTTTCAAAGTCAAGCCGGGGTTACTGTTGGAGCTGATATGATGCAGAAATAACCTGAAATCAACAATGAAGACAGCGCATCACTGAAGACCTCCTTGATGTATCTAAGATGTATGATTGAAATAAGAATTATTTCATCACAGTCTTCTATAAATAAATTAAGATGAATTCAAAACGTATAGAAATTCTCAGAGTCCCCTGACAGGAAGTAGGAGAGATACATGCCCTAAGAAAGGATCGCCCTGGTGCAAAAGAGAAATTCTCCCTCACTTCAGCCTCGACCACAGAAATGAACAGACCTTGTTTTATGTGACTGCAAGCAGAGAACATATTTGCTGATTAGGTCTTGTAGCCTGATATCTAGCTATGTCTGCTGCTAGCAAGCCAACACTGCTGAAACAAACATAATAAAATAACACCCACAGAACATGAACACCAACTGGACTTATCAATTGTCAAAAATGACGAGTGCATTTCAATGCCTTAATTGGGAGACACAACTCTTCTGTCCAGGAAGACATCTACTTGCTAAGAGTAGCCATATGAAACCCAAAAATAAAGTTGAAATTTAAATAGTATCTTAGTTTCTCTTTTCTTCCTTCCTTCAGTAATTCTTTTGCAGCCTTCATAAATTAAGAAGAAGCCAACAAATTAAATGGGGAAAAGAAGAAAGAAAACAATGAAGTCTGATATCTAAACCTAAATACCCACAACCTATGAAAACTAAAAAAAACAAATAATAACAGACCAAAAGTTTCCGGTTCCCCATAATATAATTATTCAATGTTTTTTTGAAGGTTTAAAGAAACTTGGAAAATGATGTTTGGTTTGGTTGATTTGTTTAATAGCATATGCTATTTTATATTTAATATTTTATGCTGAAACTTGATTCATTTGTAAATATTTTTCGCCAATGGCCTGGGAGACTGGGCTTCAATTCCAGGTCAAGTCATACCAAAGACTAAAAAATTGGTACTTGATGCCTCCTTGCTTTATAAGGTACGGATCAAGAGTAAAGTGAATCAATCCAGGGAAAGGAATAGCACCCTCCCCTACACCTCGGTGTAGTAGCTATTGAAAAGAAAATCTTCAGAAAAGAAACTATATCACTATGTGCAAATTATTTGTATGAGATTTTATACAAATAATTTTCACAGTTATATGGTTTCAAGTATTTCCGTCTAATGCTGATAATTTACATGGTTATATAGTTTGAAGCATTTTAAGCAATTATATGGTTCCAAGTAACATAATAATAATCCTTTGTAAAGTATTATAGCATCACATAACTATTCCTAATACAAGTAATTCATACAAAGCTATATGGTTTCAAGTATTACCATTTAGATTAATAATTGTTCCCAGTATTTCAAGCAATTATATGGTTTCAAATAGATAATAATCTTAACTTCAAGCAACTAGTCTTAAAATAAATAATTTAGACACAAAATAGTTAGATTCTAACTATCTTATACAGTTATATGGTTTCAAGTGTTCCTATATAATACTAATAATTACAATTATATGATTTCAAGTAACTATTACCATCTAATAAGAATAGTTATTTGTTTGCATCCAGTAATATAGTATCAAATATTCCAATCTAAAACTAATTATTTTCAAACAGATCTATTTAATCAATAGATGGGACTCTAACAGGTGCTACCACTCCAGGTCAGAGTAGACTTAGAAGTAATGACAAGGAATAGGTAGTGCACATTGGAGCCTCAAAAAAGGAATTCCAGAAATGCAGCCCCACCACTAGATGCAGTTTAGTGTCATTCCCAAGATATCTCATTTTTGGTGATGCGAGGTCTTACCCTTCTGCATGGGATCCAGTCATTATATTCTAAACCCTACAGATAGAAATGATGTGTCAAGTGTTTTAAACTGAAGGATGAATATGTGACATAGCATGTATGTTTTTTTGGTTTTTGTTACACAGGTAGCCAGTCTCTAAACTATGGGGATGCAAGCACATAAAAAAAGCACCCGGTAATATTTATCTGACTCCTCTTGAAGCCAAAATGTGACACTACTTCAGTTTAATGTGGGGGTGCCCAAGAGGAAGCAAGCTAAAAAGTACCATGACATGAATAAATAATTTAAAATTCATTCTTTCGTAGATCTATTTTTAAATATGGTTTGGCTTCAATATAGATCATTCACAGATATCCACATATATCATTAAAATTATCATTATGTTATGTAAACCAGAAAAACATTACAAGATTTTTCTTAGAACAATACATTAAAAATGCTCTAATTTAAAGATTAAAGCAATTTCTTGTCCACCTTGCAACTTAATTAGATAATTTTGTAGAGTTAGCATTCAAATTCTTGATGCAAGGAAGTTAACTATGAAATGATCATTAGAATCCTTCACTCCTTTCTAAACAGAAGGATCAATATCATCTCCTCAATATCTACCCCCTCTTTTCTTTCCCTCTCCCTTACTTTTTCATCATTCTCTTATCGTAGTCACCCCAGCTACTCAAACCTAATATCCTTGGTAAGAGAGAAAGTTTGAGTCACCCATGATGTTAGCTAACAAAACATAACTCCTTTGTATATGAGCAAATTTCTGTTGTCAACACGTGAACTGTTTTCTGAGATAAATTGATTCTACTAGCCATTTCAGAGACAGTTCTTAACCACAGAATAAATTACATCATATTTAAAAGCTCCTTTTCAAAGTACAATGAGGTATTTCATTATTACATATATTTAAAAGAGAAACTTCCCGTCCACGATTAGACAGGATTTTCTTTACTGAAACCATAAAAAAGGAGCCTGTTATTCTGTATAAATACAGCAGTTAGTGACCACCAGACGAAGCATCACTGGGCATATGTACCCAGAGGAGAGGGATCTGTGACACAAACAGCAGCCAATGTGGAATCCAACCAGTCACTGCCACAGACCCAGCACAGCTGATTCCGGCTTTCAACCAATCACTGTTACTCTCTCTCAAACAGCTATTTTCAGAACTAATTTCTGAAAGCTATAACCAGGCATTTTAAGAGTTAATTTCAGAAAATCTTCTGAGGATCATCTCTGTTCTCCTCATTACACCCCTTTGCAGATACCAGGAGATGACAATATAGCACCCATCAAAACCTGTTCTGGCATCATCAAACAGCACCTGTATTTTCCATTGAAGCAGACTAGATCATTCAACAGCACTCCAATCCATGAGCAAAAACTCTGCTTGAACTGTCATCGGCACTCTGAGGCCACATCGACATAGCCCAGGTTAACCAAGGACTGAATAAACAAGGACATCAATCATCCAGCTTCTACAACTGATGCATCCACATCTTCAACCATCTCCAACTATATCTACAACTTGACCATACAGTTACACTTACGATTTGCATCAAGTATGAAGACCATCCCAATTTTCTAAATGCACTGTTGCTAAGAATTTATAGACAGCTGAGTCTATGCCTTTTTACAGCACCAACTTTCAATACTGCTGAGATTACACAAATATACAGTAACAGCAATTCTACACACATGCACATCTTTCATGTATGATTCAGTCAATAAAGACCTTATATTAAAACTTACCCACTTGTCCTTGTCATTTGTTTAGTCGTCTTTCAATCACTTAAATTATAAACGTTTGCGGGATCAACACATTTATCCATCCTGCAACACTCTTCTTCTGCCATACTCTTTCATTTTTTGTCTTTTGTCTTGAATTTTTCATTTTCCCCCACCATTTATAAAACATTGGTAAGTTGAGATTCATGGGAGACAACTAGATAGTACTATCTATACTTTAATAACTGTAACTCTTTCTTAATTTACAAGTGATGATTTTTTTTAACTTCTTGATCATATTAATTACTACAAAGCAACTTGTAAAATGTCAAATTTGCTTCAGATAACTTTACATTAAGAGAAGTAGTCTGTTCCTATCAACCTATCTCTGTCTGTATCTACCTACCTCCATTCAGAACTATTTACCTGTCTCACAGAGGAACAGACGTTGATAACCTGATACTTGTAGATATGAATAGGATTTGATAGGTAGAAAAAGGCTATATATATATATATATATATATATATATATATATATATATATGTATGTTTGGTGATATTTTTTCGGACAATTTTATTCCATATCAATGATGAGGATATGTGTAAAAATGTGTGGAAATATCAAGTTATTTAATCTTTGAAATTATTTATTATTTAATAATACGAATTTCTACAAAACAATAAACCTTGCAAGAATCTACTCAGAGGTTAAAAAGCTGGAAAGAAAAAAAAAAAGGAATATGTAATAAAGACAGACACCTCTTTTTTTTTCTGTAAAATTACAATGTTACATAACAAAGTCTAAATCATACTGAGTTAAAAACTCACTTAATCTTAAATTAATCAGGTTCACAAATGGTTGACTCAGTTTGTTGAACAAATACATGTCTTACCAGGGTTATTGCCAGGTTTTAAAGTTAAATAAAATGAGAAAATAATATTTTAAATTCATTCTTTAATTCTATTTTGAATTTAAAATCAAAACACTAGGAAGATACAATTTTAAAAGAAGTACATGATTCTAGTGATAGAATTTACATATTAAAAGTTTTGGCTGTGTTTATTGACATCATCTCACAAGTGCACGGAAGTAGCCAAAATTGAATGTTTCAGTGATGATGTTATTATGTATTAAACTTATATACATATATATCAGTGAATGAAAAATGAAATTTATTTAGATCATTCATATTCAGTATGGTATCATGTTTTGTTTCGGTTTCCTACATCCCATCAGCAAGCAATACAACACAGGTTTCAAAACACACAGAGCTAATATATTCAGTAAGTTCTAAGCTTATCTAATAAAGTAAAATAAATAAATAATGAGATTCAATTTTGATTTGACAAGTGAATTAAAGAAAGTATTTTATCATCATGTCGCACCATCAGCATGGATATCCCTGACACTTGCCCATCACTCTTCTCTATCGTCCATCGCTTCCAGGAAGTCTTCAAGGCTACATCCTGTATCAGCACAGAGCTGTTGTATATAGCTTCTAGCTGGTCATCCTGCCTTTGCTTATCCATATAAGAGGTTTGTCTAGCTTGGATAGTTTTCGTGATGGATGGTAAATTACCATACAGCTGCTGCTTTGTTGGGTACTGCCTCCATGACTTGTTCAATATTGCTCACAGCATTCTTGTGTAGTTGCCGTCAAGCCTTTTCTCCATACATTTAGTTAGCGTCCATGTCATGCATTCATATTGCAATATCAACATGACCGCTGCTTGAAAAAACTGTTTCATTTTATTGGTCAGGTCTGACTTCTATATGACCGATAGCCTATCGATAGCTGTCCATGCCTTTGCTAGTCAAATGTTGATGTCAGTCTCGGTTGATGAGACACTGCTTCCTTGGTAGGTGAACTTGTCAATTAGTTTCAGAGAACTACCGTTTTATGTGGAGATGTCACCTCTTTGATTAAAGCACATGTATTCCGTCTGTCTGACATGGAAGCCTATGCCTGCAGCTGTTCATTCCAGACTATGTAGCAGGGTTTCGGCTTGGGCAGGTGTATTAGCCAGAAGCGCTATGTCATTGGCGCAGTCCACGTCCATAATTATTTGTGTGGGGTATCTTCTGCTTTTCTTTGTCAGCTTGAAATCATTGTCTTTCAAGAGAAAGAAAAATTCATACCCTAGATCTGAATACTTTCAAGAAAAAGTATTCAAGGAGAGCAATTAGTCCTCCACCAGCTTTAGATCTAGGGTATTAATTTTTCAGTACCCCCTTGTAGGTCCACATTTTAAGATATTTTATACTAGCTTAAATTATGTTTTTATAATACACACACACACACACACATATATATATATATATCACTTAATATATATTCTTTTGTTCAGATTAGTCAATTTAGGTAAAACCCATTTAAACATGAAATGAAAATTCTCTTCTTATCAATGTTCATAAGAAGAGCTTGGCCCAAAAATTATGTTGAAAAAATATACATGGCAATAAACAGGTTAAAATTAATCATGAAAAATTCTTGACATAAAATTACATTACTTTAACAGCTGAAAATCTAAACAGCATACTGTAGCTGTCATTATGTGTCTTTCTGAATAGTTACATGAAGTGGGAAACAAGAATTAAGTCACCAAAAGTGACCACAACCCATTCTCAGTCACCATTTCTCATATATATCTCTTTTCTTTATCTTTTGAAAAGTGAAGAGGAAAAGTTAGGAGCAGATGGTTCTTCCAAGTTATAAGTTAGTTACTAAGTCAGCATTAAGATGGCTACTACAACTAATTTGAAAACTCAATCTAAGTGGTTTTTTCATCTTGCCATAGTGATCTGACACAACATTGTGATCATTATTCAGATGCAAAACTGATTTTAATTGACATTATTTTCCCTTGATTAACAATAGCCTTTCAAATAAATACTATATATCATTAAATAACAGCAGCGAAAATTACTTTGTTTCCAGATCTTCCACTTATCACTTTGTACATCCATAAAAAATGACCCTATCAGTTTGTCTGTCAGTAAAGTCAATACAATCCCTACCCAATTCAGACAAGTAGATAAATAAATGAATTTTAAAATGAATTACTTAAATGCTGATAAGAAATCTATTCATGTTTGTCTAATCTTTTAGTAGCCAGAATAATTCAACCCTTGGAAATCTAATCCTTAATGCCAATGGGCTCGAGTTCATATAGAATTACAAAATCAATAAAATAAGAAATACAGTTAAAGAAAATGAATTTAAAAAAAAAAAAAAATAGGTGGGAAGTTCCCATGGCTTAACTAAACCACTTGACTACCATGTTACAGTCTGTCATTAAACAAGTTTGAGCTTAACATGCTATTAAAAGGTACTCTACATTCCCCAAAGCTCTGAGACAGGAGCCTCATCATCAGATGCAGTTTAGTGCCCTACCCAGAACATTAGTTCTCTTTGACTCATAGATGGATCCCTAACAGGTACAACCCCTTTGGATTAGAATAGACCAGGTAATAATGGCAATGAAGAGATACTCCACATTCCCTAAAGCTCCAGGACTGGGGCCTCACCATTAGATGGTTTAGAGTCATATCAAGAACATTCGTTGCAAGGGGGGGGTCTTACTCATCGCAAAGATGCAATCAGCATATTCTACAGCCCCAACCAACTGGGCTGCTTTTTTTTCATAACAAATTATGATCAATACAATTTGATTAATTCAAAAATAATTTCCAGTTAAAATGAGTAAAACTTGTTTTTAAGGATTGATATTGAGACTCTATTAATGATTTCCAAAAATATTTTTTTTCAGTTGGCATTATATTTTAAATTTATTAGGAAGAAACAAATAATTCCTGACAGAATAGTTACTGAAGTTCTTTGTAAACCTGTTTAAGAAAAATACATAGTTCAATATACCTTATGCTTTACAACTCATTCTAAACTTCTTAGTTGGGGCTGTAGAACACAACTGCATCTCTGCAGAGGTGTAAGGAGCTCCCACTCAATTAGTGTCTTGGATATGACACTAAACTATCTAATGGTGAAACTCCTGTCCTGGAGCTTTGGAAAATTGCCAGTACTCCCAGGTCCACTCTGATTTGGAGTTATAGTATGTATTAGGGTCCCATATGTGAGTCAAATAGAATTGTTTAACAATTGGACTGCATGTAAACAAATGACTGATGTTAGATTGAATTGTTAATGTTACATAGCAATACTTGAAACAATTTAACTGTGTGGAAACAAAACTATTAGAGTAAGATAGTAATACTTGTAAGCATTTAACTGTGTCCAAAAAATGATTAATATTAAATAGAATTATTATAGTTAAAAAGGAGTATTAGAAACCATTTAACTGTGTGCAAACAAATCAACAGTGGTTCATTCACTTTTCCACTTATTTTTATCATATATATAAGTATAAAGAGGATTTGGCATTAAATAACGTTCAAGAATTGATATGCCATATAACCTATAAATAAGATTGTAGGTAGAGTGGTACAGATTTAAGGACCCAGGTTAGAGAGTAGGGCATAGTTTTTTTTTTTAAAGAACCTATTCTTTTTAGCAAGATTTCTTGGCACAATGCCAGTCAAAATATAGGAGAAAACTCTTTGGAATACTCTTCTTTCAGGGTTTCAGTGATCATTTTCATATGCACACTTCTCTCTCTTCTTAGGTACACCTTTTGATAGTTGGATACTTTTAAAATTTTGTTTGCTCACTGAAATATATGTGTTTATTCTCTAATATCATTAGTCATTTAGGTTTGGTTTGGTTTGGTTTTATGGCGTATCAACCATTGTTGGTTATTTAATGCCAAATCCTGTTTTTACATATATATATTAAATATATGATTTGTAAACACCTTTTATAGAAACACACAGTTAAATGATCAAACAGTTCTATTTCTAACAATTCAATTTAGCATAAGTCAACAAAGATAAATGGTTTCAAGTATTGCTATTCAATTAAACGTTAATCACTTATTTATACATAGTTAAATGTCAAAAGTTCTATTTCAAACAATTCAGTTTAGCATAAGCATACAGTTTAGTTCTATTTAAACCATAGATAAGATACTATCAGGTGCTATCACTCTAGGCCAGAGTAGACCTGGGAGCGATGGCAAAGAAGGGGTACTCCAGATTCACCAAAGCTCCAGCATTACTGGAGCCTAACCAACAGATTGTTTAATGTCATATCCAGGAAACTCACATGGAGTGGGGGGGGGTAAACCTCTGCAGAGATACAGTCTGTGTATTCCACAGCCCCAGCTGAGTGGGCTGATTAGTCATTCACTAAGCTTAGTTTGACACAAGGTAAGAATTGGACACATAGTGAGAATTAAACTCACTAGTAAAGATCTGCCATTTCAGGTAACTAACAATTGCACCATCTGAGATAGTCTGTTCTCTAATATTGTATGTATTTATCCAACTTCTCAGCAATGGACAGAATATGACACCTGGTCAATTTTAAAACCCTATTATTTACCCATAGCTGAGGAAGAACAGATAGATTCATGCTTTTCCCAAGGGCAGTAGCACAAAGTGAAACACACATCCAGGATTTGAACTGAGATCAACAATTCCATTTCCAATGACACTAAGCATGCTTCCTCTAATATTGCAGATTGATTGTCAGCATTCACAACTTGAGCCTCAAATATAATGTTAGAAGTCTTCAGCCCAAATGGTTATAAAAATACACAACCATTAAACCAAACTAAACGTGGTAAATATAATATCAGGCTTTGATAGTGGTTCCTAGCCTCAACAATATTCATAGTTCTCTAGTTTGAATATTGTCTTTTTCAACACTAATTGAGCTATGTCCTTTTTTTAAACAAACAAACACTATCATAAAACAATGAGAAGCCATCTTAATAAAATGTATTCAAGCAATCGATCTCCAAGTCAGAGTTAAATCTTTTATTATATAACTGTCAGCAACCATTATTTTTATAGACTTGTAAAATAAAAGTAAATAAAAAGTAGAGTTATCATTATCCTTACGTATTTTTTTTTACTCATTTCACTAAATTCATTTTTTAAAAATTAGGTGAATGAATAACCATTCAAAAAACATAAAGAAATAAAAAGAAGCTATTTTCTGGAAATACCTACAATATCAAAGTATCAAATAAATTCTCATCAAGAATATATATATATAAAGAGGTTTATGGTTCTTACTAGTCCACTTGGTGAGTTAACGGAGGACCAAATCATGAAGTAGTGTTAAATAGTGCTCAATATCAATAACAGAGCGGCTATATATATATATATATATATATATATATATATATATATTACATGGTACAGTCATTGAACCTGGGTTTCATGCAATCAGCAATCGTTAGACAGAGTGAAAATCTTAAAAAAAAAAAAAAAAAAAAAAAAAAAAAAAAAAAAACGATTAATATGGTTAATTTTTTGTTCGAAAAATGGGGGTTATTTTTGTGTGTGCCCAAGTTTGTGTGTTATTGCATGTTATTATGTTTGTGTATTGCTGTTGTTTGCGTGTACATATGTTTGTGTATGTACTGGCATGCACTTTTACATATTTACACATATTTCCGCTGTCCGCGGTTGGCAGAATACAAAGAATATATGCCCACAAAATTTTATTCTTAAATAAAAAAAATACTCAAATAATACAACTCTATCAGCATACATTTAGAAACTGACAGACAAGAACATTACACCAAGTATGACTCGGGAAGTTATAAAATCAGCCCCTGCCTACAACAAAATATCAATGAGATGCTTACTTTGCCTCCTTGGAAAAGTTGAGATAATCACCCTCCTATCACAATATGAACTCCTAAACCACAAATCCGAGATAATCTCAAAATGTCAACACAAAAACCAACACCTCCTATCCCAATTCAACCCAAACACAATCAAAACATAAACTAAATCCCTTACCCCTTCTCATTTTTAAGCACCATTATTATTTTCATATATTTCTGCCATCTATGTTCACATTACTTACTAAAGCTTCTTCCTTGTCCTTTCACCATATCCCACCTGTTTTTCCAACACCTTTCTTCATGCCACACCACCCATCAACTATTCCCGACACCACACTAATTATACAACAGAACCGCAAATCGTAAGTACCACTTTCCTCACATTATCACATTATGAACACCCACAAGTATTGCCACTAAATTAAAGTAATATTTTTGTCTTGTCAATAATCATAAGTACTATTTTTTCACATTATTGCATTATAAACACCCATAAGTATTGTCAAAGACCATTATGACCATAAATGCTAATTTTATTATTCAATTATTATTATTATTATCAATATTTTTTATTATTGCAAAAGATACCCAAAACCTATCAGTTTTATTACCTGCCCATAAATACCATAGCAAAGGGAAAAAAGGAACATGATGATGATTTTGATTTTAATCATCATCACTCAACAAAATTACCCACAAAACAGACATTTCATATTCAAATCGAAATAAACCTTTAGCTACCGTAAAGTTAGAAAGAAAAAGAAATTCTGATCGCAACAATCCATTTCCTCCTCCCTCCCTCACCCACCTCTTCTCTTCTCAGAATCTAATCCTTTGTCCCACTCCTTCTCACCAACAGACAGCGGAAATATGTGTAAATATGTAAAGGTGCATGCCAGTACATACACAAACATAGGTACACGCAAACAACAGCACATACACAGACATAATAACATTCAATAACACACAAACTTAGACACACACAAATAACCCCCACATTAATGTTTTTTGTTTTTTGTTTTTTAAATAAAGATCTTCACTCTGTCCGACGATTGCTGTTAGCACTGATCTCCTTGACCCTCTCTCGCCACCCTTCTCTATCGTCCATCGGTTCCGGGAGGTCTTCCAGGCTACAACCTGTATCGGCCAGAGCTGTTGTATATAGGTTCCAGCTGGTCATCCTACCTTTGCCCGTCCATATGAAGAAGGGTCCACTCAAGTATATCGCATGTGAGTTCATCTTTACTTCTCCAGCAGTGTCCAGCAGGTCTGGTTTACCTAACTTGGATAGTTTTCGTGATTGGTGGTAGGTGGCCGTACAGCACCTGTTTTGTGGAGTGTTGCCTCGAGGACTCGTTCTATACAGCTCGCAGCATCCTTGTGTAATTGCCGTCAAGTTTTTTCTCCATCCGTTTAGTTAGTGTCAATGTAGTGCATCCATCTAGCAGTCTCAACACGACTGTTGCTTGGAAAAACCTGCATTCTATTTTATCGGTCAGGTCTGACTTCCCTATGACCGATAGCTGTCCATGCCTTTGCTAGTCATGTGAACACGTGACAGTGCCATGTTATATATATATATATATATATATATATATATATATATATATATAGAGAGAGAGAGAGAGAGAGAGAGAGAGAGAGAGTGTGTGTCAATCAACAAGTGATATGAAGTTATTAGATGAATTTTAAAAGAAATGTTCTCTGTATAATGTTCAATCTACATGATTAATATTCCCAACTGAATTAATTGTTTTAAAAAAAAAAGAAAAAAAAAGGTAGTTGTTGCCTATATTTTATAAAACTTCCTTTTTTAAATTATTCATATTTTTTCTTGCAATTAGACTATTTCTCTCATATATGACTTTATTTGATATATCAGCTATGTACCCTACAGCCATTTAGTGATATTGGGTTTATACAACTGGGGACAGTTGGTATCTAATGTCCATTAGAATTCAAATACAATTATATTATAATTTGAAAATTATTAAAGTGAATGCTTGCAAGTCTTAAAGACTATAATAAACAAAACTATTCAAATATTTAAAAAATACTCTTTATGAAATGCTAATGGCCATTTTTGTCTCAGAGTGAAAAAGGAAAAGGAAAAAAAAAAAAAAGAGACATAATAATATTTAAATATAACATTTTCAGGATAGTACTTTTGAAATTGCTGAAATAAAATCCAGATAGCGACAGCACTGATATTTTCCTCAAGTGTTTTATATGAAACATTACAATATTTAAAGAAAAAAATCAATGTCTTTTTTTTTTTATGCTTATTTTTCATTATTAAAAAAAATTGTTTATGATGATTATTTATTCTCTCAGAATGAGAGAAAAAACAGTTCATTATATATCAAATATATAATTTTCTTTTGCTTTTTTGCTATGCATTGTGGGGCTAATAGGCCAATTTTGAAACTTGGTGAGTAAACTCCTTTGTCCTCAAAGGGTGTTTTAAATATATTTAGGGGAGAAGATGTGCTGCATAAGGAAAAAATGCAAATAAGATTGGAATTTTAATGACTGTTCCCTTGTTCATAGGTGTTGTATCCTGGAACCTTCTGGGGTCATATTAAACAGAACAATCTCTTTTGTACAGTAATTAAATATAATTGATATCTTCAGGTACGTAGTAAAGATTCTGAAACCTTCCCCCCCCCAAGAAATTTTTTAAAAACCTCAGATGGTCAACCCTGTATCCAGGAGAGCACTCAAAATTTTTAGTAACCTTTTTTATTAAAAAAAAAAAAAAAGACATGAAATATCTCAGTTGTATATCCTTACCTAATAGAACATTTTTGTTGATAAGATGAAAGACAATTTTTTTTCAAAACTTGTATTATTGAAAGACAGCTGCTTAAATAAACAACACTTAATGAGTGAAACATTGTTATTTCATGTTTGGATTTTATTTATGATAATTTTCATAAACTTTCTTTTAGAAATGTGATTTCAAAGAACAAGTGTTAGTTCAATTTGCCAATGAAAAAAAAATTCCATGCTTGGGAAGAAAATCTTCCAAAGATCTAGTAGAATAAATTTTTGTTTCAGAAGATATGTCAGATATGTTATTTTATATCTTGAGCAATGCCAGTTACTTTAATTAGTATAAACATGGTTAAGGAAATAAAATTAGTTAACTTGAGGATGACAGTTAAAGATAAACTACAAATTCAATAATTACTATTCTCATCATACTTAATAAGAGGAAAGAATTTTTTAATTCAAACTTGTATTAAGGAAAGACTGCTGCCTGGTTAAACAATTCTTAATGAGTGAGATATTATTAATTTATGTTTGCATTTGATTTGTGATATTTTTGTACACTTTTTTTTTTTAGAAATATGTGTTAATTCAATATGCACTCCAATAAATATGTATGCTTGAGAAGAAAATCTTCCAAAGATCTTATAAAATAAATCTTTGTTTAGTAAGTATATATATATATATATATATATATATATTCTATAGTAAACAAAAATGTATTCTGCAAGAGTTCTAGAGGATTCTCTTCTCAAGGAAAAGGATATATATATATATATATATGAGAGGGAGAGATTTTCTTATTAAGCAAATATTTACAATATCCAACAAAAAAAAAAACTTCTGGAGATTTTTTCCCAAGCATGTATATTTTGAGGGAAGCATATTGAATATATATTTCTATATGTATGTGTGTGTATTATTTTTTATGCCTGTCAACATTCTTCTGACAGTGAATGTATACATATATGTTATTCTTTTTTAATTTCCTAAACTCATCTCTAATCATGAAATTTAAAAGGCTTTCTAAAAGCATAATCTGAAATAGATTCTGAAGTAATTACAGCCGATAGAAAAGTTAATTAAATCATCTGCCTACAGTTTTTTTTCTGAGCATCACATTTTAGCTAATTACCGACAGAGGAACACTTGACATAACCCTAAATTTATCAACAATCTTACTTTAATACAAACAGGTAATTCATTTTAAAATTAACGATAAACTTAATCTAGACGATGCCAGATTTATTTTATCTTTTCCATGTAATTATTACACTCCCCCATTACTGTTATCTGTCACATAACCTTTATTAGATTGTTATAATTTTTCCGTTAATCTATTTTTGTGTGCAATTTATGAATTAATTTTTATCATAAGAGGTAGGATCAAAAACTATTGAGACAGTATCTTAGTTCGTTTGTTTTTTTTAATTTAAAAATAATTACACTTGTCAGTATCTTTCTTTCTTTCTTTTAAAGATATTTACAAATTTTTAGAACAGAAATTTTCTTCTTACAACTGAATTTATTATTACTATTATTTTATTATAGGTGCACGTTTGGTGGCTTTTGTCATTGAAAATGAATTTGGCAAGCCAAGTTCAAATCCTATACAAGACTATTTGTATTACACTTTGTGCTAATGTCCTTGGATATGGCTTTAATTCTTTTTTTTCTACTCCCATGTATGTGTTAATAAAAGGTTAGATTGGGCTCTGAAGCTCTGGTAAGAGTAACCAGTGTAAGAGACGGAAAAGTCTGAATTTAAACTCCTACAAAGTGTGGCAGTTTAACAACTACTTGTGGCAACATTGTTTCCAAGTTGTCTAACCTCTTTCCTTTTCCCTGAAAAACATTAGTACTATGAAGAGGAAAGAACTGCAGGATAAACAGCAGCTTGTCTTCTAGGCTATTGCCAAGATTTTAGCTATAGATCTATAGTCTTTCTTGAAGTAGAGAAATTATTTTATCATGAGTTCTATTCTATCATATTAGACCCAATTTTTGTCCCTAGACTCTGGTTAAAGGATTGATGTTCTTTATAACTGTGAGAGCAATCAATGCAAAATGATTAGAGTTGAACTCACATTGTATCTCTCTAGGATGCCTAGCTCTCTTTGTTACCATCTTAAACAATTCATCCACAAAAGATTGGAGATTTATATATGAAATAAACCTATAGACATTCTGTTACATTTTTATCTTCAGTTCTCCATGCAATTTTGTATTACAACCTACTAATGTAGAATATCATGGCAAAAAAGCAGTTATAATGAGATGAAAAATTAGTCATGAAATAGTGAAAATGTGTCATTTATAAAACAATTGGAAAAAATACCACAAATAATGTATACATGCTAACCACAGCACATAACCTGAAAGAAACTAAGGTATCACCTATCTTTATAATAGTTTAATGTACGAATAAACTAATTTATGAGACTATTATGAAAAGAGGTGAAACCTTAATTTCTTTTAGGTTTTATTCAGCTCTGCAGGCTAGTGTTTAAGCAATTTTTTCATTTATAAAACAATTTTAAACAAGTTGTTTATATATATGAGGAAGAACTGGTACTGTACATGGATCTCAGGGAGAGTACTAGAGAGAGATAGTCTGATACTAGGAGGATTGCACAGATACTACATTCTGATCCTAGGTACAACTGGCAGAGAGCAATGCTTTAATCCGAGGGAAATTGCACAAATAATCTGATCCAAGACAGAAGTGTCAATCCAAACAGAAATAATCCCATACTTTTTTTTTACAAATACTATTTTATCAAAATGCTGCATAAAAATAAATAAGTAAAAAAAAAAAAAAAAAAAAAAAAGAAGGTTCAATTAAATTTTCATACATTTTTTTTTTTTTCAGTTGGACCATCTGAAGCAGGGATGGTCTGACAGTGATCTAAGTAAAAAAGTGTCAGGGGGGCTATTAGCCCATTAATCCATCCCATTTGGTTCTACCATTCCATTTCACAAGAAATACATCAGCATCTATTAAAGTTTTATTTCCAGAGAACTAATATGAATGTATCTATTGGAGTATACAAATAGTAGAGCAGGGATTTGTAGTGTTAAAACATTTTAGCTATATAACACACCCATTCATTTGAGACCATTTCAAAAATGAGACTTTTATAAAGGCCTTTTAGTGCTTTTGGTACTGATCAATACTCTGCTCTTGAGCTGAAGCTTTGTTTATAATATCAATGTTTTCATCATTCTTCTTGTCCTGTATATTCTCACCTCTCTTGAAAGAATTTTTTATGTAATTTTTCTCATTCAGAAATTAAAAAAAAAAAATTATTTAAAAAGAGAAAAAAATATTTCATATGCGGTATAGATTATCTTTATAATCATCTGCATCTGCATCTTAAAAAAAAAAAAAAAGTTATTGGTTTCTGATATGATATGTATTTATCCAATCTCTCTCCAGGAGCAGGATGCAATGCAAGGTCAGTTTTTAAGTGGAATTTAACAGGTTTCAATTCAGTTTTCCTTCTCCTAGACTAGTTGTCATACCATGGTTAAACAGCCTAGTCTGTCCTACTATTTATCCATAGCTGTTGGGAGAATAATTGGATTGATACCTTTTCCAAGGGTATTAGTGCCATCTAGGACAAGAACAGTCTGACATAAAACCTACAACCCAAGGACCTCACTGTCACTGTCCCAACTTGCTAGACCATGACAGATGAACCATGAGTGTAAAGGTTGGGGGCAGTACTGCACACACTGCACTCCACCTAAAAACTTCATTGTGCAGGCTGAAAGGACAAGTCCACGGCTGCAACACCACCAACATTTCCAACCCATACCAGACCAGACCTTTAACTGCAGTTGCTGTAGCTGGACTTGCCTGTTCTGCATCGGCCTAGTCAGCCATCAGCATGCCTGCAGTCGACATGAACTGCCTCCTTTATAAATCTTCGTTCATAAAGTCTAACCAAAAGTGCCATGTGAAAATGCAAACAGCCTCATCAATGATTTGAACAGTACCTACTTCCTATGATAGTAACCATTAAACCATAAGTGCTTCCGAATAAAGTATAAAGTGAGGGCACAGGGAACATTTTCACACATCAAATAAAAAGTATATTAACCATTCTTTACTCATGAAAACAAGTCAACATATAAAACAAATACTGAATACTTACTTTAAACTTTACACAATTTATAGCACAGGGGAAGAAAAAGGAAAAAAATTGTTTTCTATGTTCAGGTACAAATCCATTTTAAATAGTTCTTACCTGAAAGCAAAAAAATAAAAAATCAAATCAATAATCAATAAATGATATTTGGAAAGTAGTGATATAGAATAACATTTATTTGAAGATTAAAGAGTATAAAAATTGGACAAAGCAAAAAAAAACAAAAAAAACTTTCCACTTTCAATCAATAAATTTTCCTCAGATGCAAAGCAGACTGAAGGTGTGAATTTTCATTTTTGTTTTGTATTTCAGCTGTATATCTTCAACTAAAAGATAAGATCTGCCTTGAAGATACCATTTAAAAGGGGGGGGGGGAATGAAAAACATCCACTGTCCAACTTTAATTTCTATTTTTTTATTTTTTACTTTTGCTATTCACTCAGGCCATTAATCTCCAACCACAAATAAACAACATAGATCAGGCATAATAAAAGATACAGACTTGGTGAGATTCAAACTTACTTTTTTTTGACTCAGGAAAGTCCTGTGACCAGCTACGAAGATCCATTACTTAGTAGCAGTCCAAATCAAACCTGTTTAACTCATCCTTTACTCTTGTCTCAGTTTCTCTTGACACTATATTTGTTATTTTAGAAACTAGTAGAATTGATAACATTACACTTTTATTCTAAATGAAACACAATTATTAGTTTTGAGCTTTTATTTGTTTACTTCTGAAATTCACTTGGGACATCAATTAATAGCAAGGAGGTTCAGTTTCAATTTGGTTTCTTTGTTTCATAGCCTATCAACCTTCATGGGTTATTTAAGGCTAAAACCATCATTGGAGAAGAACAGTAGTGGTACTATTTTGCCTACAGTCAGGGGCGGAGGATAAGGGGGATAGTGTCTCTAAACACAAATGTTACTGGGGATAGCAGATGTGTGATGACATAAAAATGACTTGGGGTGGGGGGAGAAACCCATCTTACAAGACCCTCTCAGTAACTCTTACTCAGTAACTCAGCTCTGTCGGTGGGAATAAGAATATGTTAACTGCATCCTGGGTATGACACTAAACTGTACCTGATGGTAGGGTTCCAGTTCTGGAGCTCTGAGGAGTGAGAAATACTCTCTCAATGCCATTTCTTTCCGGTCCACTGTAATCCAGTGTGTTAATGTTTGTTAGGGTCCCGTTGATGGATTAAATAGATTTGTTTTCAAAAATTTCATATTCAATCCGACTGTATACAAAATAAACTTTTTAAAGAAACAACTACACAAAAAAATGTAAATATGAACTTACAAGAATGCATGTAAAATTAAATAACCCTTGATGGGTTGACATGTCATTAAAATCAATCAATCACTCTACAACTGTCTTTCTAAGTAAAAATCATAGTAATAAAAACCTGAGTAAGATTTTTTTTTTAAATAATTGAAAATAAAAAGTTAATAAAAATACAACACTGATAATTTTCCTACAAGAAATTCTTTTGAAATTCTCATTTGTCAAGAACTTTTTGTTCAATAGACATTAATTAAATGCTTATACATTACACAAATAGCCAGAATAAATAAAATTAAAAAAGCTAATTGAAAATTGTATTGTGCTGTATTTAACAGCAAAATCTAAACAGTCTTCTCCAAAATGTTTGTTTTTTTTAGATTGCACTTTATTTTATATTTTCAGTATAAACTAATGAAGGATACTGCTTGAAGGGAAAACAACTCAAAAACATTTTTCAAAAAAATGTTTGTTCTCTATTTGAATGTAGATGAGATTTTTTTTCCTCTTTTACAAAGATGTAAACCAAAATTAATTTTGCTGACAAAACAATAGTAGAAACCCCAAAATCTTAAAATTATATGCCATTTCATGTCTCTAAAATATTTGACTCTTGGAATGGTTTTAACCAAAAATCAAACCCTTTGTTATGTAAAGAAATGGTCAATCAGGCCAAATGGGATTCATTGCAAATTCACTGGATACAGTTTTTCCAATCATATCAATTAACCAACCAAATTGCATTTTTGTAAACAGGTGATGGTACCCCTTAATTAGCTGGATTTGAATTTTATAAACAAAAAATTATGCTTGCAGCAAAATAAAAAAAAAACAAAAAAAACAAAATGAGGGATGAAGAATCAATTTTCTGTCTAATTAACAATGACATTCAGGATAACAACTAATCTCTAAATGAGTGTAAAACAAAATTTGAAAAAAAAAAATGTCAAAAAAACTTATTGTTAGTCAATTCCCCCAAATTTATCCATCTGAACTAAATTTCTGGAATGAATGGACTTGAAAATGAAGAGTCCTTGTATTGAACAAACAATTACTTTGAATAAAAGCCACTTAATTGGGTGTGTATGGATGCAGGTTATACAATGATTTAATGGAACCACTGAACCAATATGGCTCGTCCAGGAATACTCTTCTGCAGATTTCATCTTTTCCCCTATCCCTTTATCGATATAAAGCAGCAGTGTCAGTTTGTTTGTCTGGAAATGGTTTCTACATAATTGTCACCTAACAAACTATTTTGTTCTCATCTCAAACAAGGTTCTGAGAAGCCTGCAACATAATTTTAAAAAAAGAGTAGCCATTTTTTTTTTTTAGCAGGGCAAAAGGTAGGTGGTGTGAGTTAACTCATTTGCATATTTTCTATAAAAATTGTTTCTCAAAAACAAAAAAAACAAAAAAATCAAGTTATTATATGATTACTTTTGATGGCATGTCAACCTGTTTAGGTTTATTTTATGTCTAGCGGTTAGGGAATCATGTCCTTTGTATGTACATTTTTTTGTATTGTTGCTTAAAAGTATTTAGCACAGTTTTATAAGTATTTCTATGTAATACAAATAATTCCTCCCAAATGCTAGTAATCTATACACAATAGTATGGTTTTAGATAATTATTCCAATTCAATAATAGTCATTTGTTTGCACACAGTTATGTGATTTCAAGCAACTAATAATAATAATAATAATAATCCTTAATTAACAATCATAGTCTCAAATAACTATTAATACAAATAATTTAAAGTTACATTACGTCAAGTATTACTCCCCAATACAATTAATTTTTCAACAGATCTACTTGATAGATAGATGGAACACAAAGAGGTACTACCATTCCAGGTCAGAATGGACCAAGGAGTAATGGCACTGAAAGGAGGTCACCAAATTCTTCAGAGAAGCCCGAGCCTAACCAACACATGTAATTCAATACTATATACTGAACACCCATTTTGGGGGGAGTCTTAATCCTCTGCTAACAGTGTTCCCCCAAGTTACCTTCTACGATGAGTTATCCTCATTAGAGCGTAGCATCCCGAAACACAACATGTTAGTCATTGGCAGAGACATGAATGCCCAAATCGGGAAAAACGGAAACAACAAATACAGCCTCCACAACACATCAAATAGGAATGGGCAACATCTAACAGATTTCATGATAGAAAATAGATTAGCATGCCTCAATACAAACTACCAAAAAAGGGAGGGCAAACTATGGACATAAACGTACGCAAACAATACTAAAGCTCAGATAGACTATGTCCTTATAAACAAGAAATGGAAAAATAGTGCAATGAATTGCGAGGCATACTCCTCTTTCGAGGGTGTGTCCACCGATCACCGAATAGTCACGGCGAAAATACAGTTAAGCCTACGAAAAAACGCCAAACGAACAGCGACCACCAAACACTATGACTGGGCCCTTTTGAACAACAGAGATATAAGAGATAAATACGTATTAGAATTAAGAAACAGATTCGAAACACTACAAGAAAAGACGGGAAAAAGTACACCAAACGACGAATATGAAAATTTCGTCAATGCACACCTCGAGGCAGCAGCGAAATGCATTCCAACAAAACTCAAAACTAAATATAGAGTCCCATGGGAAACTTTAGCAGTGAGAGAAAAACGTGCACTAGTGAAAACAGCCTCCAAAAACTATCGAAAAAACCCAACAAACACAAATGCCTTAAAACTAAAAATGGCACAATATCAATTAGCAGGCATATATATAAAGGAACAGACAGAATACATTCAAAATCAGATAGATAAGATTAGAGACTCGGTGGAGGATAGACAATCTAGGATAGCCTGGCAAACAATAAACGAAGTGAGTAGAAGAAAGAACACAGCCAAAGCAAAACTGAAAGCAGCAAACCAACAAGAAAGAATAAAACTGTGGAAATAGCACTTCGAAAACCTACTAGGAAACCCACCGAAAATAACACATGAACTAATCACCAGAATAATTAGCAAACAATTAGAGATTAAACTAGGACCGTTCACACAAGAAGAACTCGACTCGGTTCTCAGAAAAATTAAAAATAGGAAAGCTGCAGGGCTGGACGAAATTCCCCCAGAAGTATGGAAGACCAGACAATTCGACGACATACTGCTCCGACACTGCAAAATCCAATAGATAGATGGATGAAGGGATGCATACTCCCCTTCTCTAAAATGGGGGACCTCGGATTAGCCAAGAACTACCGAGGGATAACACTTACATCCATAGCAGCCAAAATCTACAATGCCCTACTACGAAACCGCATAGAATCCAAAATCGACAACATACTTAGGAAAAACCAAAATGGCTTCTGAAGAAATAGATCCACGACCTCACAAATATTAACCATCCGCAGAATCCTTGAAGGTGTACGGGCAAAAACCTACAAGCAACATTAATATTTGTTGACTTTACCATGGCTTTTGATTCCATTCACAGAGGAAAGATGGAACAAATCCGACTAGCGTACGGCATACCTAAAGAAACCGTAGCGGCAATAAGGATTCTCTATAGAAACACCAAAGTAAAAGTACGATCACCAGATGGAGACACAGAATACTTCGACATTGTAGCAGGAGTACTACAAGGGGACACGCTGGCTCCGTACTTCTTTATCATTTGTCTAGACTACGTACTTAGAACATCGATTGACAAAATCAGAAAGAATGGCATCGAGCTGATGAAGAAAAGAAGCAGAAGATACCCCGCAACAACAATTACCGACGCCGACTATGCCGATGACATAGCGATACTGGCAAATACACCCGACCAAGCTGAAACACTACTGCATAGTTTGGAACGAGCAGTCGCAGGCATAGGCCTCTATGTTAATGCACACAAAACGGAATATATGTGCTATAATCAAACGGGGGACATCTCCACTCTAGAAGGAACCCCACTTAAACTAGTAGACAAATTCACGTACCTAGGAAGCAGTGTCGAATCAACTGAAAAGGACATCGAAACGAGATTAGCGAAAGCATGGACAGCTATCAATAGGCTATCGATTATATGGAAATCAGACCTAACCGATAAAATAAAATGCAGTTTCTTCCAGGCAGCGGTTACATCGATACTGCTATATGGCTGCACTACGTGGATGCTAACAAAATGACTGGAGAAGAAGCTAGACGGCAATTACACAAGAATGCTGCGTGCAATCTTGAACAAGTCCTGGCGGCAACACCCCACAAGATACCAACTATACGGCCACCTGCCCCCTATCACAAAAACTATTCAAGTTAGACGAACCAGATATGCAGGACACTGCTGGAGAAGCAGGGACGAACTCATAAGAGATGTACTCTTATGGACCCCCACACATGGCCATGCAAAAGCAGGATGACCAGCACGAACATACATTCAGCAGCTATGTGAGGATACGGGATGTTGTCCTGAAGACCTACCTAGGGCGATGAACGATAGGGAGGAGTGGCGAGGGAGGTTCAGGGATATCCGTTCTACCAGCGCGACATGATGATGATATTGTTTCAAGTAACTGTTCCTATATGATAATAATAATCATTTCTTTGAACACAATTATATGGTTTTAAGTATTCTGATCTAACACCAACAATTTGTAAGCAGCTATATGGTTTCAAGTACCTAATAATAATCCTTAGGTTTCATTTTCCTTAACATTATCAATTCTATTTGATAATAATCATTTGTTTACATACACTTATATGGTTTCATGAACACTTCTCTGCTAATAACAATTTTCAAACAGATTTATATGACCCATGGAACCCTAACAGGTACTATCACACAGTTTCAGAATGGATCTAAAGGTACTGGAAATGAAGGAGAACTCCATACGCCCCAGAGTTCCAGAACACCAGATGCAGTTTAGTGACATACACAGAAAACTCCTTTTGGGGCTGGGGTCTCACTCCTCAGCAGGGGATACAGTCAGCATATTCTAATCTCTGTTGACAGAGTGGGAAATATAAATACAGTTTTATTATTAATTTCCAATCCTTTTTAATACCCTGTTTTCCAATTGTTTTAAAAATAATATTTCTCCAATTATTAAGCATTTCCACAGGTGCATCTTGCATGGAATATTCCCAATTAATCTGCAGTGAGGTTTTTCAATTGTTTTGTTAAGAGCTTTTATAATTATTCTGTGATAGTGTTATCAACCCTGAAATTCTTATGAAGCAGCAATATTAACATTATTCTAAATCCACCCACCCACCTATTGAGTAATCCTTTCTTAGAAATAAGGTAAATTTATTTACCTACAAAAAATAAGCTACTTCATAAAAACTATTCATTTTTTAAAATAGAAATCAATAAAAATTTATTTCAATATGTCACTGATAGTTTAAATTTATGCCATTATTATATATTTATTTCATGGAATTTCCCCAGATATAGCTCATGAGAAATTTTCATAACTAATCCTCAAGTAAGCTTATTTGGTGTAATTGGTAGTATTGACATTGTATGGAAATCATTTTTGTTGAATTTACATGTGTATAGCTATAAAGTAAATTCCTATTCTTCAATTTTGTATAGGATTAATGGATTGAAATATTTAATTATTACAAGAGAAACATTGATTTCTGTGCAATATTCAAATTAGCTTGAATTCTACATAACATCTGAATAATCTATGTTCAATGAGTTATGTGTAGTCTAGTTAAACAATAAACATCTTTATTTCTATCTTGGCTGTTTTTAACATTAAATTGAAGAGCAGATAATCTGTAAATAGTTAGGTACCATAGAAGAAGCAACATGTAAACCAATGTTTCGTCAAGAGAAATAGAGTCTTTGAGCTATAAAGAGATGTAAATTAAGAATTGTAATTTGTTAAAATTGAATACTAGAAGGTTAATAGGTTCCAATTAACAAATTATAACAAACTAGACATTGGCATGATGGTTAGAGTGTTCATCAATGGCCCAGGAGTCTGGGGTTCAATCCCAGGTCAAGTCATACCAAAGACTCAAAAAAATGGTACTTGATGCCTCCTTGCTTAACACTCAGCATTATAAGGTATGGATCAAGGGTAAAGTGGAGTAATCCAAGGAAAGGAGTAGTGCCCTCCCCTACATCTAGGTGTAGTAGCTATTGAAAAAGGAGCCTTCACCTTTGAATACGGTCGCCAACTTTACTTACTTTTTAGACATTAGAATTTTACTTGAAATATATAAAAACAGTTGTTTTACATCATTTTTATCATTGCTATGATTGAATAGCACCAGTAATTATAGTGAAACTTGTGCACAGACTTGATTAACCATGGTAATAGAAGATAAACTTCAATTAACCCAGCAGTTATTTGTAGATGCACTTTGAAGTGCATTGTTAGAGAAAACATTGATTTGTTAATCAGGAAAAAATCTCAAAATAATTTAGCATCAAGTTTATTCTTCTTTCAAGGTTTTATTGCTCACATCATTTTACTATAAAGTTTCATTTTTTTTTTTAAATGAAAAGAACTTCTCACTTTTAGCAAAACTCTTATTCTTAAAATCTAGGTATTTTATGTGCAACAATAAAGACTAAAATTACAGAACTAAGATTTTGAAAGGTCATTGAAAATTCTGATGAAAAGGTTTCAACATAAAGCTGTTATCAAGCAAATAAAAAATGTATTGGATCATAAGATATTCTTGATTCTATAGAGAAAACAAAATAAACAATAACATCACCTCCATATTTCATGTAATCACAGACTGTATAAAATTAAATCAGCATAGCAAAAAAAAAAAAAAAACAACTTATAATATCTAACTTCTGAGCCAAATTCTTATAATTTGTTTTAGGCAATTAGATATGAAGCTACAATAGATAAAAACAAAATGTATTCGAATCAACAACCAGATAAGAAATCTTTGATAAGATACTTAAAATAATGCTGAATCACTTTGCATTCAGAAATGAGGCTGGCAAATTGAGTTTTGTGAATGTGACTTATTGAATGAAACAGAAGAAAATGTCATGATTACCTGTTCACAGTGACAATATAAATAAGGATGTTTACATTTACAAAGAATTTTGAAAGTTAAAATAAAAATTTTAAAACATGAATATCCTGAAGATGTATTGATTACCATGTCAACTATCATGTATTTATGATATATAGCAAATTCATCTTAGACAGAGTAAATAAGTTCAAATTATCCATTAGAAGTAACCAGTTAATGACACTGATGTTTGGCCGAGCATATAGATACTAGATTATGTAGAGACCAGAAAGTGATATTTTGATCCGGAGCCAAGTACACAGATACTATTCTGATCCAATGCAGAGAGCAAAGAAAAAAATTGATCTTCAGCAGAACCCACAGATATTACTCAGAAATAAGACAAATACTAAAAAGTTATACTTTGATCCTTAACAGAGCACACATACTATGATCCTAGGTAGAAGTGCTTATCCACATGTAAATAATCCCATCATTTTTATTGGTATTATGGTAGTCATGATTGGAATTCATAATTTACATTAAGAGGGAAGTATTTTATTTATCTCAAAAAACCAGGGAATGCTGAGTGGTCTAATGGTTAGCAAGCTAGACAAGTAATAAATCATTACTTGTGAGATAAAGTCTCTGTTCATGTTCCATTTATCTGGTCTTGTGCTACAACTGAGCAAAGATTAGCAAATAACATCTCAAAGGTAAAAAAGGGGTCAGTTAGCATGAAATGAATAAAAATTCTCCTAAAATCTGTGCTATTTCAAGAAGAAAACTTTCTTAGTCTCTAATTCTGTGTCATAATATCAATGCATCATTATGTTCTATGTATGAAGACATTTCGGCCACATCTGATGAGTTATCTTTCTTTATATTATTAAAATTCTTCTTATGCTTGAATGTAACCCTAACCCAGTTACAAGTGACAAGCAGTTCCTGTTTTTACCTTTGCAAGAACATCTACGAGAATTGATGACAAGATATCATATTCAAAAAGGTGATTTTTTTTTTTTATGACTGTCTTCTTTCACCAGATGATCACAGCATAATAAATATCAATCCAGTAATTTGTTGTGGCTATGTAACATCAGAGGGATCAATTTGATTTTGATTTCTTTATTTTCATATATTTTTCCTAATATTAACACAGTGAAAAAATTCATGGAATTAACACACTTAGAGGCACTAGTTTAGCTCATTTTTGGATTTTTTCATTTACCAGTAAATGAGCTAAGACAACTTTTTTTCCATAATACTTTCCTTTGCATAACTTGGAAAATAATTATTCTATCAATTAAAATAATTGAAGATCTTTAAGCAATATTTTATGGACCCAGAATGTTTACTGTTATTAACAAAAAAAAATGTTATTCTTATCTCTAATTAGGTTATTTACTGTTAAATAAAACAAATTTAAATGAACATCCTTTAAGTGGTTGAATTCCATAATTTTTGCCAAGGGTAATAATCATAAGCATCTTGGGAAAACTTTTAACACAGAAAATTAATTCAGTATTTTCTTTCATTTGTGATTTAGTGATATATTTGAAAGAACTTGCTCAACAAAAAGTTTGGTGAAATAATAGCAAAAAGGTAAAAAGTTTATAGAAGATTTTTGCCTGACTGAAAAGAAACTGAGTGAGAATATCTAGTAGTTGACTTATGGTTGAGTTAAATTAGCTCTCATGTTTTTGAATCAGAGTAAGTGTCTTTTCTTATACTTCTAATTGTCTGCAAGTTTGTAGGCCACATCTTGTTGTCATCTTAATAGTTAATAGCCTAAATTTTCTTTGACAGCTTTTGTGACAATCAGCATTTCTCATTTTAGATAAAATGATAAAGAGGTTGCTTATTTGCTAAAGTTTTGGGAGTTCTCTTAAAAAAAAATAAAAAACTTTTAAGATAGAATCTTGCCATTTTTTTTTAAATTTTGAAGTTTAAATGAAAACATGCACAATTAAGAAACTTATATAATAAAGTTGGTAGACTTCATCTTAATGATTCAGTCAATACAAATTTGAAAAACATTATGAGGTCAGTCTTAATATATTCAGAACAGCATTTTTTTGTTGAAACACAGGATTGCACAAGTGCAACACTATAATAACCAGACCTAACACCATCCAACTTTTGTTTCTCTGTCATTGCAGTTCTTTCTGAATCATTCAAAACATGATTACAATCAATACCTTCTTGACCAATACATTGCATACGTCAAAACAATAAAAATTTTGTAAAAAAACTACTTGACAGTGAGGGAAGTAATAATACAGTTTATCTGAAGATAATCATTTGTAAACACAGAAAACCTTAAGTAACTATTTTTAATACAAATAATTTGTACACAATCATATGGTTTCAAGTATTCTTATATAATACAAATAATTTTCAAACAGATCTATTTGAACCATAGATGGGACCCTAAGAGATACTACAAGTCTGGATCAGAATAGACTTGGGAGTAATACCGATGAAGAGTTACTCCACACTCCCCAGAGATTCAAAATGTAGTAGATGCACTTTAGTGTCACACTGAAGACACCTCTTTTCTTGAGAGGAAAAGAAGTCATATCCTTCTGTAAGGAATGTAATCAGCATATTCAAAGCTTTGGCAACAGAGCAGACTAGTAGAGAGAGAATGTGTGTGTGTGTGTGTGAGTGTCATTAACTAAAAATATCTTTTTTAAAAATGCTGTTAATAAATATGATTACTTCACAATAAAAGATGATTTAATAAAATCAGATAAGATACAATCACAATTTTTTAAAACATTTTATATTTAACAGTTGTCAGAAATAATTTTGTACATAATTTCCAGAACAAAATTGTCATGATCAAATTTTATACAAAAATTACTAATGAGGTTTAAGCAATTAAGATGAATTTTAAGTTTTTAAATTTACTTTTAGACAAAGCTCAGTCAATCAATATCATAAGTAATTTTGACTACTATTATCTTTCATCTTAATTCTAGTTGCTTTTTGATCATAACTCATTGGAGTTGTCACTTCTATGACGGTAAGAAAAAGCTCAAATCAAAATCAAGAATAAAGAATAATTTTCCATGTGAGATATAAACTCTTGTCTTAAAAAGATAATACTAATTAGAATTTTATATCTATTCAAATGTTTTTTTTTAATGCATAGTCTAATATAAACCACATGATTCATATATATCAATCTAATCAGGGTAGCTGAGACACAAGATCAGTGGCACTTGGTGACTGTCTATTTCTCATCTATAAGATCATAAGACTAAAAGATTTAGACTGATGATCACATAGTTACTATCAGATTCTCACCTATGTGCTATTGAACTTGTGTCTATATTCCTAAATTAAATCTACATATGCTTTATCACCTATATTGAATGCTATTTATTTAAAAATATAACAAATAACATTATATATATATATATATATATATATATATATATATATATATATATGAGAGAGAGAGAGAGACAGAGACTACTCATAGGTATAGTAATAAATAGGCAATTTGCTTCCATCCACTTGGTTTTATGAGAAACGTTTAAGCAGAAACATTCAAGAAAAAATCTAATGACAATCAACATGCCAAAGCAAGCACTTGGCCATGCTACAAAAACTGATGATCAGTACTTTCTGTAGCTTTTATGACCATTGATCTATAGAAAATATACTGGTTTGGTTTATTTTCTTTCTTTAATGGCATATCAACCTATGTGGGTTGTTTTATGCCAAAGCCATCCTTGTAGAAGGACAATAGTGGTACTATTTAACATAGCTGAGATAGAAAATATCATATATATTTGAAAAAGTATAAAATCTGTTTTTTATTGCTTAAGATTGCATTGGTCATTACAGGTTATATTAACCTTGCTATTTGGAAGAGATGGTAAACTGTAATGTCAAGTTATCTTTTCAATTTCCTTGATCAATTTTAAAGATTTTAGAAGGATAGAAAAGAAGTATAATATTTTTTAAATTTAGAAATATATATATATATATATATATATATATATATATATATATATATATATTATATGCATATATTCATTTTCAGATATTTAGCATTCAGGAACACAAAACCTTACAAAAAGCTTTATGTGGATTACTGTAAAATGGGATTCTTTTACTTGTGTAATATTTCAGTTTTTAATACTTAAAACCAAATGATTAGAAGCAAATTACCTGTCTGTACAAATTCTTATGAGTAGTTAAATGTGTATGAAAGGAACCAAATTACATTATATCTGTCATTTTCAGTTTGTTCCAGACATCCATTGATGATAATCAGAAAGGAAAAAAAACCTTTTCTAAGATGGAAAACTATACAAAAAAGCAAATATATTGTTCTTATTTACTATACAACATTTTTATAAGTGTCTTAATTTCCTTTTTTTTCTTTTTTTTTTTTTTGCATTTAGTATAACATTTGGCTAAGTGAATTCTTCTGTGTTAATTAAATTTGTCAAGTAAACTGACTTAAACGTGTTTTAAACAACAACAACAACGTTGAAACTATTTACTGTGACAGAAAATATATGAAAGTCTTCTAGTGTTATAAACCCTTAGGGGCAATGACTCTTTTTTTCACTAAGTTACTGGCTGATAAGATATGGTTATCGTCTGCAGCAAAAAAATTAGCTGTGTACTTTTCTTTATAAACTACTTAAACTTTTTATTTCTTTATTGGCCAAAAATGCTTTGCAAACTTGAAGTAATTGCAAGAAAAAAGAATTTATGGAGAGATAAAATAATTCCATTTAGAGTATCACAGAAAAGTATTTTTATTTCTTACACTTGCTCTCTCTAACTCCGGGTCAAAAATACCACATCATAGATAAAAATTCATAAACATTGTTTATATATTCTATTTATAATTAGATTACTTTCAATATTGTGAAAAAATATATGCAAATGATCTTTTTCATCAAATTAAAAATAAAGCTACACAGAAGCAGATCTAAGATTTCTCTTTTAGCATTTTTCATTTGAGTCATTACATTTTGGTAATAGAGACAAATTTTAAAAATTGAAAAAGAAAAAAAATTAATCATAGAACCAGTACATAAATAATTATAAAGACAGAATACAGCTTATTTTTACAAGAAGGTGCTGAAAAGTTCTTGGCCTAATCAAGAAGGTAACGTTTTAAAATTTTCATTGATTTATTTTTTCAACATTTGAATAAACTATTGACCAAATGTGTTGAGCCATGGAATAAATGTATACAAAATAGCATGTATATTTCATGGCTCTAGGTCATTCACTCTTTGGGTAGACCAAGAACTTCTTAGCATCTTCTTCATGAAAAACAAAATATATTTCTTTTTAAGTTTGTTGTATAGTGGCTCATATCGCGGAAGTATAAAAGATGCCGTGTTTCTCAAGCACTGCAGACAGAAGCAGAAATAGCTCTGAAGGACATTGGTCAGTAGTAAGACCAACTTCGGGCATAACACCAACAGCATGAGACTTATAATACTAGTCGGACTGTAACACTTGAGTTAATAAACAATTAACTTTATTTCACTGCGTATCTTTTCCTTATCACAATATAACAAAGTTAGAGTTAGGGCTTTAACTACACTTAGTATAACAGGAGCTGCTAAAAGGGGTGTATGAGAACCAAAGTCACAATATCTGAGGAAAAACCAATTGGAGGTTTTAGATGAAGAGGGTGAGCTCACTGATTTTTGCAATGGAGATATACACGGATAAGATCGATCTACTGTGGGAGGTGTCTGATATTGAAAGGCTCAGAGCCCCTAATAACCTAGGAACATTCTTTATGGTATTATTTTTTTAACAATGATTGCTTAAGAATACAGTCATAATATACCCTGCATCTTTAATTGATTCCAAAAACCATGATATAACCTAGTTTTAATGTAAACTGGATGTAATGCCTTAAAATGAGAACAAGAACTCTAAAACTATTGTAAATAATTCTTGAAAGAATATAAATGAATTTTTAAGGAAAAATTTTTATTTCACCTCTTTGTAGGTGACATTGTTGAGTAATGAAATGTCAAATGTAATGGTTGCTGAACTAAAATTTAGTCAGGAAAAGTGGCATTCAGATGAATTTGACAGAGGCTGAAGTTACATACATGGTGCCTTCAATAAGTTTCCAGACTTTTTTGTACAGACATTTAAAATTGTTGTAGACTCTTGAAAATTCACTATGTTATTGCTATACACCTTATGAGATGACTGACCAATTTTTATGATTTCAGGTTTAAATGAACAGCTACAGCTTTTTGACCAAGATGGGCATCAAGACAGTTCCTCACCCTCCCTATATTCCAGATGTTGCTCCTTGTGACTTTTGCTTATTCCCTAAGCTCAGAGGTTGCCATTATGAGACATCTGAGGAGATGAAAGAGGCTGTAACAAAGGTCATTGACACGCTCACACAAGAGGACTTCCATGGGGCTTTCCAGAAGCTGTTGGAACGATACAACAAGTGCATTACAGCTGGAGGATATTACTTCGAAGGGGACAAGAGTTTCATGTGTGTACTATCAATAAAAGTTCCCATATGAAATTTTATTGCATATTGTTCTTCTAAAGTGTCAGATTGCCTTTTTGAAATTCACAGGCTGTGACAATCGAGCTTTAGTAGGGTGTATTCTAACTGCTGCTGTAGCTGTTCATTTGAACCTGAAATCATAAAAATAGATCAGTCATCTTATAAGATATATAGCAATAACATAGTGAATTTTCAAGAGTCTATGACGATTTTAAATGCCTGTACAAAAAAAAGTCTGGAAAGTGCAGTTGAAATCCTATTATTGTTTTTAATTCATTGATTATCTCAATCTTAAAAGAACCATGTTTTGTATTGTTTGCTTTTTTTTTTTTTTTTGGTAAATAAAAAGTGCAATTTAAAAAGGCTATTAAAAGGATTACTTCCTCTTGGAATAATCTATGTTCACAAATAAAGACATTGTTCTTTGGTTTAATAAACAGCTGATTAAACCCTGAAAGATCCATTCTACAGGGTGGAACGATAAAATTGTCGTCCTAAAGAAAACAACGCTACAGCTTTATTTTAAAACTTCTATTGAAAAAAAAATCAATTCAGGTAACTTGATTATGTAGTAGAGCTGACATCTATTCAATGTAGCCATCTTCAGCCTCAATCACTGTCTCGATACGGATCTGTAACTGGGAGCATGCCTCTTCCACAAGCACTGGTGGGAGCTCGGTGAATACTCGGCAGATAGCTGGCTTTGGTGTTGTGGGAGGTCATGTTGGTGATGTTCTCTATGTATGACCAAATGAAGTAGTCCAGCAGATTTAGGTCGGGAGAGGAGGAGGGGGCAGTGAGAGAAGGGTACAAAGTCTTAGCACTCCTTCTGAAGCCAAGCCTGGGTCTCTTTGGACTTGTGAGCCAGTGCCGAGTCCTGCTGCCACACCCAGGGTCTGCCACCAGCCACCTAATTGCACCAGGGGATCACCACACTCTTTAGCACATCCAGGTACACTTTGGTGTTGATTTTCAAGCCGACTTCGAAGATGTGAAGTGGCATGATGTGGCCCTCACTTGAAACCATACCAAAGACCATAACCATAGCCGGAAACTTTATTTTCATCACCCTGGGCACATTGAACTGTCCGGATTTTCATTTTGAGGGTGCTGGCAATGGTCCTGTTGTCATAACTTGGATCGGTAGAGAGTATGAATTGTACAGCGGCACATCTGCGATCTCGCCCGTTGAACATTGTGTCACTTTTAGATATGATAGAAGGCTCCTATCGCTCTTGGTATTTGTACACAACTGGCCAATTAGTAGATGGTCTGCAAGAAAAAAAGAAAACCGGTTTTCATCAAATGGAAATGGAATCATGTCGTCTTTTCTAGGGCAACAATTTTATCATTCCACCCTGTAGACTTTTTAAGTCTATATAAAGCTCAATTTAAAATCATATCATATCCTTCATAGAAGACAACGACATCATAATTAACTTTAATTACCATCCAGTAGGTTTTAAATTCAGTATCACTACCTCAGCACATCATCTTTGCCCTGTTAGCAGGGCTTAAGATATGCTGTATCTTAAGTAAGACCCCTTCCAAAAAAGGTGTCCAGGGTATGCCATTAAACTGCATCTGATTGTGAGGCTCCAGTTCCAGAGCTCTGGTGAATGTGCCAATACTTCCAGATCTACACAGGCTTGGGTCCCATCTATGGGTCAAAAACACCTGCTTAAAAATTATTTATATTTTTATGGGACCATGAGCAACTACCCACCCAAAATAAAGCTCTTCAAAAACAAATGAATATAAACAAAAATACAGTGAATGCAATCCTATAACTTCAAGACATAATAGATAAGTTGGCATGCTGTTAAAATTAATCAATCAGCATTTTATCTGTTTTTTTTGTTTGATAAAATATGTGGTGAGTAAAAAAAAAAAAATGATTTTAGTAGTATGTATTCCAGTAAAGTTGCTTAAATCCTTTTAAGTATCCATTCACATAAGGAAGCTATGTATTCTGGTGTTATCATATTTTCACAAGAAGACTGAATTGCTGCTATTTAAATGTTCAGAGATAACTTTTTTTATTTTTCATATCTTCATCTGAAGCATTCTTGAGTTTTCTCCAAAATGTTTACTATTTATTGGCCAGTTCAGAATTTGAATTCACTAACAGGAAAACCAATTTGAAATTGAATGTGCAATGAGACAGGAAACAGTATCTTGCTGAAATATTCAATTGCGCAAGTTCAGTGGTGACTGTTTGAATGGCAAAAGTTTTCTCTCTAAAACCCATAAGTCAGTCACTGAATTCATCCAGCCTTCAAGGATATCTAAGCCATTCTTGCTTTCTGGTGATGTGCAAATCCATACAATAGACAGAGGACATTTTACTGTGCATTTTAATGCCAAGTTTCTAAATCTTTCAGAATTTTTCTCAAAACATTATGGCTTCCATTTACAACTGAAATTTACTTTTCTCCAATCCTTTATAGTCCACAACTTGTGTTTCTTACAAAAGTGTAATCTAGCTTGTCTGAATTTTTTTCCTTTTTTTTTTTTTTTTTTTTTTTTTAATATATATATATATATATATATATATATATATATAAAAGAGAGGTTTCTTAACCTTATGTGAAGTTATATTCACATTTCTTTCAGTCTTCATCTAATAGTCAACTCGCAGTATTGTATATTTCACTCCTATTTCAAAATGGACAAAGAGCTTTGTCCTTTTTGTAAAAATTTAGCTGGTTTTGATTTTGTCTAAGAGGGTTCAAGTGTTGACACACAGTGTACCTTTTAGATACAAATGTGGCTTTATACTTTATTCTTTTCAAAAACTTTTGAAATTGCCTAATCTTCATATGTGCTACTATTTCAAGCAGACTCATTCCTGAGGATGCTAAATTTGATACCATTTCCATTTCAGTAGTGGTCAAGATATTTGCACTTCAGTGTCAGCCTATAGTTACTATGAAAGATTAGATGTATTATCAGAAAAAAAACTTCTACTTATAAGATATCTTAGACTAACAGGACAAATCGAAAAATAACCCTTTGATGAAAAAAATAGCACAATAAACTGAATACTTAAAAAATATGATACATTTTTAGAACTTCATAATTGAAATCAGTGTAACACATGTTACGAACATCCCTTTTCTTCACTCACTATATATTTTATTAATTAAAAAAAGACTAATCTGACAACCAGATAACATGCCAAGGTCATTCTAAATTGTTGACTATTACACAAATTGTTATATAAAATTCAAGTAAATTATAATGCTGCTGTTTTCAATAATGGATATAATTTTGAATCAGCCAGTGTATCCGGTAGTGATTTGACTAATAAAGCAACACTTACAAGCAGAATACTTTTGGTTTCACTAGGTTTGTTTAATGGCAGGCATAGCGACCCTCATAGGTTATTTAATGCCAAAGCCATCCTTCGAGAAAAACAGCAGTGATACTATTTAACTTATTGTTGAAGGAATAAGAGGATTCATACCTTTCCCAAGAGTATTAGTATGTAAGTGAACATAATAACCCTTCTAGAGTTTGAGCTCATTATCTACAATACAATACATTAGCCACAACACTGTGCAGACTCTCGCCAACAGAATCATTTTACTATCATTTTAACCAGATGTCATCCAAATCTTGACCTTCATATCTAATGAAGATGAAAACTTAATCATCATCTTTATCTCCTACAATTCATTAGGTCATTGGTGTACCAAGTCAAATAACTATCTTTCAGAGTAATGGAAGGATTTTTTGCTAATACCCATCTCAAAGCAACATTTTACTATTAGCAAGGAATTATTCCTTATTTAACTTATACAGGTGATCTTTAATACAGATCTTCTTAACTGGTTGCCTTACCAAGGCTGAATAGATCAACTTGCTTTACTATTTACCCATAGCTGAAGAGATTAGATTCATGCCTTTCCCAAAGCCTTTAGTGTGAAATAAAATACAAACATGCTTTTCCAGGGTTTGAACTTGGCTTGCTGATTCCATTTTCCATGATGATGACTGCAATACCAGGTATACTTTTTTTTATATAAAAACCTTACTCAAAGTCATTCAAGGGTAATAAAATAATTTAAAAAACATATTACAACTTATTTGTTACCTAGGCAACTTCTGCTAGTTCCCAATCTTCTTTGCTGGAAACAATGTTTGAAATAAGGTGATTTATAATTGATGCAGGACTCGATTCTCATGCCATATCATCATCACCCTCTACTGAGTGGTCAATTGGCCTTTGTTTAAAATGAATCTTAGTAAAAGTAAAGTTAATAGGAGTTTGTATAGGAAAGTAGCACCAATAGATCTCTGGCCAGAAATTTAGAAATACTAAGCATGTTAAAATCCAATAGTCCTTGAATGTCATACCTATCGTCATAACTCTTTATTAAGTAGTAGCTAATTTGGCCTTGGTTAAGATGAATCTAAGTAAAAAATGAAGAGACAACTCTGAACATTAATATGTGTGTGTAGCTCACTTACGGCAATATAGCTATATTTCCATTAAAATAGTTATAATCTTTATACTCACAAATATATGCAAAAAATCCCATGCCTAAGTAACAATAAAAATAAAAAAAACAAGTCTTGTACCTCAAACAGAATTTGAATGAAATTAGAAATTATCTTTAATCAATAATTTGAAAGTGTTCCATATTTATTTTATGGTAATCATACCATAAGCTCTATTTTCTGCTACAATAAGAATTTATCAATATCCAAATGGATTTTCAAATTTTAACCATTGTTACCAAATTCAGGTACCAATGCAAAAGCAAATGAAATCCATTTAGTCATTTGATGATTTATAATCAGTGTGTCAGTTTGCTGAAAAAATCATGAGAAGATATTGCCAAATGTGATTGTTTATTAGGAAAAGGCTGCTACTTGGCTAGACGTGCATATTGATCTCAAAGTGCTGTCAAATCAATGTTTTGCAGCTCAATAGGTTCTGTAAATGTAGAGTGCCAGTTTTCTGAAAGTCAACATCATGAAGAGTAAGGTATAGCAGTTCATGTCAGTAAGTTTTACTCAGAAAAATCAACGGTGAAGTTTATTATTGAACATTACTGTAACTGAGAGAAACATGTAAAGCTTACATCAGTTTTATTGACCAATTCAAGTAAGTTTTAATTTCTTGCATTTAATCTGATTTTTTTCAGATCCAGTTATCCCTATTTTATTGATTTTTACACTGTCCACAACTTTTTAAAACCCTTATTACAAAATAATGATGCAATTCAAACAAAGGCAATCATATTTGTTTCATGTTCTTGGTTGAAATAATAGAAAATGTGTTGATCTAAAAAAAAAAAAAAAGTTGACAAGAGAAATTCCTTAAAACAGACATTCAACCATTTGGTTTGGTTTAGTTTCTTTATTTAATGGCGTATCAACCTTTGTGGGTTCTTTCATACTAAAGCCAATCTTGTAGAAGAACAGTACTGGTACTATTTAACCAATAGCTGGGAGAAGGAGATTCATACTTTTCTTAAAGCTATTAGTTCGAAACTGAACATAATAGTGTGAATGGAATTTGAACTTGCTTACTTTGATGTTAGGGACTTCTCTTCAAAATCTTGGGATTTGTTTATATTGTCAGCAATTTTAGAGCTAATATGAATAAACAGACTGTTTGAGAGCTGAGGAAATTACTTTTTTCAATCATGATAAATAAAAAAAGAAATTTTTAAGAGAGCAACTGGTACCTGGCCAAGATGCCTAGATCCAATTTAATCAAGTTACCCCCAAAGAACATGAAACTCAATTCATCAAGAGTTAATACTCCCAAGACATACTTTTTTATCAAATGTTTTGTTTTGAATTAATAAAAGAGTGAACAGTTTAAATAATGTTTAAACACAAGCGTGCTTTTGAAGTCATTTTATGTTAGTGGCCAGTTCAAAGAAATATATTCTAATACACATTTGCATCATTATATAGGAATTTATACATTTAGGTGCATGAGTTTATATATATATATATATATATATATATATATGTGTGGTAATTCAATTAAGTAATTAATTTTTTATAAACTATTCTATAATTCCGATGGTGTGAAAAAACCCAGATAATACAATTTGTAAATAATAAAATATCACACTAATTCATATCAAGGAAAAAAATTCCATGAAAAAAGAAAAGACTAAAAGCATACATACTACTTGAAAATAAACAACCAATAATGCATGCCTTGCCAAAAAAAAAAAATTCCAACAGAATTCCTTAAGTTAAATGTAAGATTACTCAATACACTAAGTAAAGCGAAATATGAATTGCTGCAGTCTGAAAAAGATATAGCAAGGTTTCACCTAAATGGATCATCAGGACATTTCTGACCAAAGGAGAGTTGGACTAAATAGAAGTCTATACATAATTACTTTATTTAAATTGCTCAGCTGGGTACACGTTAACTTAAAGTTAAAACTAAAAATAGAACCTCATTCTCGGTATATTTTAATTACACTTCATCACGCATGCACACACACACACATTATATACATTTTATATATAAGTAAGTAAAGTAAAGTTGGCAACCATAGTTGAGGGTGACCTGAAGGCTCCTTTTCGATAGCTACTACACCAAGGTGTAGGGGAGGGCGCTACTCCTTTCCCTGGATTGCTCCACTTTACCCTTGATCCATACCTTATAATGTTGAGTGTTAAGCAAGGAGGCATCAAGTACCATTTTTTGAGTCTTTGGTATGACTCGACCTGGGATTGAACCCAGGTCTCCCCGGCCATTGGCGAACACTCTAACCGCTAGGCCAATGTCTGATTTTATATATATATATTATATATATACATAGCATAAACTGTTATCAAAATTATGCAAAAATGAAAACCAAACATTTTACTTTATTAGATATATTTACAAAAATTACATGAAAATATTTTAAAATGCTATGGATTAAATTTATTCAAAGAAATCACCATTGGTTTCATTATTGATAAACAATGCTTTCATTTAACTTTTGTTATTTTGTCTTCTTCAACTTCTAAAAATGTAACATTATAGGTAGGTACAATAAAAAAGCTAAGTGATAAATGATGAAATCCAATCACTTATATTACCTCTGAAATGTCAACTGGAATTTTTCGTGTTTGTCTTCACAGTTATTAACCTCTGAATATAACATAACAAAATTTGTCAAATTCAGAAATGCTTTTTTAGGTAAGCAATGTATACTTTGCTTCTTAAGAATACACACTTCTGTCTCTGTGTGTGTGTGTGTGTGTGTGTGTGTGTGTGTGTATATATATATATATAAATAAAATCTTGTGATTTGGTCAGTTAATTCAAAAAAGTTAATGTCATTGAAGTAACAGTTTCTTTTGAGGAAAATATTGACTTTGTACATCTATGTTAGCTAGAAAAGTACGAAGAGCAAGAACAATGTATAAAAAAATAGCTGGATGATCAATATATTTCTCATTGAAGTTGGATGTTGAGGTTTTATTGCCAGTTTCACCTCTGCATACTTTACTGAACTTTGTCACCAACAGTAAAAGAAAATATATTAAGGGGCTCCAAGATCAGGCAAAAGTTCCATCTGTATGGAAATGGCACCCCAGAATTGTAACATAAAAACCAATATAGCTTGGTGGTACTGTGAAGTATTACCAGGGTGAACTAGGTTAGTGTTAATGATGCTTTGGCTCTGAAACTATGTCTGACCTCAGGGTTATCAGCTTGTAAAAGCTTTGCTGAAGACACTACTGTTGTTTTGGAAGTAAAAATACTATGTATATATCTCAGACACACCTTTACAAATATATGCATTCATACACAAACATACCCAAGCATTCTTACAGATACATGCCATCATATACATGATTATACACCTGTACTTTCCTAACCACTCTGCCCAGGCAAGATGTTGGTGGGTAGTGTTTTATGGCATATCAACAATTGTGGGTTATTCTATGCCACATCCTGTTAATACATGACTTTTAGGTGAATAGTTTGTCAGAAGCATTTTTCAAAGAAGCCAGAGATCATTTGTTTGCAAATAGTTAAATGGTTTTAAGTATAGCTATTGTTTGTACCCAGGTAAATGGTTTGAAATAGAGCTATTTATTGTTTGCACATAGATAAATAGTTTCAAGCATTGCTATCAAGCAATAATAGTTTTATTTGCCACAGTTAAATGGTTTCATGCATTCCTATGTAATACTAATAGTTCAATTTAACATTAATCATTTGTTAGAACTCAGATGATTTCAAGTATAGTTTAACATATAGATGGGACCCTAACAGGTACTACCAGTCAGGGTTAAAGTGAACCTGGGAGTAATGGCAATGAAAGGAGACTCCACATTGCCCAGAGCTCCAGAACTAGAGTTTAGTGTTATATCCAGGACAGGCATGAGATGGGAGGGTCTTACCTCTCTGAAGAGATGCAGTTGGTATATTCTACTGTCCCAGCCAACTGAGCAAAATGATTGGATGTGACATAAGATCAATTCTTAGGCAAAGTAAAGTCAATCTTAAATCTAGATTTCCTTCTTCTAGACTGATTGCCTCATCAAGATTAAAGAACCCAGTTTGCTCTACTATTTTCCCAAAGCCAATGTTAAAAAAGAAGCCTAAAAAGTCTCTTTAATAATTTAACTCAGACATGCGGGATACTGCTGGAAAAGTAAGGATAAACGCATAAGCAATATACTCCTGTGGACCCCTTCATATGGATGAGCAAAGATTGATAACCAGCTAAAACCTATATACAACAGCTCTGTGCCAATACAGGATGTAGCCTGGAAGACCTTCTGAGAGCGATGGATGATAGAGATGGGTGGCGAGAGAGGTTCAGGGAGATTCGTGCTAGCAGCATGACATGACTATATCTATTATATATACATATATATATAAAAATTGGCACTCACTTCTATATAGACAGGTCTAACACTAGCCTACATATATGCGTGTGTGTGTATATATATATATATATACCCATACACAAGGTGCATACGGTAAGTTTCCAGACAGAAACGTATGGAATGCTTCAAACTGCTTTTCAACCATCTTGCATGAATCGAACATCAGTTTTTGAGTGGCATAAGAGATTCAAGGAAGCCAGGGAGTTTGCGAGGGATGATGAGAAGTGTGGAAGGAGTAAGAAAGTCAATAAACCAGAGCTGATTGGCCAAAGGCTTAGGGTTAGGGTTACTATGTTAAGGTTTTAAGGGAGATCAGGAAGAGATTCCGTCGGGAGAGGCCAGCACTCTTAAAATCGGGCCAGTGGCATTTCCAGCAGGACAATACACCAGTCCACAACTCCATCCTTGTCACAGACTATTTGACCAAGATGGGCATCAAGACAGTTCCTCACCCTCCCTATAGTCCAGACCTTGCTCCCTGTAACTTTTGGCTATTCCCTAAGCTCAGAAGCTGTTGTTATGAGACAATTGAGGAGATGAAAGAGGCTGTGACAAAGGTCATGGACACACTGACACAAGAGGACTTCCATAGGGCCTTCCAGAAGTTGTTGGAACAGTACAACAAGTGCATTGCAGCCAGAGGAGATTATTTTGAAGGAGACTAGAGTTTCATGTGTGTAATATCAATAAAAGTGCCCATACAAAAAAAGTCTGTGAACTTATTGTATGCACCTCGGGTGTATATATATATATATATATATATATATATATACACACACACACACACAAGAATAACACTTGTGCATATATATATATATACACACACACACAAGAATAACACTTGCGCATATATATATATATATATACATATACACACACACACACACACATATATATATATATATATATATATATATACACACACACACACATATATATATATATATATATAAAAATGATCCAGCCATTTTGAAAATATGAAGAACCAATTGTGTGGCTTTAATGTAACTTAGCAACCAACAAGGAAATTTAATGCACATGTGTGAACAGACATATGTATTGACACATTTGTTCATGACACTCTATTGATTAAGTTCTTGTATCTTCTGAATGTTATATTCACAACAACTGAGTGAATAGATTTGTCTTGTACATGACCTTCTTTTTTGTCTTTTTTAGAAACGCATCACCTCATCCTGACTTAAATTCAGAATTAGGCTTTTACAACTTATGAATTTTTTGAAAATAAAAGTACCATTGAAGTTTTGAATGAGATTAAGCTGATAACAATCAGAAAGAGTAGAGGGAATGCCAGGATAAGTTAATGAGGTCCTAAGGTGAGCACTTTGTAGAATGCTAAAGTACCATTAACCTATGTAGGTTATTTTTCATTAATATCAAATTACTGGATACTTTTTGTCAGACCTGTTACTTGAATTTATGATTGAATTCATGTACTTATGAACTTATGTTATTTATAAAAAAAAAATCAGTTTTTAGAATAATGTTTTGCATAATTATATTATAAGTTTGAGGGTTAAGAAGTGAGGTCAGTTACTGAGTAAGTACAATAAAATTCCAACTGATCTCAATAGAAAAGCAGCGTCCATTAAAAACAAAGGCAGATGAAAAAAATGTAGCCCAGAAATGGAAGACTTTATTAATTTTCAGCCCAAATCTTAGGCATTTTTTTTCAGCATATGTAAGTAAATAAAAATTAATAAACAAAAATTTATAAACAAAAAGGAATTAATAGATTTTAAATTTTTTGAATGAAGCATTGTCAATTATTATCAATTCTGGTAAGTATCCTTTGATCAACAGAGCTTTGAATATGCTGAATGCATTCTCTTTAGAGGAAGTAGATATTCTTCACAACAAAAAAAAGATTGTGGGGTATAACACTTGACTGCTTCTGATGGTGAGACTCCAGTTTTGCAGTTTAGAAGAGTGTGGAGTACCACTTCATTGTCATTACTCCCAGTTCCACTCTGACTTGGAGTGGTAGTACAAGTTAGGGGCCCATCCATGGGTCAAGTAAATATGTTTGAAAATCATCAGTATTAGAAAAATACAAATTATTCACATTAAGAATAGTTACTTAATGCTACAATTGTTTCCTAAGAATTATTATTATTAGTTGAAACAGATAATGGCTTGCAAATTACTGATGTTTGGAATATAACTGTGCAAGCAAAGGATTATTATTAAATAGAAATTGTCGTTTTCAACCATATGCCAGAAATGTTCACTTCTTTGGAACGATGTATGTCACTCAAGTTTTTGGTATTGTGTGGATCGGGTGTCCATTTCAGAAGTAAAACCCATGTGAAGTAGATCTTTTTGTGTGATTGGTTGTGTTAATAAAAAAAAGAATTACTCAGAGTTGGTTAGTCATCTTTGGTTTTGTCTTTCAAGATCTGTATACTTTCTCATAAAGGGTCAATGGGCTCAGAAGCTCAGCATAAACATGATGATCATTGACAGAGAAACGTATGTTCCTTATCATTTGTCCTTTATAAAATTGTGTTAGGAGAGTTCTTGTAAGCAAGGGTAGGTAATCAGATTGATTCTTTTAATTCTAAAACAAATGTATTCTATTATGTTCATTTTTTTTTTTTTTTCATTGTTCCCTGCAGATTAAAGAAACTTGAGAAATGATATATAAAGTGTGTCAAATATGAAGACACAGAATAACATTCATTTCATAACTCTCAGTCCTTAGTATTTTGGTTAGGCCGAGAATTTTCAGGACCCCCTCATACATATGAATATGTCAGTTTTTGTTCAATACAAACAGTTACAACCCTTAGAGCACTTTGCTGTAAGGAAGTGGTCAATAATTCAGCTTGTAATCGCTGTAGTGAATTTGATTTTGTATCAACAAAAATTGCCATTTTAAAACTAATATAGTGTAGACAAAGTACCATGATTAAAATTTTAGAATATTGTTATAGCTGAACAAAAATTTATTCTCTGTTGATAGGGATGAAAAACTAAGCATAAAAAAAAAAACCTTGAATTTTGAGTGCACAAGTTCTTGACTTAGCTAGGTTATGATTCTTAAATTGGTGATGACGGGTTCATATTTAAACCAATAAAAAGCACATATGCTTTGAACTTGTGTTCTATTATGGAAATTATTGAACCCACACACATGCAAGTGATGCCAGCCTGTTGCCTAGCATGTTCAGTTCTTATCATCAGCTTTTTCTCTTCCTTTAAAACTCATGATTGTCAATAAAGTTAAAAGAAATAAGTTTCCTGGCACTACGTATAATCAGAAACAAGACTACATTCTGAATAAATGTTTAACTTTTATCTACCACCCTCACTTATGGACTAGGCATCTTTATATGAAAAAGATCAGGTATATCAACAAGATATAACTGTCATAACATGTCAAAAGATCAGATATAACAGTGCGACATAATTATCATACCTTGTCAGCTGAAACAGTAGACAAAATGTAAAAAGATCAGATAAAACAGTCAGACACAGTTGTCATACCTTGTCAAATGATCAGATGAAACAGTTGATATAATGTCAAAAGATCAGATGTAACAGTGAAAGACAGTTGTCATACCTTGTCAAATGATTAGATATAAAGGTAAGACATTTCTAACATCTCAAAAAATCAGTATAACTGTAAGACATTTTCAACAAAGTATGACAGGAAGAACTAGTTTTCATACTGTTATGGTGATATTCCTCATGACATCACTGCATGGACCCTCTCTGACACTATAAACAGTGACTGACTCAATAAATGAGTCAAATCTGTTACTGGTATCAGTATTTCCGTAAATACACCCCTGAACAAAAATATAAGACAACCCTCAAAAATGAAGAAAAAGATATTGTTTACAATCCTTAAATTATGAAAATCAGATATATAAAAGATAAGACATGAAGACAATTCTAAAATATGAAGAAATTTCAATTCATTTTTCATATGTATATTAGCATTTATGCTTAATTCTAAAATTTTGTTTTGACATAAATATAAGACCAATGAGCAGAACTATAGAATATAAAGGCACATTACTTACTTAATATTTTGTAGTTCCGCTGCTAGCTTTGATAACCTCAAAAATTTGGCTAGGCATACTATCAACTAGTTTCTGAAGTTGAACTAAACAAATTTTTTCCCATACATCTAAGATTGCATTTTTGAGTTCAGAAATTGCTAAGTACAGTTGACCTCCTTCCTAAACTTTTGCAACAATCAATCCCCACAAATTTTCTATAGGATTGAGGTCTAGAAAGCATGTTAGGTGGTCAAGATATCTTTTTTGTTCTAGCAAGTACTTTGTTATTAATGCTTTGTGGATAGCAGCATTATCTTGCTGAAAAATTCATTCTTCTCCACATAGATGGCACCCTTCTTGTGCGACAGATAAATCATTTAGCATCTTCACATAATCTGCTGCTTTTAGTCGACCACTAACAAATTGTAGTTTAAGTTTTCCTGAAGATTCTTCTGTTGAATTGTGGTGATAATTTTTCTGGCCTGCCAAGTCAGTTTTCTTGTTCCATATTTATTTGGACTTTTCAAGTAATAGCAGATAATGGTTTTACTGCATCTTAAGGCCTTAGAAATTTCTCACTGAAATTTTCTGACTCTTTTCAAAGATGTATTCTTGCCTTTCTCAAATTCAAATAATTTAGTTCCTTTAGTCATTTATGTTTTTAGTATTACAGTTTTAATAGCTTTAACATTATGTAGACTATATATAATAAATTTTTCAATTAAAGTCCTTTTTTCTTTAGTTTTTATTGGTGGTCTTATATTTATGTTGAAAATAAATTTCAAAATTTAGCATAAATGCTAATATGCATATAAAAAATGAATTGAAATTTCTTATTTTATATTTAAATGTCTATTAACCTTATCTTTCATATATCTTATTTTCATAATTAAAAAATTGTAAACAATATATTATTTTTCATTTTTGAGGGTGGTCTTATATTTTTGTCCAAGGGTGCATATACTGCTGTAAACTTTACATCTCTTCAAGGCCATTGCACATACTTGGTCAAAATATAAGATACAACAAGTAGACAAATTTAAAAACAATCCCATTAGTTTTCAGTTTATTATAAGAAAAAAACTACAATGAAAGTTTATCAATAATTTCCACTATTTTGACATTTTCTTTTCCAGCAAGTGCAATCTCAGATGTTTGACCATTCAGTTTTCAATATAATCACTACTGGTGACTTTCAAAGGACTTAAACTAAAAATAGAATCAAGCCCAGTTGGCCAGGGCTGTAGAATACACTGACTGCATCTCTGCAGAGGGGTAAGACCTCCACCCTCTCTCAATGAGTGTCCTGCATATAACACTAAAAACTCTGATGCTGGAGCTTTGGGGAAAGCCAAGTACCCCTTCACTGCCATCACTCCCAGGTCCACTCTAGCCCAGAGTGGTAATACCTGAAAGGGTCCTATCTATGGATCAAAGAGAACTGTTTGATATTTAAACTAAGTGTAAACAAATGAATTATGCTAAATTGAATTGTTTGATTATTTAACTGTGTGTGAACAAATGACTGATGTTTAATTGAATTGTTAGTTATACACAACATTACTTAGAACCATTTAACTGTGTGCAAATGAATCACTAATAAATCATATATGTATATCCATTTAACTGTGTGCAAACAAATGACTGATGTCACATTGTTAGTGTTACATAATAATACTTGAAACCATTTAACTGTGTAGAAAAGAATGAGCTCAAGCTTATTTAAAACTGTAGTAATTTACTAAGCATTTTTTTGTTTAGCTGTGGCACAAACCCAAATGAATTGGGCACCCAATGAGACTTGAACTCACTCTTGCAGGTTTGTTAGTCAAGTTTGCTAACCATTACACTACATCTACAATATGAATTTAAAAATCATATATATTTAATATATATGTAAAAACAGGATTTGGCATTAAATAACCAATTATAGCTGATATGCCTTAAAAGCCAAACAAAGCGAACTGAATTAAAAATACAATAACATTATACTCCCATTACCTTTTTAATATGTATAATGCAACATAATACAAGTATGGCAGATTACATATTATCTTAGGATTGACATTTCACCAAATATTTCCTCAAACTTAACTATTTTTTATGACACATCAGAAAAATATGTCTTCTCAATTGATGCCGAAAATGCAGAAGAGAGGGCAGATTAAAAGGTATTTATGTTTTCCTGTTGGTCAATATATACCATGTGATTCCCATATGCATACTGTGATTTAACTTACATAAGCTCAGTGTTGTTATTTAATAGCCAAACCAATATCAATTCATTTTATGTTGTGTGAACCATTTTCTCCTAACCTATAATGTTATTAGTTCACAATGTTTTGAACTATGTACTGTTCAGTCTTCTTCTGGTGTATTTAATGTCAAGTCAGCCATGTCAGCTGTCTACTGGAAAGTTCTATACATGGTGGTTAGATGTACCAACAAGTTTCCACAAGAGTCTCTTTGAATATCTCCATTCTTTATTTGTGAACAAATAACATAGACAAGCAAAATAGTCCCTCTAACTGAAAATTCAGACAAGAACTGTTAAAAAAGAATTAACACCATGCTAGAATGGAGACATTTAAAAAGGCTTGAAAGTAAACTTGTATTCATATTCAATGACCAAGTATAAAATACTACAATGGATGGTTGACACCACCGATTTCATAGTAAACATATCAGAAGACGGGAGGGTGAAAAAAAATTTAATTAATAACAATAAACTAACAAACTTCAGACCAGAACACCTAATATCTTTAGATACATTAGATATATCATTTTTAGATTTGTTTATTTGCTGATTGCAGTACATACTGTCATATGTATATTTAATACTTTCAGTCTTTAAATGTAAACAGTCATAAAATGAACATTTTCTGATGATGGCTACAGGCTAAAACTGGCTGGTATTATTAAATTCATTAATATATTGAAAAAACTTTCTATCAACATTCATGTGGCTATTATTTCATTCATATGTATACATGTAAGTCACAAACTTATGTCACCACTCTAAGTTTCATGGTTAAAAAACAGCACTCAACATCCAGGATGTAGAGTGAATCTAACAATTTAAAAAAAAATCACAAATTCATCTCACTCCTTCAGGTGTCATGTCAAAGTGTGTCATAGTAATTGAAATCTTGGACAAGACTTTTTGTGTTCATTTCATTCTAATGTCCTTAGGAAATGCACAAATCCTTCTATTTTCTCTCCAGCTATGGGTAAATAGTAGGGCAGACTGGATTCTTTATTATAATTAAGTTGACCAGTTTACGAGAAGGAATACTGAAATCAAACCAGCTGCACTCCACTTGAAAATTGATCTTGTGTCACATTCTGCTCATATCAGAGGGGTTGAGTAAATACATACTCCCTGTGTCATGTATCTTCAAGGTTACTAGTCTAAGCACTAATTAAAGTTTTTATTGAATTGGTTTGTACCAAAATTTAACCAACTGATGAAAATTATACCTCTAAACATACATATAAGTTGGTGCTTACAAAGTAACACTAAACCTTTATCATCTACAAAATCATCTGATGATCAAGTTTCATATTAAGAAACTGATAGTTATGCAGAAAAGCTTGTGACAATTATAAGTTTTTAAGCAGCAATTTTAATCACCAGTCTGCATTTGATTTTATAGTGATTACCTCTTATACTGAACACTATCAAAGCAACGGAACCAGTTGTATTAATTTTTACATTGCAAATATTAACTCTCTGTCTGTCTCTCTCTCTCTATATATATATATATATGATTATAATCAATGAAGTTTTCGATGCAGTTGTTTAAGAAAATCCAACATTGATATCCTGGATAGCAAAGTCTTCAAAAAAATTAAAGTTACCATATATATAGTGATAAGAAAGAAAAACAAAAACAGTAACAGATAGATGGTTGGAATTTTTAAAGAAAAAAAACTTTTGCAGTTACAAGACAGATAAGGTAATTATAGGTGAGTGGTTTGTCCAAGAACTTAATCACTTTTTCTTTCTCTCATTATGGCATAAAAGCTGACAAGACATTTTATCAAGTTATCTATCAGTAGAATAGAGCCAAGGGGAACTTGGTTTTATGCCTTTCTTACGTTGGAATTTGAACTTTGCTTGTTGAATCTATTTCTTCTACTATCATCATGCTACTGATCAACACAAAAAAGAAAAATGACAAAAAAAAAAATATGAGTTCATTTTTAACAGTAGCTATAGCTCTATAGGCCTCATTTGGGCATTTATCATGTTATCCTTAATTTAATATTATGAAACTACAAGAGGAAAATTAAAAAATATGCAATAATCAAGAAGTGTTATGAATTTTTATTATCAGAATTCAAGCAATTTTGGTAATTCAATCTATTTTATTGATGTTGGTATAATTTTGTTTATTCATGTCTGCAAAATGATGTACAAAGGCAAACAAAAGATTTGCTCATTCCCTTATACCTTAACAAAATATCCACTACATATAAAAAGTAGGATATCTATATAAGTAATGTACATGCAAAGTGGTCTGTTGACTGCCAAATTCCAGAAAGATACTAAACAGTGTCATCAAATAAACAAATTAAAAAAGATGCCTTTTTTACTGCTTTAATGCTAATGGTCAGTAGATTTACAAATTGTTGTAAGGTACTGAACTGTATCATCAAATAAACAAATTTAAAAAGATGTCTGATTGGTTAGCAACATAGGTTCAACTGACCATTATTAATAAATTGAGTTTGATTGTCACTAGGTGCTACGGGTCATCAAGCTAGTTTTGCATACAAATACTACTGTAATGAGTTTGTTCATCATTGGGTACTATGAACTCATTAGCCAGTTTGTTTTTTTTTAAACATAATTACTGTTGAATTGAGCAAGTCAGCATACTGTTGTGTTGAACAGTGACAATAGCAAACAAGCCAATTACGACTGGCTTGGTACATAAAATGATAAGTATTTATGATACTCCAGAATATCCTATTCCCACATCTGAGTGATCTCATTCCTTGAGTCCTGGTGGCCACTGGTTTTAGTGTGGATATGGTGATAGATAAATGTCTGCTTTATGCTCACAGTGACTGTACCTAGTTTTGGCTTATCCCCTTGTCTGTCAACTGGATGCACATTTAATCCTGCAGTGATGATGAGTACCTTATTGCTTTTACTATATCAGGGGGTAACTTCTACAATTACCATTATAAATTTAATCCTCATTAGGTTCCATGCACCAAGAAACAATGGTTAGCAAGTGAATTTTGTTATAATGAGCTAGATTCTCATTGGGTACCTCAGATTTCTAGCTTTATTGGATACTAAGCTAAGCTTAGTAGCTATCAATTAATTAAGAAACTAATCTTACCTATCATTAGTATCATAGTTTGATATTTATAGAATACCTTACTTGTGCTGTAATAAAGAAATTTAACAAATATCAAACTCTCTATTAAAGAATATCAAGAGTTATATTCCAAAAAGTAGAAATTCTTACCAAATAAAAAGAAAAGGTACACACTTTTTTTTTTTTTTTTTAACAAGAAGCATCAAATCTTACATATTCTTGTCTGAGTTGATTTAAAATCTAAATTTGAATTTTAATAAAAATAATGTTTAGAAAATCACTGGATTTCTTTTAATTTACTTTTGGTGATCCTATAAACATCAGAATAATCTGTGAAAAGATCATTGAGGGGGTGAGATTTACTGTGTTAGAAAAGAATGTACAAAGAACAGAAAATTACTGCTGGGTTGTGCTAGATTTTTTTTTTATTTGCTACAATGAAATGCACCTCTTCCTGCAGGTGCAGATGCATCAGTAAAGACGAAAGAGGAAGAAAAAGAAAAACGATTTGCACAATACATAATTAATTTATAATGACTTGCGCTTTTGCCATTCAAAGAAACACTTGAAGGTTGCATTTGAGAAAACTGAAATGATATTCCCATTTGCCATGAAAAACAGATTAAAAGAAAAAATGGAAATAAAAATGCTAAAAAATAAAAAAATATATCTGTTGAGAAAATCATGTCAATGTCTCATTAAAACTGCTCAGTGATTTTCTTTTGAAACTATCTAGAATGCAAACATGTAATGTTATACTGTCAAGACAGACAAAAAGGACAGAATTTTAGCTAAAGGTTTTAATGCTTCATATGTAAACATCAGGAAGGCTTTAAGAACTAACTAAACAACCCATGAAAACATGTAATTGACACTGTAATAGCAACCCATGATGATATCAATGCTTCTTTTCAGGAAGAAATGAAGGATACTAATTACTATTTCATAGTTAACAACTGTCGATGATGATATTGATGCTTCCATTTAAGAAAGACTGAAGAATTCAAATTAGTATTTCATAGTTATTCCAGAACATTGAGAATTTGGATGAATAAAAAATAGTATTAAGTTCATATGCAACCCCCCCCTCAAATTATCATTTACCCAAAAACGATACTGGAAATCAATTTTTTTCTCTGAAAGACTTCTAAGAGAGTTGTACTAATAAACTTTTCATAATAACAAGCAATTTTTGCAGTCATGGTTAGATATAATGACTGCCACCTTGAAGTTTACTATGGCTCTCATATGATATCATTTTATAACAATCCCAGGATATCAAGCTATACCAGTGTTTGAAATTTTATTGTGAGGAAAGATATCACTAATACTCATTTAACTTCAATAACATCAATTCAAAAAAAGAGAAGTAAGCCTTTATCATTGGATGCTATTGATATCATAGTTTTGATATAATAACATCCTTTTCTGTGATTAATGCTTTAACAAAAGCTTGGAGCCCATTGCTACATTTTAAATCATTTTCTTTCTGCAAGATGAATCATTAATTAAAAAGTTGATATCCATTATTTCCAGAGGAAAAGTGAAGAAACCGAATTACAGTGCGAAGGATGGCTTCCCTACACTTCATAGTATGAATGAACTAGATGGCCCATGATCCTAAAGTTATATGTGGATGTGTGTGTGTGTGTGTGTATATATATATATATATATATATATATATATATATATATATATATATATAAGAGGTGTTCATAGTATTATGATTATTGTTGTAAAAAATGGACACAGCGACACAAGTTCAAATCCTAGACAAGGCTGTTTGCATTTCACATAGCACTAATACCCCTAGGAAAGGTATGAATCCACCTATTCTTCTTCCACCTATGAGTAAATAGTAGGGAAGACTGGTTTCTTTAACCTTGGTATGGCAACGTGTTTAAGAGAAGGAAAATTCTAAATTCAAACTTGTTAAACTCCACTTAAAAATTGACCTGGTGTCACATCCTGCTCATGTGGAGGGTTTGTATAAATGTATGTATAAATACATACACATACAACCAAGCATGATAAGTTTAGCAATACAGGGATAAAATCATTTTTAAAGCAAATTTCTATGGATACCTGTACAGGCCATAAACACATAAGAAATTGAATGTTAAATTCTGATAAGCTTTTGAGAGTCTCTTTTTCATTCTATCTTTTTGCAAATATATAAAGTCTTTTTTACTACTTACTTATGAATATAAGTTTATCTGGCCAAGTGAAAAACATGAATCTGACCTTGTTTATCTCATCATTTAAGAGGTTAGAAATATTTTTGCCATTTATATCAAAGTCTCTATCCCATTCTATTTTGACAGAAATGTGACAATAAATGACATTAGAGGTTAACACTAAATAGTTTATGTTTGAGCCAGAAGTCAAGTTATTACCTGTACAAAAAAATCAGATTCCTAGGACTATTTTAGTTGGTTAATTCATTTAATGCCAAAGTCAGTATTTTGTTCTTGCCAGAGATTATGTATTGAAGTAACTAATGATAATTAGTTGTAAACAACTGCAGATTCAAATAACTATTCTTAATACAAATGATTTGTGCACAGTTATAAGGTATCAAGAATTTTAATCTAAATAACTATATGGTTTCAACTATTCCTATTTAACATTGATAATTCTTAAACAGATCTGTTTGACATAGGATTCTAACAGACACTTTCAGTGGACCCAAGAGTAATGACAATGAAGAAATGACTATCCTCCTCAGAGAGCTAGAATTGGAAATTAACAACTGGATGCAGTTTACTGTCATACCTATAACACTTCTGGATTGATTGAGCTTAGTGGCATATCAAACTGTCAAGGGGTGTTTTATGCCTTGTGGTTAAAGAATCACATTTCTTCAAAGGACTTTTTGCACACAGTTAGATATTTAGTAGTCCTATCTTATACAAATAATTTGCACACAAATGTATGGTGACAAGAATTACTGTCTAATAATCATAAAATTTCAAATAATTATTTCTATATAATAATCATTTGTTTGTAAAGGGTTTCAAGTAACTAATAATAATAATCCTTAGTAAACAATTATAGTTTTAAGTGACACTTCTTAATACAACTAATATACTATTATATGGTATGAAATACCGAATATGAATAACTTGCAAACAGGTCGATTTGACCCATAGATGGAACTAAGATTTTCAAACATCAATCCGATCCACAGTTGTGATCCTAACAGATTAGAATAGATCGAGGTGTAATTGGAAATGAGGAGATACTCCACTGATTTCCAGAACTAGAGCCTCACCATCAGATGCAGCATAATGTAATACTCAGGACACCTCTTTTTGGGAGTACTTACTGCTCTGCAGAGGATATAGTCATATTCTAAGCTCTGTTCTTAAGATGGTGGTTTGGTGGAAATTCTCACACACATACACACAGATATACAAACTTCAACATACCAGTAAAGATGATAGAAATTGGAACACTATCAAAATTTTTGAACCACCAATTAACTGGACATAGGGATCATACAAAGGCTAAACACTTTAACAGAGTGGAATAAAGAAAACAGATACACTTCTAAACTAAGCAGATTCTTTCAAGATTTATGGTGTTTAGTCTTTGTATTATCCTTATGTCCAGTTAATCTGCAGTTCAAAAACTTTAATAGTGTTCGAATTTCTAAAATTAATCATTGGTAATTCTCATTTACTTTTGAAAAGATTTTCTTTACCTATTTTTGTAATTATTTTCACATCTTTAATATATCATATTAAAGATGTGAAAATAATCATAAAACCCACTATAGTATTTCAATTGTGAATATTTTGTTTAATGGTGTTACCAACAAGTTGTTTAAATATAAAATCAACTTTTAGTTTGATAGTCTCAGTGCAAATTTGAAAATAAGACAATTCCAAGGTTGAAAGTAATATCAAGTCATCATGGAATTCTAAACCTGAAAAGGACAGTAATTAATAAGTTATTTTTTGTTTTGTAATGAGAACACAAGATTGTCCAAGTTTCTAGAGCAATTTTATCCCAGCAATGATTTTTTGCAAAAGATCAAGTTTCTTTTTTCAAATTGGAATCTGGAGAGTTTACAAGTCAGTCCATATTTTCAGTACTCTTGTATTTGTTGGTGACCTTAGCATTGTGAATGGCTATATCATCCCACAGGTGTACATTTTTTCAAAATTTCAGCAAAATAAAATTCTTCTCTCACACTTCCACATAATACGAAGTGTTTTGTTTGTTTACCACGACTAAAAATTCAATTTTATCTTTGACTGAAAAAAAGCTCCACACATCTTAAAGATCCTCTTCCCATTACATTAGAATCGTCTCAATTGAAAAACACTACCTTCTTCCAGTATCTACCCACATATAATTGGGTTAGGTTCAGGATTGTTGCCTAATGCCTGACACTCTTCCAAAGAGGATAAGTATTAATCCAGCATAGATATATGCACACCTTCAAGATGAAAATTTTGACAATGCAAAACCAACACTTTATGGTGAAGATATCTGGCCAAGTTTGATTTAGAGTAGAGTGCTATAAAACAAGTATGCAAAAGTTTTTTCAAAAATTACTTTTCACCAAATTCTTTTGTGTTGTTATCGTTAGCAGCCAACTGGCAACTGAACAAAATACTATTTCACTTGAAAGCAGAGGTATGTTATTGAATTTTACAATTCATTAATTATTTACACCCCTTTAAAAATCTAAACAGCTGAAACTTCAAGTAACAAATTTTATCTCTAAAGGTATATAAAATCAAATACTGAAATTTTATACATAATATATCATATATTTTTTCCTTTTTTTGGTCATCTGAAACTAACCTACATTTTTTACAATATTTGGATGAAAATATGGACAAACAACAGAGCTTGCAAGGGAAATAATAAGGAAATATATAATATCCCCATTCCCAATAAATAAACCCCCACCAAATTTTAATAAGAAGCTAAATTTCTCCTAAACCAAAAAATACAAGGATTACATTATTTCTAGTGGAAAATCATACAATCAAAATTGATAGGATTAGTTATCATTTATCATCAAACTATACATGATTAAAAATCCATAACAAAGAAGAAAAAAAATGAAGTTTGGTTTTGAATTATATTTTTTATATAGAACTTTGCATATGTGTATACATATGGATTGTTACATATTCATATTTTTGGTTGGGTTATACTTATTTATGGAAGATAATGTCAACGAAGAAATACAAAATATAATCCAACTTTATTTATCTATTTTTATTTTGAGATTAAATAAACTTTGGAAATATTGAAAATATTTGCAATTTACACTGCAGATAACAAATGCTGGTCAAATCAGACAAAGTTGGAAGTAATGATAGATACTTTTTATAAAAATCCAAACAATGTGAAATAATGATAAATTAACCTCAAAAACAAACAAAAAAATTACTTTTTCATGAAATATATTTTCCATCTTATTCAGTATAGAATTATCTGTGGGTACAAAATTTCAAAATGGCAAATAGTTGAGAATTCATTCTGAAAAAGATCTTTTTTTTCACTTATGTCTCATCAGGGAAATGACCCTAAGAGAAACCAATGTTAAAGAATGCAGAAAGTTTACCATTAAGTGGAAGAGAGAAAAAAAAAGAATCCACTACTATACACTAATCTTTATATATATTTATTTCTGTGATTATTATGATTTTTTTTTTTTTTACACTTATCAATTCTAGTGTTAATGCTAAAAAACAATCACTAAAATGTAAGTGAAATTTTTCTATTTTAGACACTACCCAATTCAAAATGCTGGATATTCCACTGTGTGATGAAAATTTCACACAGGTGATTCAATTTTACATCTTTCTTTCCTTTTGGCTCATTTTGCAGAGATTAAACATGTTTATATATAATTTTGCAGAGATTCCTGGGTTCAATCCCAGGTCGCATCATACCAAAGACTTTAAAAATGATACTTGATACCTCCTTGCTTAACACTCAGCAATATAAGGTACGTATCGAGGATAAAGTGGAGCAATCCAGAGAAAGGAGGAGCACCCTCCCCAACATATATCACAACAGTTTATACTTATTATCTCACTTGGTGTGTTAGTGGTAGACCAAATACAGCATAATTTGAAGAGTGCTCAGTATCTGTGATAGAGCAATTACATAAAAAAATGATAAATAAATATATATTAGTTTTTATATATTTTTATATATTATTTTTTAATATATTTTCCTGTCTGATGATTGCTATGTAAAGACAGCATGAAACCAATGGTTGCAAATAAGCATCCATGCCATTGAATTTATATATATATATATATATATATATATATACACAACACATCAGTACATGTTTGTGAGTGTCTCTTCAGCATATTAAGATCCTTTTACCAAAATAGACTCTTCAAAACATCTCGTATTTTATCTTATTGTATATTTACAATAGAATTTATCATATAGTGAAGGAAACAGACATTTTTACTTTATCCTCAAATTTACGTTGATATATATATATATTTGTGCGTGTATATATAAACACTCACACACAATATATATACATTATTGAGAGTTAGTATATATATATATATATATATATATATATATATATATATGAGAGAGAGATCGAGATCAGAGAGATATATTTAATATTTGTAGATATAAGTAAAGATATATCTATGTTAATATGTATAGATATGACCATATAAACACAAATTATATATAATGAAATTTCTGCATTTAAGATTACTTGTAAATATAAGTACATTTATATCTCTATTCAGAGATATATTTACCTACATTTATACTTCCTATATTCACTAACATTTACAGACTGACACACCTATGAATGTACTTTATTTTATTTATTTTTTATTTGATGGACTTTTTCTTTTTACTTCTTTATGAATATGTGAATAAGAATAAAGTCTGGAAGCAAAAATGTTGATTCAGTATCCAGACTGATGAACTGAAAGAAACAAGCCAACAGTTAAATAAATAAATTAGAATAAATCCAAGTCAAGTAGATAGAAATCAATTCCTGATTGATCAATTATTGATTGATTATCACACAGCAAGTGATTATATTTATGTGATTCAGGTCAGCCATATCTCAAATGGGACTTTAAAAGAAATATTTTGGTACATTAGCCCTTGAAAATCTTTTTTTTTTAATTTTTTGCATGGAAAACCATATGATCAAATTAGAAAGAAAAGTTGCTATTTGAAAGTTAATTTTGCCTAGAGCAAAAAATTAAAATCATATTGAAAGCATTGAATATATTTAAAAGTAATAAAAGTCTGATCTGGGAAAAAATAGCCTCTTGTGAAAGGGGAAAAAAAATTTTAATGAACAAGAAATTATTTTTTACTGAGCTTTGGTAAAGAAATATCATCTATGAGATAGAAATCTAAATGAACTAATATATGTGTCTATAATTTCAGACTCATTATATATTTATTTGCAAGGGGAGAATTTAAATGTCCTCAAATATCAAATTACATTTCATGCATTTATTTATCCAACACCTTTGCTACAGGCAGAATATTAAATACAGACTATTTTTAAAGCAAAGTAAAGCTAGTTTGAATTTAGAATTTTCCTTCTCCTAGATTGGTTGCCTCATCCATTTACTAAGTTTATTGTTTCTGGTTAATTTTGTATGATTAAATAGATGCAAAATTTGTTGTCACTTGAATGCTCTTTTTCCTGAATGTTTATCAACCAATGCTTAGACATCTCTTTTCAATTTTATCATAAGATAGTACTACCCCCTACTCCTTCAAAAATCACTTAAGTTTGTACTCAGTGCAACAGAGAAATGACAAGCATTCAATGAGTGACATAATATATCAGTGTGATCTGGTTTTGACATGTAGTGTAACATTTAAATAAGGCCCTGAACCATTAAATATAGAAAAACACAGCAGTATGATTGATAGCAATTAAACTTAAAGTCATCCAAAGGACCAAAATGATTCTACAGTTAAAAAGAAGTTTGTGAGAAACACCTAACCTTAGCTGATGAATGCTTTTATCATTAACTTCCCATTCATGAGTGATGATTAAAAGTCGCAAATAAATAAAAGTAAAATGAGGAGGTGACCAATCAGAGAGCAAGGCCCACATATACAGAGATAGGCCAAACAAAGATCTATGCACCATAATACTGATTTTGTGCCATGACCAATATGGGACAAAGATTTCCATTATTTTTAATGGAGATTCTGAAAAAATACAGATGGCCCTATGATGTTTTTTGTTGAATTTTGTAATTCTGTTATGTATGCTGATCAATTTGAAAAGACCGAAAATGGAGAAGTTAAGACATTCATAGAAATAATCAAGTAAAAGTTAAATAGTAACCTATGAAATTCAAAACTTGATTGGATTGTTTCAATCAGATGACCAAAATTGTTCTAAAATTAAAAAGTAAGTGAGAAACACTTCATTCTTATCATTAACTCCCTGTTTAGGCTACAACAGGTAATGATTAAAAGTTGCCAGGAAATAAAAGTAAAATGTACACATGAAGTTGTGGTCAAATGGTCATTCCTCAACAACATAGAAGAACATAAATGTCAATTGTGAAAAAGACATCAGTGCGACCAAGAACAAACTGAAGTGAAGAGAGATGGCCAATCATAGAGCAAGGCTTACTTATGAATAGATCAGTCAAACAAAGGGCTACACAACAAATGTGGTCATTGAGATTGCCCTTAGAAAAAAGTGTTAGCTGTTTATCTAAACAAAAAATTCAACAGTTTGGCACAAAGTCAGGAATATGTCTATAATTAAATTTTAAATTTCTGTATTAAAATGGAAGTTAGACAAGAACTTATTTTCATATATTTCTCGTACATTCTGATTTTAAATTCAGTAATTTCGATAATTTCAACTTATCAGCTTTCAACATTATCAGAAGCCGATAAAAATGATAATCTTTGTTTTTCTTCCAGAAAGGAAAGCTCATCAGAAAATTGTTTATTTTCAGCTGTTGTTGCTTCAACTAACTTTGAATCAATGATATGGTTATACATATGATTTAAAATTCAAAAGCTCTAAAGCAACCAGCTTTTAGCATTTATTTTCATGATAAACTGTATTAACAAAGTTCATTATTATTACTATAATTAAAAAAAAAACTGTTGAAACAGTGTAGAAGAAATATACTAATAAATTGTTAATTTCAACAACTTAGTTTTAGACATATCTCTTCACAATAATTAATAAAGACATCATTTATATAAGGCAAGATGCATGATGAGAGAAGTTGTTGTTTTCATCAAGAGTTTTGGGGTTTTACCCATTGGTCTAATGGTGACTCAATTGGAATAGCTAACTACTCAGAAATGACAATCCATCAACTCATATAGTCTTAATCGAATACCATTCAGTCGCTTTTTTTCTGCAAATTATGATAGTTCTTATGGTCCTCTTTTGAGCAACTTCAGTTATACCAAGTGTATTTTTACTTACAAAGCTATTTCACTTTTCATCAAAATCAAAAGGGTGCTGAAAAGATGTTGGCTTGATCAAAAAAGGGATTTTCTAGAGCCCTGAAACACATCTCACACTTCATTTGTCAAGTGTCTAAACTTTATATAAGAAAATTCAATAAAAATTAAAAAGAGAAAAAGCAGGTCTTCTTGGTTGATTGATTGTTAAAGTAGGTTAACCAGTATAGGGTTATTTTATGCCTAAAAGTTTGAGAATCACATTTATTGTATGTCCATATTTACAGTTTTTATGTAGTTGTGTTTTTAGAGGTTATTTTTGCTCATGGTCCAACTGAATCTGAGTAATTCTTAAATAGATCAATATGACTCATAGATGGGCTCCTAACTGGCACCACCGCTCTGGATCAAAGTAATGGCAATGAATGGAAACTCCACCTTCTCTAGAGCTCCAGAACATGAGATACAGTTCAGAGTCATACCCAGGATACAAAATAGCCTGATTTTTTAACCATGGAAACCATCGACAAAAATACTGATGTGTCAATTATATAATAAATCTCTGTTCTTACACTAAAGCCAGAGCTAATTAATTTTATGAATAAAGGGTTAAAAAATAACTTTCAAAATTAAGAACCTCTACTTTGGGACAATGACCTATAGTTGAAAAGTTGATAAGGAATCATAAAAATGTTCATGGAATAAAAAAAAAATGAGAGAATACATAGGATAACAAATAATCTTTTCTTTACAAAAGAAATTGTCCTAATGATAACAAAGAGAAGCAGCTAGAACTGCTTCTTAATGTGACAAGAACCGAATAAAATAACATGTAATAAATGAATATATTTTTCATGAACACTTACAATGACTGGAACTATCAGCTCTTTCTAAAAGATTTTCTCTTGAATGTTTGGAAATGCTATTGAATAAGAAATAGTATGTCAATTTCACAAAATGTTCTGGAACTGTCATCAATAGATTTGTTCTCTCACACACACATATATATATATATATATATATATATATACACTATTCATGAATATATATGAAACTGCCAAAGACATAATATATGCACATATGCATCTATTATATATATATATATATATATATATATATATATATATATATATATATATATATATATATGTATGTGTGTGTGTGTGTGTAGGCATAATACTGATACAAAGAGAAATAATGACATTTCAAATGAATACATTGAAAGATGTGACCATTCGATGTATACACACCCAGAATATATATGATGGACTCTCCATGTTGATATCTACATATGAGATCCCGACAGCTTTTGTCAGTTCTGATGCTTGTGTCCTGTTTGAGATTTAAAATCACCTTCAGATTTGTACATGAGTTCAGAGATTGTGCATTCAATCGGTAGAAGTTGCTGGTATGACTGATCAAATTTTCACTTTCTCCCTCAATACTCTGAGATGCTGGAGATGGGTTTTGTCAAATTTCTTGATGGCTTAGTGCCATTTTACTCTGTATAGATGCACATCCACACACACACACACACATATATATATATATATATATATATATATATGTGTTAGGATAGTGTAGACACAGAGTCAGCGGCACTTAGTGACTGTCAGTTTCTCACCTTAGCAATTATCAGACCGTGTGTGTGTGTATATATGTGTGTGTGTGAGTTTCTATACAAAAGTATACAAACTTTTAAATCAATATAACAGAAAGCACTTTATGTTCTGTTAGAAGACTTATAATGTCAAAAAAATGTAAGCATTTATCTGGCTTCTCAAAACCTTTTAAATACCATAACTGTCTTTGCTCATATATATATATATATATATATATGGATATACTTGAGTGTAAACAGTTTATATATATATATATATATGTATGTTATTTTGATAAGCCTGGGTTTTGATATGTTCATTAAATCTACTATAATCATTATATATCAGGTGTGATAGTTGAGACCAATTTCTATACCCTTGGTGTACCTTTACAAACTAGTAGATTGATTTGAATCAATATCGGTGTAAATAGTGAAAAGATTCTTGCTTTCATATCAAGTGACTCAATAGACTGATGATTAAATTTGAAACTCGCAAAGTTAGTCTAAGATATTTCTTTCAATTTACTTTCATGTTTCTACTTTTCCATTTTGGATTCTCCAAATATTCATAAAAGTTGGTGACCGTTGTCAAGGGTGACCCAAAAGGTCCCTTTTCATTAGCTATAACACCGAGGTATAAAGGAGGGTGATATTCCTTTCCCTGGATTGCTCCACTTTACCCATGATCTGTACCTTATAATGCTGAGTGTTAAGCAAGGTAGCATCAAGTACTATTTTTTGAATCTTTGGTATGACTTGACCTGGGATTGAACCCTAGTCTCTTGGGCTATTGGCAAATACTCTACCTATTAGGTTGCAATTTTTTCTAAATTCCTAAGACAAAATGTTATCACAGCATGATTTCTTAAAACCTAATTTCCCAGTATTTTTATCTCTATAACAATAAACTAAACAAGTGGAAGTTCCATTGTGTGTGTGTATATATGTATATATGGATGTAATGTAACGGTTATTATTAAAATGAAATGGACTCAACAAGCTGTTCAAAAACCTTGATGAGGCTATTTGTGTTTCATTTCATGCCAATATCCTTGAGAAAGACAAGAAATTACCTCCTCTCTTTTTTTGCTAGGAAATTAGAATAGCAGACTGAACTATTTAGCCAACTCTGAATTCAAAACCTGAGGAATGTTGTTCAGAGAATCTATGGCACTCAAGTGCATAATTCTTCTGTTATAAGCTTGCTGAAAAAGTGTTACTGGTTCTAAATAAGGTTTCACCATAAACAAATTATCTAGTGGTGCTCATGGTGTTACAGATAATATTGCAGAAAATGGACTCGGTGACTTGAATTCAAACCGGGATGAGGTTGTTTGCATTTCACATAGCACTAATACTCTTGGAAAAAGTATGAATCCAACTATTCCCCTTACAGCTATTGGTAAATAGTAGGACAGACTGAATTCTTTAACCTTGATATGGGAATTCAAACTTTTAAAACTATTTAAAAGTTGAACCTGTGTCACATCTTCCTTGTGTAGAGGGGTTGGTTAGATATTATAAACAAATCCTCTGAACAAGTAGTTTAGTAGCTCATATCTTTACTGGTACTGTTGAATATTCATACAGCTTATGCAACAGGAGAGATATTAAGTTTATTACAATATATGATACAAAAAATAAACTGACTATGGAAATTTAATACATGTATATTTGCTTTTTACATTTAGTTTGGCATAATATTTTAGTGAAAGTAAATCAGCATGGTGGAAAGCTGGGACAGGTGCTTTGGTAAAGTAGTAATGGAGAGAACTGGTAAGCTTAAGAATTAATTATTAACCCAATGCACCTGGAGACCCATTTATTCAAAGTGTGCATGGATATTGAGTGGGTAGGTTTCACTTAGCTTAGTCCACCAATTCCTTGAGCATGATGTATACCAAATCCTAAGAATGAAGGTAGGTAGTTACAATGGTAATAATATGAGAGCAGTATTAAACAGGTCCTGGCGACAACACCCCACGAGACCCCAACTATATGGACACTTGCCCCCCATCACAAAAACTATACAAGTTCGTCGGACCAGACACGCGGGACACTGCTGGAGAAGCAAGGACGAGCTCATAAGCGATGTACTCCTGTGGACCCCCACACATGGATGTGCAAGAGTGGGACGACCAGCACGAACTTACATACAGCAGCTATGTGAGGACACGGGATGTAACCCTGAAGACCTGCCGGAGGCGATGACTGATAGGGAGAAATGGCGAGAGACGGTCAGGGATATCCGCGCAGACGGCGCGACATGATGATGATGATGATGAGAAAGCCAGGAGACATTTGTCAAGATCAAAAGAGAAATTTCAAAGAGGTAAAAAAAAAATAAAAGAAATCATTATATATACATATATATTATTTTGATATTTTTTAACTAGAAAAAAAAATTAGTTCACTTTTTAATAATTCAGACCCTCTGATTATCTAAAAACCAGACTGTCCACTCTTGATGTAACTTGACAATCAATTAAAGGGGACTGGACTGTATATGTGAACTGCCACTGTTCTGTGAAGTTATTCAGTCAGCATTGAGACTGTGTGCTTGTTGAATTAATAAAAAAAATCTAAGTTTGGTTTTGGGGATTTCTCCTTACACTCTCAATGTTTAAGATATAACTGACACATTATATATCTCTATATTCATCTTTTCTGCAAACAAAATAAAAATTCCTCTCTCCTTATTTTATCAAAAAAGGAATAAGAATTTTTTTCATTAATACGGACACAGATATAGAGCATAGTATTTGTGAAAAGTATAATGTTGAAATCTAGAATTTAACAAATAACAGTATTTTAGTTTGGTTTATTTGTTTAATGGTATATCAACTCCTTAGGGATTATTTAATTCCAAAATCTGATTCATTTGTAAATGCTTGATTGTAATCCTAACTTTATTTTCAATGTACCATAGTACTTTCTTATTTGTCTATAATCATATGTTTCTACTCATTCAGTTTCACTTATATTTTTTTATCTAATACTAATAATTCATGCACAATTATATAGTTTAAAGTAACTATTCCTATCTAATGATAATAATCATTTGTTTCAGCACAGTTATATGGTTTTAAAGTATTCCTATCCAATAGTAATAATTTTCAAACAAATCTATTTGACCCATTGATTAGACTCTAATAGGTTCTAATACTTCTCAGGGATAGAAAACTTGATGCAGTTTAATGTCATACCAAAGATAGCTGATAATTTGGATTTTTAACAAGATATCTTTAACATAGTGAATGATTTTGAATGGGGGGAGAGCAGTTCCATCTAAAGTACCACTATTTATATTGTGCTAATGAACTCCACATCAACCAAACTTTTCTCACCACTCAAGTTAAGAAAAAATAAAAGCCAAGATTGGCTTCTAAAAAATAAATTGATTACAGGAATTTTATATTTAATTTTCAGAATTTAAAGTGCCATTTTTTTTTTTTTTACCCAGATTTATGTAATCAAGGCCCTTCACAATTTCCTTTATCAGTAAACAGCCTATCATCATGACTGTTCTTAGGATAGATAATGGAATGGTTTCCTGCAGCCTACTCTATGATTCTTAATTCAAAGTATTCTTTTTCCTTAGACTGATTGCACACCATCAAAGCTCAATATACCCACTATTTTCCTATAGCTGGGTAAGAAATAGATTCATGCCTGTCCTAAGGTCCACAGTATAAAGCAAATTCAAACAGCCCTGGCTAGAAATCTTAACTTTTCTTGCTAGTTCTCTTTTCCATTTAAATAACTATCTATAGTTCTTGTGCTTGAGATTTAGATAATTGAAATTATTTGTTGAAATAAAACATAAAAAAGATGGATTTCACTTCTGGCCAAGTACAAAAAAAGCATATTCACAGAAATATTTAAAACATAAAAACTGGCTATTTGCAGACATACAAATACAAAAATGCTTTATATATAGAGACATATAAGTATAACCAAGTATGTATAAGGCTAAAAAATGCCTGAAATAAGTGTTTGATGATGTTAGGCATGAAAAAGTCTCTTATAAATGGCGTCTTTGTTTGAATTTCTGTTTTGTATCCAAATATTCTCATGTTGCAAATGAAAGACACTTCCAGTCCATGTAACTTCAAAAGGGATTTTATTGATTCTGTCTTTTTCTTATGAAAAGACACCAACATTTTCTTTTGTTTGACAGGTACAACACTGAAAAGTTTTAGATTTATTTGGCCAGTTTTTTTTCTTTGCTTTTTATAAGATATTCTTAAAATATTTCTTAAAGACAAATTTTGCCTCCCTTATAACTGACACTTCAGTTTTTCGCTAGCTTTTTTTTTTTTTTGGTGGAAGTGGGGAGTATTTTTTTTTTTCTTTAAATTCACCCTCCATGCATATTTCTGTATAGCTTATTTGCATTTTCCTCAGCAAGCTCAAAATTATCTAAAAATTTATCTTTATTTCATTGGAAGACTGTGTTATGATGAACTGAATTCCTTTTTATGAAACAAAAAATCTTCCATTTTTCCTCTCTTCTGTGAGTTCTTTTTTTCTAACGAGAATTTATATTCTATCAAGAGGTCATACATTTATAATCATCAGAGAAGGGCTTTTCAAAGTGGTCCATATAGACCCCTGGGGGTGAATAAAATCTTGACTGGGAGAATAAAAGCATAGGGGGCCATTGGATGAATTTACTAGTTTGTATTTATAAATCCCTTTATAACAGAACAGAAATTGCTGGATCATGTCGAGTAGTTGCCAGATATACAGCTAGCAGAATGACTGATTGGTTGTGATTGCCATTAGTGATATCTTAGTCATAAACAAGTCATTTAAATAAACAATCTGGCTCTAACCAAAAAATACTAATCTTTTCATCTCGTTAATGAAGTATATAATCATATTTCCATGAAAGAGAAAGTTTAAAAACAATTATATTTTAAATCTATTATTTTACAAAAATACTGAATTCTGAAATATCTTTTTATTACAGCTTATGAGAGGTCTTAAAAATGGTTATTTAATAAGAATGAAAATGATAGATTTAGATAAGGAAGGAAAATAATGAAAAAGTAAAATTCAAATACTATGCTTAAAATTTTCATTTTTAACGATGGTAACAGATTTTTAATGAATAAAATTAGAATTAAATTATCATTCATGAAATATCCCATTCTAGCTGAATAGATCCAAATCTTTACTTGTTAAGTCAGTTTCAGTATTGCCAGGTTTTTGGGGGTGTGGGTATTATCATATAATTCAATATTCCATTCATAATAATTTTCGGTAATTTGTAAAAATTCTAATCTTGAAACTGCAAACATTTTTAAAAAATTAACATTTCTCATCACTGGACTTAGTGAGACTCAGAAAAAAATGTCAGCAATATTCAATTAATTTATTTTGGGAGTAAAAATTATACTTGGTTACAATGGGAACACATCAAGTAAAAAGTGTGTAGATCTGGAGTAGATCTTCCTGTATTTTGGAATATAGACATTTGATTTGAGTTTATCTTTAATTCCTGTAGGCTAATCCAATTTATGAGGTTTACCTGTACTGATGAATAGGAAAAAAAACAACAATCATTTTCATTATTAATAATTTTCACTTATATTATCCTTCATCTTCCTAGTTTTACTTTTAATCAAAATTCACATGAGTTGTTACTTATTTGTCCTTGAGGAACAGTGCCTATCAAAAAAGAATGAAGAATAAGTTCTTTATTTTTGTTTACAATACATCCCATTTTCTAGGATATTATAATTATTAACAAAATAAATTTTCATCAGAAGATGACTTATTGGTTTTTCTGCATATCAACCCTTGTTGGGTTATTTTATGTTGATGTCAGTATAACAATTATACTCCAATTACATGCATTAAAAAATCTATCTTCACAACTAAGAAGGTAATTGCTTCATACTTGGTTGTTGCATGAGTCTCTTAAGAGCAAATGTATTAATCTATATCAAAATCATTTTAAACATTATCTCAAACAGACATATTTGACCCAAAGGTAGGAACCTAACACGAAGTACCACTCTGTGTCAGAGTAGACCTGAGGGTAATGATAATTGAAAAGTGACTCCACACTTCCTACAGCTCTAGAACTGGAGCCTCACCCCAAGATGCAGTTTAGTGTCATATATGTATCATATGCAAAAGTCAGGGGAGTTATTTCAACTCAGAATCAATATACATTTGATATACACAAGTCCATCCTTCACCTTTAGTTATGGAATTGATTAGAAAGTCCAGAGCTCACATCCAGAATCAAGATTAACTGGTGGCAAAAAATATAATACTAAGCTAGGATTTGGATGAAAGAAAAAAAGAAATTAGTGTCTTTTTGGCTATCTCTGTATGACTGGTATTAAATATTGATTAGATTTAAATATTGTTGAATGTTGTCTACATCAATGTTTTCTCACAGTATTATTCGCCATTATTTCTCACTTTTGGCAAAGTTTTTTCTTTTTTATTTGCAGTAATGTTTCTGCTTTCTATCAAGAAGCATTAGTTTCTCATATAATGCTTATTAAAATATAAATTTATGAATTTGTATCAGAATAAGTTTCATAGTGAATGTCACTTCTGACTGTATTCATTGCAAATTACTCTTTTATGAGAGATCAACTAGATTAAAGTCTAATTTTTGTGCTGCTTTTCACACAACTGAAAATTTGTGTTCTTGTGGTGCAATAGTAGTTAGTGAGCAGATTTCATACATCTTTACTACATGATTCTGTCTTCAATCTTCACTTATACACAAAAAAAATTAAGTTTAATAACTATCTAATGAACAACATGCTCAAGCATAATGTTTAGCAAGTTGATCTCTGAAATCATTGCAACTCTACAAAGAGTTATTTTAAGGTCATGAGTATTAAGTACCCAAATGAATACCAAGCTAAGCTGAGTAAATTGGTCAATGAAATTTTTTCAGTCAAAGTACATTATTAATTATACAATTTTTTTTTCTCTACTCACAACCACTATACTATATCTACCCACCACAAAACATTTTTCTTGTTTCTTAAACAGAAAATCATTACATGGTAAATAATTGAGGGTGTGGATGATATTCAAAAAATATTCTAGTGCAGTTTCAAACCATTACAAAAAAGGAGTTTCAGAGATGCTTCAACCAATGAAAAAATTTACTGAAGAAAATTAATGTTTCAGTCGTTTCTGTCTTGGTAAATACAGCTCGAGTCTCATTACTTTTTCAACATACATTGTATGTATAACTTATAGATTGGAATAAGTTAGACCGAGTTGCTTGATCTAGAAGATGTATTTTTAAATTCTGTGTCCAAGAGATAGGTGAATATACTAATACTACATTTATTAATTTTTTATACCAAATCAATTAGGCAAAAATTCTTTAAATATAAAAGAACATGCTGTGAGAAATTACTCAAGCAAGCAGTTAGTCCATGATTATAAAAGCGAAGACAGATATTGCCTTAATGATCCATTATCAGATGTGGCTTTTTGTTTAATGGCATATTAACTTTTATGGGTTATTTAATACCAAGGCCATCCTTGTAGAAGGATAGCAGTAGTACTATTGAATACATAGCTAGGAGAATAATGGGATTCATTCCTCTCCCAAGTGTATATTCAAAAGTGAATATGATAGCATGACTGGAGTTTAAGCTCACTAGGATGTTGCAGTTTAGCATGTTGATGTAGATTGGAGAAGGATAAATGGCAAAGACTAGATATAGTGAATGCAGCAAAGAGTCATGTATCTCATTTACTAAGAATTGAAATAAGTTATTGGTATCAAAATCATTGCGAGAGGATATATATCTTAAAGCAAAGAAAAAAAACTGTAGAGAATAAACCTTGAAACTAATAATTATAATGCACATATATTTAGCTAGAAATAAAATAGTAAAAAATAAATTGAAAAAAAAAAAACCTGAAGAAACTGATTTTTCCATTGAAAAAAAAAAAGTCAAGTCATTTATGAACTTTTGTGTTGTTTATTATAGATACTGTAGATATATATCACCAAAGTTTAAAAAATCAAATCAAACAGTATATTTTTTATCATAAAAGAGTACTCCTTATTCTCAAGAGTTTCAGCATCAGATATAGTTTAGTGTCATGCTCAGGACAATCCTTTTTTTTGGATGGGGATGTATATCTTAAAGCAAAGAAAACTAAAAAGATGAAACCTTGCAACTGATAATTATATATTTAGCTAGACAAAAATGTAGGCCAAATGAATAGTAAAAAATAGACCTAAAAATGATCCTTCCAATTGAAAGAAAAAGTCAAGTCATTTATAAATTTTTGTGTTTGATTCTAGTTATTGTGGGCACATGTCACCAAAGTTTAAAAAAATCAAATTAAACAATACATTCTATCATTTGTTTGAACACACACTCATTTAAGTTGTTAGACTCTAAAAATTGATTCTATCTTTGGTCAGCATTTATTGGACAATCATGTTTATGCAGACACATATAATAACAATTGTCTTAAAATTGTCAATACAGTCAGATCATTCTTGCTTTTTTTATGCCAGCATCCAAATTTGTGCACATAAAAAAAGTTTATATGTTTACTTAATTTAAAAACATAAGGAAGAATTTTGTTGCTACTTTATTTTTTCCAATAATGTTATAACTGGTACATTCTACTTATGTGCAAAGTTTTTTTATTAACTTAGATATCTTTTCTGATGAAAATATTTTGATGACTGACAGAAGAAAGAAAATCTAAGGATCAATAAAATAATTTTGAAGTAATCCACTATGTTTGGTTTTATTAATGTTCTGTAGCACAAAATATCTAAGACAGGGGAATCTTCATGGCAAAGTGGCTAATTTTCTGGGCTGCCAAATCATAGTAAGTGAGGTTGAACACCAGTTGTACTATTATGTTCAATTTCAAATTAATACCCTTTGGAAAGGTATGAACCTCCTTATCCTCAGATATGGACTAAATAGTAACACTGTTCTTCTACAATGATGGATTTAGCATTAAATAACCCACAGATGTTGATATGCCATTAAGAAGAAAGAAGAAACAAAACATCTAAAAACTGAATGCATGATACTTTGAAAAAATATCATTTAGTGCTGGAGGGATAACTTTCACCAACTCAAGAGTGAATGTCTAACTCTGCTTTTCCACAAGAATAGAACTTGAGTTTAAAGTCCTTGATACACAAGATTAAGGATAAAAACTGCTCAACTGTTGGCATTTCTCATTTTGGTGCACTTCAAACACCAGGGATTGACCCTATCACTACCCCTTTACTTTAATTATTAAATATCTCTTGAGGCTGAGCTACATCCTTATTAATATTTGCCCATGGATAACTACAAATTTCTGATACCAGGGCCTTGTAAACATATCTGACAGCATCTGTTAGCCTCTTAGTCTGGTTTCCAACCAAGGCAAAAAGAGCTCAATCTGCTCAAATAGTAAGAGGAAAACAGAGATAGATTCATGTCTTTCATCTGATTAGAAATGTTAAACTCCCCAAAACATCTTTTAATCCTCTTCAACATCTCTTCAAATTATAACTTCTGAAAATCCTTTTCTTCTTTGCATACCAAAAAAAAAAAAAAACAAGAACATCTTTATATTCCACCTTTCATGTTTGAAAATATCTCATCATCATCATCATTATCATGTCATGCTGTTAGCATGGATATCCCTGACCCTCTCTCGCCACTTCTCCCTATCCTTCATCGCTTCTGACAGGTCTTCAGGGCTACATCCCGTAACCTCACATAGCTGCTGAATGTATGTTCAAGCTGGTCGTGCTTGGCCATATGCGGGGGTCCATAGGAGTACATCACTGATGAGTTCATCCTTGCTTCTCCAGCAGTGTCCTGTGTGTCTGGTTCGTCTAACTTGTATAGTTTTCGTGACGGGAGGCAGGTGGCCGTATAGTTGGTGCCTTGTGGGGTGTTGCCACCAGGACTTGTTCATTATTGCTCGCAGCATTCTTGTGTAATTGCCGTCTAGCTTCTTCAGCCATTTAGTTAGCATCCAAGTAGTGCATCCATATAGCAGTATCGATACGACCGCTACCTGGAAGAAACTGTGTTTCATTCTATCGGTCAGGTCTGATTTCCATATGATCGAGAGCCTATCAATAGCTGTCCATGCTTTCGTTAGCCGTGTGTCGATGTCTTTTTCGGTTGATGAGATGCTGGTTACTAGGTAGGTGAATTTGTCTACTAGTTTCAGAGAGGTTCCGTCTGGTGTGGAAATGTCACCTGTTTGGTTATAACACATATATTCAGTTTTGTGTGCATTGACATGGAGGCCAATGCCTGCGGCAGCTCATTCCAAACTGTGAAGTAGTGTTTCAGCTTGGTTGGGTGTATTTGCCAGTAACGCTATGTCATCGGCGTAGTCGGCGTCAGTAATTGTTTTTGCGGGGTACCTTCTGCTTCTTTTCTTTGTCAGCTCGAAGCCATTTTCTCGGATTTTGTCAATCAAAGTTCTAAGCACGTAGTCTAGACAGATGATAAAGAGGTATGGGGCTAGCGTGTCCCTTTGTAGTACTCCTGCTACAATGTCAAAGTACTGATATTCATTAAGGTTTTGCAAAGTTCTTATTTCTTATACAAAGTAAAAAAAAGTCAATGCCATCAGAGAGAACAGTAAAATTACTATGATTAAGTGATATAAGGAAATATACTCACAGTGGCAGAAGAAACTGTAAAATTTCCTAGTGGGATTATTCTTTGATGGGATAATTTCCTTCAGTACATATTCTCAATTTCTTCTTTGAAAAAGTATTGTTTTTTTTGTTTTTTTTTTTGTTTATTACACTTTAAGCTTGAGAAGAAACATTTCTTTGATAATTCAGACATAATTTCAGCAAGTATAATTTCAAATATCTCAGGTCACCACACTAACACAATTTTCTTGATGGCTAGCTGTCTACATGATTAGCGTTTTTCTTTAATTACTGAATTTTAATTGTTTTATTTACATAAAAAAACAATTCATTAAAAAATGTATGTGCTCCAATTTTAATCATACTTTGAAAATGAATTTTAAATTATGCTTGTAAATTACTTGGTGATAGATTGATTTTAAAAGTGTGTTAACTTGTCTTGGATTATTTTATGCTTAGAGGTTAGAGAATTGTGTAAACTTTACATTCATGTTTACATTTTTTTGTGTAAAAGTTTAGGAGTCTATTTTTTGCACATAGTCCTATCAAATACTGATCCTTTTATACACATCTATTCAACCATAGATTGGACCCTTACAGGTACTATGTCAGAGTCACTCCACACTCCCCAGAGCTCCAGGTCTAGAGCCTCATGATTAGATGTAGTTAAGCGTTATGTTCAGGACACCTCTTTTTTTGGATGATGTCATATCTTTTCAAGAAGTCCCATCAGTATATTCTAAACCCCACCAACAGAATAAGTAAATAACTCAAATTAATTGTTTCATGACAGATTTTCCTTTTATTTTAAGATTGTAAAATTCTTCTAAATTTTGTATCATGTATGTAATGTTTTATAACATAAATAAATACAATTTATCTGCATAAAACCTTTGCACTTATTTGGCAACATTTTAAGATTAAATGAATCCTTTTTTTAGCGAGTATCTTTACAAGTTTTCCTGTCATAAATTTAAAAACTTTTTCACCATCGTGCACTTGGATAATTACAAAAATACCTGTTCAAATGATGGATAAACAAATTCACGTCATAGAATACACAGTCCACCACTTAAAAACCAGAGTACAATTGCATGCAATCCTATATATATATATATATATAAAAATGTATACTTAGATTTAAAAGTTGAAAGAATTTAGATAAAAAAAAGAAAGACAAATGTTTGCTGACAAAGTCAAAATTCTTCTTGTCTCTTGTCAATGCTGACTCTATATAACTGCAGATAAGGCAATGTCTGAAATGCTGGTAATAAAGAGTATACAGGACACAAAACTAAGCAGACAAGTTTTCTAAGGCATAGCACCTATAAGAATGCTTCAAATGAAAACACAACTTTATACAAACAATAGTTCTTGTGTTTCTTCCCTAACAATATAAATAATGAAAATTTCTGCTGTGTTCAAAAGTAAATTTTAAAAAAAATTGAAAGGTGAAAATTTATCTGTTTAAAACTGATTTATAAAATTTTCAAAGATTTGTTCATTTTTGTTTTTTAATCAGATAACTTCTGACAAAGAAAAATATGGAATTGGGGCTGCCTTGAGCACATTCTTTAAGTTAAAAAAATAAAGATGAAAGAAACCAATCTCAACAGAATAACTTCTGTAAACAATAGATTGTTCTATATAAACAACTCCGGAAATACAATGGCTTATAAAATTAATGTGCTAAACAACACTAGCTGAATTTAAGATAATTCTATTGTTTAATTGGTATTTACAAATAATGTTATACAGTATTAAATTATAAATGTATAATCATGATTAAAATGCAATACTAAAAGCATTTTTAATCAATAGAATCTTTACAGTGCTTAATGCATGAAAATACAGAGCAATATCATAATATATTTCAAGTATAAAATAGGATAACAATACAAGTAGATGAAAATTAACAGTATCAATTCTCAGATAAGCTAGTATTCAACACATGAAGCTTTGCATTCTTTTTTATCAGTATCCTATTTTATACTTGAAATATATAATACAACAAAATGAACTGAATTAATCAAACAGAAACTGAACAACAGAAAATAATATCTTATTAAAAAATAAGAACTATTTTTCATAAAATTTCTATTTTTTAGTGCTCTGATTTTCCTCGATGTCAGATTCTAATACTTTCATGTTAGCATTAAACATGTATAAATAATTTTTATAATTTAAACAATAGAGTACTGTGTATTCATTAATAAATGTTAATGTTTATAGACTGTCATTGCATTCCACTATGGACAGTCTTTGACACAGCACAGTACTAAAGACTATCGTTAGGATCATTTTCATGTTTCATAATCAAGCCAATATTATTTAGACTTTGTTCTCATTAATTTTTATTCATTTCTGTCACAATTAAAAGCCTTCATGATAAAATTCTCCTGCTTTCAGAATTATCACTTACTTTGATAACTTTTATAATTTGGTTTAAATTAGGTTTCATTTCACACAAAGATTTTTCAAAATTAAAAAGGTATTATTTTTTAAAACTGGTTCTATAAGTGGACATGTCTGCAACATTTCAATGATTATGGCTTAAAGTGGACATTTGTAGAATTACTGAAAGGAAATGGAAATATTGAACATCAACACTTAACTGCTTTTCCTTCTTTTCAAACCAAAGTTCCTTTTCATCTTTATCATTAAAATTGCATCTCATAAAAAAAGAGACAAATGTATCTTAATATAAAAGATTGATATTAATATTTTGTAATTATTCCAGACTTTCAACAGATGACTGACCACTTAATCAGGAATATTTTTCTTGATAATACAAAGTTTTTTCTTCCTTAATAGTTCATAATAGAACCTCTCTACCTATAAAATACTTGAAAAAGTAGTTTAAATTTTAATTTCTTCCTACTTAATGTCAAGACAAAAACATTTTGGATTATCTTTCTAAGGTTTTAAAAAAATCTGTTAACCTTATTCATATTCTTACAAAAAAGATCATCAAAATAGAAATTTAGTTTGATTTAATGGCAAATCAACTTCTTATGGGTTATTTCATGCTAAAATTTGATAGAAATTATTTGCTTGCTTTTACATATATTGTTTCAAGTATACTAATCTAAGTCTAATAATTTATGTACAACCGCCTGACTTCAAGTAACTATTCAATATTAATAACTGTGTGCATTTATATGCTATCAAGTTCTGTTATCAAATAAAAATAATTTACATACAGGGATACAGTTTCAAGTATTCCTATTTATACTAATAATTTCCATAATTTAAATTCACAGATATGACTGTAACAGGTACTAGCACTCTATTTCAGACTGTACCCAGGAGTAATAGTAATGAAGGGTTTGGTTTTGGTTTCTTTGTTTAATGGCATATCAACCTTCATTGATGATTCAATGCCAAAGCCATCCTTGAGAAAAAATAGTGGAGGTATTATATACCCTACAGCTGAGGGAATAAGGGGGTTCATACCTTTCTCAAGGGCAGCAATCTGAAAGTAAATATAAGAGTCTGAATGGAGTTCAAACTCACTAAACATGATGTTGCAGTCCAGCACAGATTTCCCCCAGCAATGAAAGTGTACACCACCACACACCTCCAAAGTAGGAGCCTAAGCACTGAATACAGCTAAGTGTCATCCCCTTGGGAACTCTTTTGCATAGGATATGGATACAGATGTATTCTATGCTGCTGACATTGCTGAATAGAAGCTTAATATTGATATTCTCTTTATAAACGTTGCAAATAAAAACACATTTTTGAGTAGTGCACAAAAATTGAACTATCTTGATAACATTTGACCCATTAGAATAACATTGTCTAGCAAAGGCAGACTTGAGGCTGAAAGGCCCCCAACTTCTGCTGGGCTACCTTCAGGTGGGCCAGCTGCATCATTGAAACCTTTGTCACCTTTGTATAGCACCTGACCTTGCTGTCCAGTTTAAGCTATAATCAGGCATCCGTGCCATGTTTGGGTCCATGTCCAGCTAGGCTCATCTGGCCCATATTGCACTAAGTGAGCCAATGACCAGCATAGTCAAGCAACACTTAAGCAAGGCTTGGGTTCAACATTCCCTTCCCCTAATCCCCACTTTAAGCCAACCTTCAGGTTATTTGACCTTGGGTCAAGTCCTATTTGGTAGGGGGCAGAGACAAATACTACCCATTAGAATAACACACTTTGTTACATGGGGGATGAGCTGATATGATGAATATCATGGCAATTCAAAAAAATTTTAATATTAGATTTTTCAATCATATATCTTAGATGCATCAGGGAGGTCTTCAGTGATGCGCTGTCTTCATTGCTGATTTCAGGTTATTTCTGCATCATATCAGCTCCAACAGTAACCCTGGCTTGACTTTGAAAGAGCCAAGCCGCCTCCATGATCGCGACGTGCTACGCTCGTACCTCTACCAAAGCAAAGAAAAAAATAAAATAAAAAGCCGGACTTTGGCCATTCTTATAGACATCTGTCTTTTAGTAAACAGCCAATGAAAACAGGGCATTCAACACTCCTCTGCAATATAATACCATCTTTACCTCATCTGGTTTCGCACAGCTACTTCCAGAATCGGTACCGAGGTAAGATGTTATTTTAATACTCGTCCGTGTCCATGATTTACACTTCACTAGACTTACACGAATCTCCGGCCAAATCTGTCCTATACTATATATAATAGATATAATAGTACTTGAAACATTGTCAATTCTTCTTTCTTTTCAGCTTATTTGTTTAAATATAAGCTGCCAATATACACATGTACACTACATACCAAAAGGGGTATCAAAGCCACCTAATAATTTTTTTAATTCATGATACATAATTATAATAAGTATCATCAGACAATTAAAAATCGAGATAATATTATATATAATTTATTGAAATAAAATCAATTGTGGGGAACCCATTTTTCTCATTGTCTACACTGTGCCCTCTGCTTTACCCTTGATCAGTACTTGATGCTAAGTTTAGCCTGTCAGCTGTTATGATTTGATATGGTTTCTTTGTTTAATGGCATATCAACTTTTGTGATAGTCCAGTCGGCTGGGGCTATAGAATACACTGACTGCATCTCGGCAGAGGGAGTTAGACATCTCCCCTCGATAAGTTTTTCGAATATGATATTAAAACAATTTGATGGTGAGGTTTCAGTAATGCTTCAGGGAATTCAGAGTACCTCATCCTTGCTATTGCTCCCAGGACCACTATGGCCCAAGTGGTAGCACCTGATAGAGTCCTATCTATAGGTCAAATAGAACTGTTTGACATTTAAACTGAGTGCAAGCAAATAATTTATGCTAAACTGAATTATTTGAAATAGAACTGTTTGACATTTAACTGTATGTATTTACAAAGTATGTTTACAAATCAAATATTTAACATTTATGTTAAAACAGGATTTGGCATTAAATAACCTACAATGGTTGATATGCCATAAAACCAAACCAAACTTTTGTGAGTTATTTAATGTCAAAACTGTCTTTGTAGAAGAACAATAGTCATACTATTTAACACATAAGTAAAGTTGGTGACCTTAGTTGAGGGTGACCCAAAATCTCCCTTTTCAATAGCTGCTACACAGAGGTGTAGAAGAGGGCGCTACTTCATTCCCTGGATTGCTCCACTTTACCCTTGATCCTTATCTTATAATGCTGAGTGTTAAGCTTGGCGGCATCAAGTACCATTTTTGGAGTCTTTGGTATGACTCGACATGGGATTGAACCTCGGTCTCCTGGACCATTCGCAAACACTCTACTCATTAGATCAATGGGGGATAAAATTTGGTTTCTTTCTTTAATGGCATATAAACCTTTGTGGATTATTTAATCCTAAACCCATCTTTGAAGAAGAATAGCAGTGATATTATTTAACTCATAGTTGAGGGAATATGGTGGTTCATGCCTTTTTCAAGGATATTAGCCCAAAAGTGAACTTTGCAGTCCAGTATATTAGTCACTATGCCACAGGATTCCGTTATGGTGTTATGGTTGGTTAACATATTTGAAATTTCCTTTAGATCATTTTTAGTTCATTGAATTTATCAAACTTGTTTTCATTATATTTGAATACATTCTTTTTATGACAGGTTAAATGAGCAATTTTTTAGAATGAAAGTCAAGAGTGAGCTAAGTAAATATTAATTCACCATTGACATTTTAAGTTGAGTAAAAAAATAAATAATGAAGAGTGAAAACAAATTTAGTTAATTTTAGCCATTTTTAAAGCCACTTTTTTGTTAATGCATATTAGGATCAGACAATTAGATAATGAAGGAGAACTATCAAATTAAACAGAAAAAATTAAACTAAGAAAAGAATATTAAAAAAAGAACATTTTTTATTATATAAAAATAGATGTTTGCAGTTTCTTTTTACTAATTGATTTTTAACAGAAGGAAAACTTTAAGAAACATTTGAAGCTCTGATATCTTAAATTGAATTTAAAATATCAATTAAGGAAAAAAAAATTAATATAATCAGAGGTCTAAGTTGGGGCTATGGGCATCATGGATTTCTTCTGTAAACCATTTCTGCTTCGCATCAGCAAACTTTGTTTTGGCTAGAAGCCAATTTGGCATTCAACCCTCCCACCATACTTTTACATATCCAAATTCTTTTTATAATTGACATGTGTTTTCTTGAGAAGGAGAACATCATAAAGCAATTATGTTAAGAACACTCAAGCAGCTTGCAGTGGTCATTCAAAGACCAAATAAACATTATTGTCTTTAGCTGTCAACATCTTATACAAAAGATATTGTTAATCATTAATTTTTTGACTATATTTCTTTCTAATTATTTCTGTTACTTTTTATTGCAGCCTCCAGATTGTAGTATCATCCTTCCTCATCATAATTTTTGTTGCGTTTTATTGAAATTCACACACGCAATTACTTGTATGACTGTAAAGAACAGCACATCAGAAACAAGAATAATGGATAAGCTATGAATAAGACTCAAATGGATGATATCCCAGAAATCCATAAAACACCTACAAAACCACTTAATGTATCACCATCTCTGATTAGTTGGCACTTGGTTATCTTTTTTTACACACTAAGAGAGAGAGAGAGAGAGAGAGAAAGAGAGAGAGAGTGTGTGTGTGTGTGTGTGTGTGTGTGTGTGTGTGTGTGTGTGTGTGTGTGTGTGTGTGCGTGTGCGCGCGCACACACAACCACACCAACATCTTGAGAGGTGTCCTTGGTGTAATGCTTATTGTCATAGAAAATGGACATGGTAGCACAAGTTCAAATCTTGGATGAGGTTGATTGCATTTCATATAGCACAAATACTCTTGGGAAAGGTATGAATCCAATTATTCTCCCTCCAGCTGTAAGTAAATAGTTGGGCAGATTGGGTTTGTTAGGCAAACAGAATAAAAGGAAAACACTGATTTTAAACCTGTTCAAATTGACCCTATGTTGCATCCTACCAGTGCAGAGGGGTTAGTAAATATATATACACCAAAACCTTTGCATGGGCAGAATGTGATAAGTTAATTTTAGTAGATTTTAACAGGTATGAATTCAGAGTTTTCTTTCTCCTATAACAGTTGCCATACCAGGGTTAAAGAGCTATTCTGCCCAACTATTTAGTTGGAGGGGGAATAATTTGATTCATACTTTTCACTAGGTTATTGGTACTCTGCAAAATGCCTTGTCCAGGATTTGAACTTGGGTCACAGTGTCCATTTCCTATGATGGCAACCATTACTCTATGAGAGCCTCTATTAAACAATTATTGAATGACTTTTTTAGACCAATTTTTCACAAAAAAAATGGATCTTTTATTTTACAGATGTGTTTTTGAAAATGTGGAAGCTTACCTTTGTTCATTACACGCACTTAAAAATAAAAACACATTTTGTTATTAAAAATTAGGAGTCCTTCAGTACTTGTTCATTGTAATTCTACAATATGAATCAATTTTTAAGAAGTGCTTTTCTATTTATCTCAAAGATTCAGTTTTTCTATTTTGTCCAGTCATAAACTTCATTGAGACCCTTTCTCTTGAGTTCTGATTTTTAAGTCAACATATTATATAACCTCTATTCCCAAAGTTAATGGCAGTCAGTTTAAGCACTTCTAAAATACTTAAGATTAAATAGTGAGAATAGATACTGGAGGTAAGGTGGTGGGTAAATGCTAATAATCAAATGTAATGCATTTCAACATTTTAGTTTGTGTAGCCTCAACAAGGTCCACAGCATTTAGTCTGATGATCACATAGGGGAGAAGCTGACAGTCACCAAATATCACTGACTTAATCTACACTACCCTAACTCAGATTTATTTGCTCTATCACCAGTATTAAGCACTCTTTATTTATGAATAAAGTTAAGTACATTATATATATATATATATATATATATATATATATATAGGCAAGGTTTCAGCTTTCATCACTGCCCTCTAACTTTACCACTGCTCCATGATTATCCTACTTAATCTTCATCATTTTCTGCATTAAGATGTAATTTTGGAATTTTTTTATCACAAATTTGCTTTAACAACTTTCAGTTCTTCATCTGTTTGTTGAGCATGAAGAATGGAATTGCCATGAGTCTGGTTTTAACTGAAAGAATTGGACTATTGTATGTATAATGGAAAAGCATTAAGAGTGGGTAAAAAAGGATTATCATTCTTCGGGAAGCAAGACTAGCATTTCTAGTAGATTATGGTTATTGTATATATAATCTAAGGATTTTGCTATAGAAATACAATTCAAATAAGAAAAAATAGACATCACTGTACGTAAATTAAGATAAACAATACAGCTAAAATACAATAATTTCTGAACAATATTATGCAAAAATCATCACATATCATTCGCTCTTATTCAGAAGCCCTGCTATAATATATGATAATTTTATCTGGATATGACTCTAATAAGGCTAAAGTTGCAAATGTGAAGCAAAGCATCCACTTCTAAACTGGCAATTATTAGAAATTTACAATAGTTTAAAGAGGCTAAAGATTTTTTCTAGTACTGTATATATATATATATATATATATATATATATATATTATTTAATCCAGTAAATCCAGAGTAGGGAATAATTCCAAGAAAGACTATAAAATATTCAAAAATAGAATATTAAATTTAAATAATCCTGGTCAAGAGCTGAATGTAAATAAAATCCAGAGAAAATAAGAGAAAATATATATGTATGTAAAGTAGAAAAATAATCCAATTATATGCAGCCTAGTCATCTGGGGCTGTAGAATACACCAAAAGCATCTCTGAATAGAGGTAAAACTCCCCCAATCAGTGTCTTGGATATAATATTAATACTAAAATATCTGGTGATGAGGTTCCAGTTCTGGAGATTTGGGGAATGTGGAGTACCTCTTCATTGTCATTACTCTCAAGTCTACTCTGACCCAAAGTGGTAGTACCTATTAGTGTTCCATCTATGCGTCAAACTTAATTATTAGTATAAGCAATACTTGAAACCAGTTAACCGTATGCAAAAACAGCTTTGGCTCATTTAAAAAATGTTACCTACAACTATTAGCTTAAAAATAATATATTCCAAAAGGATTTGGCATTAAATAGCTATCAAAGGTTGATATGCCATTAAATCAAATAACCTAACCAACAATATATATATATAACCCCATCTACCAAATGAAAGTTATTTATAAAAATGATGCTAATAAGGTGAATGTTTCACATTTAGAAAATGTGATGCAAAATTTCGACTTGTAAACTGGCAATTACTAGTAATTTACAGAAGTTTAAAGTGGCTTAAGTATTTTGGGTGGAACTATATGATGTAAACACATCACAAATAATTTTACTATAGAAAGCAATTTCAAATAACAAAAAAATTTATGTCAATGTTTAGAAATTAAGGTACATATAACTGTCAGAAGATGGCTATTAAATACATAATTCACATGGTAAAGATGCATAACATAGAATTTCAAATATTACCAAAAAATTATTTTCCCAAATGTTCGACTATATACTTTTAAAAGCCATAACAAATGATTTATATCAAATGTCAATTTTTTCATTTTTAATGTTTTATTCAGCATTACATATCTCAACAATAAAAAAAATCTAAGATAGCTATAAAGCGACCATTAACTTTATGCTCCTCTGAATAAAACGTCTGCCAAATTGATAAAATTTCAGAACTACCACTCCCAAAATATATCAGTAATTCAGATGTGCACCATTGCACTCTAAAAAACGCTCAACAGAATCATTTGCACTATTTCAACCTTTCATTTTCAATAATCTGGTCAAAGAGTCATAAATACTATCATCTTTTAGTCTTTGATGATGAATGTCAGGAATAGTGAAAAACAAGAAAAAATTCCTTGCTAAGATTATATATTCAGTAAAACAAAGAAAGCCAAAAGTTATTATGCACTAATTTATTCAAACATTTGTCCTCATCTTGGGATTTGTAGTCAAAGTTTTAGTCACACTACCCTCTGGCTATCAACAGATGCAGAGATCTGACACCCTGCTTCAATGTTATTACATCAATTAATTTCAGAAGAGTACATCCATTAGTAGAAAGAAGATTATGGAGAGAATAAATCATATCTGTTGAATTCAATAGCAATTACAGGAGGAATGTTCTCACAAAAAAAGAGATAACACTTAGAAACAGAATCCAAAAAGATATGAAAAAGTTGTAAAATCAGGAATTTGAAAAATCAAAGACAGCCTAAGATAACTGCAAAAGCCTAAAAAACCCAGGAGGAGATATAAGGTTCTGCATCAACCCATAAAGTAGGTGTCAGCATCAGTAAATACTGTTATATTCCATGTTTGTCACACTTAGGTTTCCTTTCGGTCCTCGTGGGGAGGCATGCAATTAAAACTCATGTTAGCAACACAATAAAATTATAAATAAAAATTCTTCTTTACTGAAAATGTTCAAAAACAAGAACACAAGGCCAGCTTAACGAACAACAACGCACATTTATTAATGCAAAAAAAATAAATAAAACTAAAAACGAATCAAAACAAAATTAAAAGCAAACAGAATGTCTATGCGCCTTCTTGGCGGGATTTGGTCTGTAATTCGGCTGAGTCCTTTGAAGCCCAAAAACGGGAGGTTGAAATTTACCTAGGAAAACATTTCCTTTCCTGTTCTGTTGGTATTAAAGTTTTTGGACATACCTTGTAAAATTTTCCTGTTAGGGCAAAATGGTTTCTTGCTGCGCGTATGTGCTAGGGTTAAGATGGAGGAAAAATGTTGATTCTGGTAGAGGACTTCGGCCTACAGAATTCCTTTCCGGAATGACTGGTAATTAATCATTTTGTTTTTCTTTTACGAAATTTTCTTTTTTCCTTTTTTTTTTTTAAACCTTGAATGGAATGCGACGCCTGCCTCTGGGTGAGAGCAGAGAATTCCCTTTTCTTTGTTCGTTGTTGAAATCCTTGCTTTGTCGGCAAGGATCTCCCTTCATCAATCCCAGTCTCCCTCCTTTGCTTTCTTCCCCCAGACTGAGGAAGATCAGCGGGCTAGCAGTCCTTCCTTCTACCCCCTTTTCGCAGCAACAGGCATCCTGTGGTTTGATTGGCCCATAAACCTTTCATCATTCAAAATGAAGAGCTGACTCATAACATATTAGAGAATTCTCTCCCTCCATACTAGACAGCATGTTTCAAACTAAAACAGGGGAATATGTGCCAGCAAGTCTCCCCCAACAATTCCTCCTCACACTTGTGGGACAGAATATGTAAATATAACAATACCAATTGCCTCTAAAGGAACATGGTACATAAAGATCTCAACTTTATAAAAGTGTCTTGAAAATCCTCATGATACAGATGTAAAAGTTGTGACACTAAGTGAAATAGGCAATGAAGAAAACCAAACTTTACAATAAAAGAAAGAACCCTGTAGGATGATATGAGTATAGTCATATTGTCTACTGACAAAAGTAATTCATGGACAATTTAGAATAATTTTGAAAAGACTTGCAATAGAAGATACTGCTATATAAACCAAGAGGATGCTGTCATAAATCCTGAACAATAACAAAGATTACTTCACTTGTACAGATTATAGATAGCTGAATCAAGGATACACAAAACTGCCACACAATCTTCCAAAAATTTGGGATAGCAGCATTTCCTTAAGACCTTTATCTTACAAGAGTTTAAAAAGACAAAACTGGCTACCCACTGAAGATAAAAGGAAATGGTGGTTGATATACCTACAAACAGTATAAACTACACATATTATAATATTCTCAGTAACCTGTGTATTACAAATAGTTCCATATTAATCTATAGAAAAAAGTCATTGACAATAAACAAATGAATTAATCAGGAAAATCTAAAAGAAATAAAATCGTAGCTAGAACCAGGACAACTTTTAAAGTCTCAAAGAGAATGTGAAGTTAAAAAAACTTTTTTTGCCATGTCTGACAAGATTAAAGGAGAATCATATATCACAATTTACTGGATCTAAACAAAATCTTAATGTATAATATTAAACTAAATAACTGATTATTTGAATGACACCAGCTATTTAAATGTTATGCAGCAAATAATTGTATATATAAGATAGAAAGTCCTGCATGTAGCATATTCTTGAAACACATTACTTTCAGACAATGATTTATTTTGCTCCATGTATTGTTTAAGAACATCTGTTTATGATAGGATGATGATAATTATATAGTGGTTAAGAGAAGAAAACAGTAACAACTGGTTCATTTTATTCTAAGGTATCTTTGGAAAGGTGAACTCTGAGAATTATAAGTGATAAGTATTTTGTGTTCAAATCCTTTGATTTCTTTCTAGTCTCTGACTTTCTGGCCTCCTACTGATTGAAACCTGATCATCTTATCTCTGACAATACATAAGAGGTGCATACGATAAGTTTCCAGACTTTTTTCGTATGGGCATTTAAAATTGTTATAGACTCTTGAAAATTCACTATGTTATTGCTACACATCTTAGACTGACCAATTTTTATGATTTCAGCTTCAAATGAACAGTTACAGCAGCAATTGGAATATACCCTACTAAAGCCTGATTATTACAGCTGGTGAATTTCAAAAATGCAATCTGACACTTTACAAGAATGATATGCAATAAAATTCTGTTTTTAACTTGGAAAAAATGCCACAGAAACCTATGGAAAGCTTCAGACTGCTTTTCAACCATCTTGCATGAAACGAGCATCAGTTTTTGAGTGGCATAAGAGATTCAAGGAAGGCAGGGAGTCTGTGAGGGATGATGAGAAGTGTGGGAGGAGTAAGCAATTCAATACACCAGAGTTGATTGGCCAAAGGGTTAGGGTTACTATGTTGAGGTTTTAAGGGAGTTCAGAAAGAGATTCCGTTAGAAGAGGCCAGCACTCTTCAAATCGGCTCAGTGGCATTTCCACTAAGACAATGCACCAGTCCACAACTCCATCCTTGTCACAGACTATTTGACCGAGATGGGCATCAAGACAGTTCCTCACCCTCCCTATAGTCCAGACCTTGCTCCTTGTGACTTTTGGTTATTCTCTAAGCTCAGAGGCTGTCGTTATGAGACAATTGAAGAGATGAAAGGGGCTGTGATGAAGGTCATTGACATGCTCACACAAGAGGACTTCAATGGGGCCTTCCAGAAGTTGTTGGTATGGTACAACAAGTGCATTGCAGCCGGAGGAGATTACTTCGAAGGAAACTAGAGTTTCATGTGTGTAGTATCAATAAAAGTTCCCATATGAAAAAAGTCTGGAAACTTATCATATGCACCTTGTATCTCATTTATATGTCACAGTCTCTGTCTCCAAATCTGTGACATCTCTCTTGATCAAATAAATAAGCTCTTATCTACATATACTCAACCCTTCCTACCTAATTGCTACAGTGATCAGATTCTCCATTTTAATTTGTGTTACTCACCAAACCTTCTTGCTATTACCAAAAAAGTGTTTACAAAACTCTGGCTACATTTACAAAACTGGCTGTCTGGTTGTATGATATGACATTCAATACTCCTTGTTTGGTCTGAGGTTTAAACATATTCAAGGTATCGAAAAACATTTCATGAATAATTCATCAAATCAAAACTAGTGTAAGTCTTTTATGATGAGATATACACTTGAACTGGAAGGTGTCAGTAAGAAATTCTTTGATAACTGAATAATGATGCAATGAATTTATATGAATAATAAGTAATAAATACCTATTTCTATCATCTGACCATTAATAAAAGTACTACTTAAATAACAGCATGTCTACTCAAATGATATAAAAAATCAAGATGAATACTTATCACAAAAATACACAGAACAAAACATGTTCAGATTCAGCAACCAATAAAATATATTTTTCTTGAAGCAAAGCAAATCATTGTTTTCTTAAACAAAGATTTGGTTCCATTCTCCCAAATGAAACAAAGTCTTTGTTTCAGTAAACAGAGGCAGAGAGCAAATAAAGTGAAAAGTAGAGACAAAAAAAAAAAAAAAAAGAAAACAAACAAAATAAAATGAATAAAATCATTGGGAATCTGTTCTCAGTCAAATCCAAAACTGGACTTGTGTAAACCATAGATAGAAAAAAAAAAAGATTTATAATTCCAATAAAAAGGATACCCCATCAACAAGGTATATCAAAGTGCCATGGTTCAGGGAATTAATTGTGTTTGCTCCAATTTGCTATCATGAATACATATTTTATTTTAAGTTGTAGTACACTGTTGCTTTTCTTAGAGATTAAAGCTAATGACAGCATAGTGTTGTCCTTCAAAGATTTTCTCTCCCAAGAGATGGACATTTTGGCTTTGGTATTGTGACAAAAGGAAAGACTTACCACAGAATCATCTGCTTTGATCAGACAGGTGATATATAATAATAAAAAAGTAACAGTTCCATGTGTCAATATAATATTTTTAAACCAACACTTGTCTGCTTCTATGTACTTTGTCTTATACTAATTATTATAAATATAAACAACTTGCCAATTAGAACAATATTTCAATTTTTCTTTTAGTTTGGAGATAATGCTCAGTGGTAGAACAGTGGACTGCTGATTATAAAATCAGAATTTTGTTTCTGTTAGCCATCTATTCATCAATGGAAAAAGAAAATATGTTTGGTTTGGTTTGGTTTTATGGCATATCAACCTTTGTAGGTTATTTAACGCCAAATCCATTTTGATGTAAACAATCAGTTCTATTTAAAACAATTCAGTTTAGCATGAATACACAGTTTAATTGTCAAAAACATTTCTACTTCAAACTATTAAGCAGTTATATATAATAATTCAGTTTAGTGTAAGAACAGTTTCAATGTCAAAAACAGTTCAATTTCAAATAATTCAGTTTAGCATAAGCACATAGTTTGAATGTAAGTACAGTTTAATTGTGAAAAACATTTCTATTTTGAGCAATTCAGCTTAGTCGAGCAGTTCTAATTCAGCTAATTCAGTTTAGTATAAGTACAGATTTTGTTTATAGACAGTTACATGTCAAAACAGTTCTATTCTAAACAATTCAGTTTAGTGTAAATACAGTTTCAATGTCAAAAAACAGTTCTATTTGAAATAATTCAGTTTAGCATAAGCACACAGTTTAAATGTAAGTACAGTTTAATTATCAAAAACATTTCTATTTCAAACAATTCAGTTTAGCATAAGTATACCCTTAGTTCTATTTAACCCATAGATAGGGCCCTATCAGGTGCTACCACTACGGCCCAGAGTGGACTTTGGAGCAATGGCAATGAAGTGGTGCTCCATATTCCCCAAGGCCCCAGCATTACTGCGACCTCACCATCAGATTGTTTAGTGTCATATCAGGACACTCGTTGGGGTGGGGTCTTACTCCTCTGCAGAGGTGCAGTCAGTATATTCTACAGCCCCAGCCGACTGGACAAGTATCTTTGTGTAAAATAAACCCAGTAAACTATTTATCACAGAAAATATGACTTGAAATATTTAACAGACTCAACTCAATATATAAATATACTTACAACTAACCAAATTACTGAATCAATGGATACATGAACATCTATTGAATTCAGAATTAAGATAGTATTTATTAAAATCATCCTCACAAAAAAAGGAAATTAGTTGAAATATGAACACTGTTGAAGGAATATTTTTTTAGGCTTGGGTTGTTTTGTTTAATAGCAATACTCTTACAAGTAATTTAAAGCTGAAATTTGATTCATTAGTATCAGTTTGATTATAATTGTAATTATATTTTCAACATTCCACTACAATTATTCTTTTTAAATAACACTTTTTATTTGACTATCATATTTGTTTGCACACTGTTTTATGGTATAAAGTACTTCTATTTAATACGAATAATCTATACACTATTAGACCGGGACATTGGCCCAGCGGTTAGAGTGTTCGCCAATGGCCCGGGAGACCTGGGTTCAATCCCAGGTCGAGTCATACCAAAGACTTTAAAAATGGTACTTGATACTACCTTGCTTAACACTCAGCATTATAAGGTACGGTTCAAGGGTAAAGTGGAGCAATCCTGGGAATGGAGTAGCGCCCTCCCCTACACCTTGGTGTAGTAGCTATCGAAAAGGGAGCCTTCGGGTCATCCTCGACTATGGTCGCTAACTATACACTATTATATGGTTTTAAATAATTTCATTATTTGTTTGCACACAATTACATGGCTTCAAGTATTCCTATATAATACTAATAATTTTTAAACATATCAACTTGATCCATAGATGGGACCATAGCAGGTATCATTCCAGGTCAGAGTGAACCTGGAAGTAATGGAAATGAAGGAATGACTCGACACTCACTAGAACTCCAAAACTGGAGCCTCACCACCAGATACCATTTAGTGTCATACCTAAGACATCCAGTTTAGTGGTGGGAGTATTAACTTTCTGCAGAAGATGCAATCCATGTATTCTATGTAGTCATATTTTCAAATTATTTTAAAAAATAAAACAAAAAATTTATGACTTTATATATGCAAGCAATGAAGAAAATGTCAAACAAGTCAATTTTGAAATATGATTATTAAAAGTTACAGGGAAAAAAATTAAAAGAAACGGGTCACTAACTTTCCATAGTTACAGTACTGATGTGTAGGGGAGGGCACTACTCCTTCCTCTGGATTGCTCCACTTTACCCTGATATGTATCTTATAATGCCGAGTGTTAAATAAGGGGGTATCAAGTACCATTTTTTTAGTCTTTGATACAACTCAACCAGGGATTGAACCCTGGTCACCCAAGCTGTTGGTGAACACTCTACCTCCACGGCCAGTGGGTCGGTATAGTTACTAAATATTATGTAAATACCCTGCCAGCAAGGTATAGAATAAATCAACTGCATCGTCAACAAAAAGTCAAGATCTCTCTCAGAAAAATGGTGTCCTAGATATGACATTAAACTGTATCAGATAATGAGGCTCCAGTTCTAGAGCTCTGTAGAGACACTTCTTTGTTGCCATTACTTCCAGGTCCACTATGACCGAGTGTGGTAGTACCTGTTAGCTTTTCATCTTTTACTAAAATATATCCATTTGAAATATAAAAAGGATTACTTAAAAACTATGTAAAAGTACAAACAAATTATTATTAAATTGGCAAAGTTATTTGAAACCTTACAAATGAGCATAGATTATTAGTATTTGATTGGAATACTTAAAACCCCATAGTTGTGTACAAATTATTTGTATTAAGAATAGTTACTTGGAGCTATACTTGGTATTAGTTACTTGGAATTATATAATTGCTTTAAAAAAATCATCATTAAATAACCCAACAAAGTTTGACATACCGTAAAACCAACCAACATATACAATATAAAGTGAATTCATTCCTTCTCCTTCTTGTAAATATATTTACATTTCCCAAGTTTGCTAATTTAAAATTTGCATAGAGCAGACAGAGTCCAAATTACATTGTACATGAAGTGATCTTGAATTTTAAATAATTTCAAGGGAGTCATTATTTAAATGGCTGCAAGCAAGTTCAGGTAAATAACTCCTAACTATAAATTTTGAGGCAATATTTGCTTATAAAGAATAATTTTTGAAAGAAAAGAAAAAGAAGTTTAATTAAAGAACAAAATGAAGAAATATTTCTATTCAAATATGCTGACTTGCCAATCAATTATAAATAGCAGTCAGTTGCAGAAAATTTCTCTAAATATTTTTAAAAATAATAAAGGAAGAATTTTTTTTCTATCAAATTCGTTTGTACCAGATTTTGCCACAAAAATAAAAATATCATAAAATAAAGGATAAGATATATTTGTTTATAAATAATATTCATCTGTAATGTCTATACTTTGTTCAGTGTAAGTGAGTGCTGAAAAGTTCTTAGCCCAACTAAGGGAATTACATTTTTTAGAAATTTTTATTGTATGTTTTTAAAGGATGAAAGAAACTTGAGAAATGGCATTGAACTGGAATTGGAATAGCAACTAGGTTTCATGGCTCAAGTTCATTATCTTTTTGGTTGAACTGGGAACAATTCAGCACAGCTTTATATATATGAGATCAGCTCAGAATGTTGTCACAGAATTCTGATAATCTTGAGAACCAGTCATTGACCCTGAAATAATTTATGAGCAAATTTATGGGAACCTTTCTGCATATACAGGAACAGACAATCTCTAATAGGGTTAAATAAGAGTCATTGAGTGAGTTTGTTTACTATGTGATAAACATGCATTAAATTTTATTTGAAACCTTGATATTCATCCATGGAGTCAGTTTAACGGATGATCCAATGCATGTATTCCAGATAAAATGTCGAAAGTGAAACTAGGCTCGTAATCTAGTGCAAATCTACATTCTGGAATGCCTTCAAAAAGCAGAAAATCCCAAAAATATTGAATCTGGGTGAGTTACGATCTAAGAAAATTGATAAAGGTGTAAGAATTAGCAAGATCATGTAATTTTATAAATATGCATCAAATAATTCTGAACATCTTGATAGTTCATTCTTCATGTCTCATACAAGGCTTTGTCATAAAATATTGCATTACACAGATTAGTTAGCTGTTCTACAGACAGGATTTATCACTTGTGACTTTGAGGGTTTTTTTTTCCCTAAGTTGAAATCATAATCAAAAGGGAGAAGATTTAACATTGTAGACAAAATAAAGGGAAAATTCTGAAAGAGGACTTTGCAAATTGTTTTGAAAAATGGAGTTGATTTTGGTCTATATAAAACTATACTTTAGTAGGAAAAAAGGTGTCCTTGTCTTTGGTGGGCCCTGTATTTTTTTTAGTATTGAATGGCTGGGTTATTACCAGACAAATCATATATAACTATAGAAATATTGGGGGGGGGTATTGTATAGATGTTTTACGCACTTTTTTAAAAATTTCTTTTTGTGTTTGTTTTTATGTTTACAGAAAAACTTGTATGAATCAAGTCTGCAACAGTTTAATTCTTTGAGATAGGAGATGAAAAGATTATTTGAGTGTCCTTGAGGAAGGAAAATAATTTTTCCAGTTTGTGAAGAAACAAAAGAGAAAGAAATCAATAATATAAAAACAATAGAAATATCGGACAAAATGACTGAAAAATCCTTCAAGTTTGAGATTACATGAAAGACAGCCACTTTGTATTTCAGACTTGGATCTGCATTTTCAGCACATCGTGAAAGAAAAATAGAGGTGAACAATTCTTTTATGAGAATAGATGTCATTCTTCTAACAGCCACATTATTAAGCAAAAACTTTAGCACCAAATTCTGTGATTTTAATCATTTGTGGTTTTCTTAAGATAAAAAGAAAAAAATTCTAAATGTCATCTGAAACTTCTGTAATTTTTTTTTTCAAAAGAAGCATTATCATTATTAGTAGAGCCCATGGAAATTTGATGGAATGAAAGAAAATCAAGAGGAACTATTAAGCAAGACAGGAAGATATTCAATTTTATCATAAATAAATCCTCTTGTTGCCTTTGTAATAAATGATACAACATTCTATATACTACTTAATAAACATTTTTTAATAGTAACTTACTAAGCTTTTTGCTTAAATGTGGCACAAGAACATATGAATAGGGCACTCGTGAAGGTTTACTAATCAAGCTTGCCAACCATTACACCACCTGAGGTGCCCCACATCATTTGTTACTATTTAAATCTTCTGAAACTAGAAGATCAATAAATAGTTGCATATTCTATTTTGTGGATAATAATATCGCTGGTACCTAGGAATCTTCAGATCTTTTTTGTCTTTTTCAGCCTTGACAGCATGTTGTTGAAACTTATCAGAACTTCAGTGTTCAATGGATCCTCAGAGCTCATCAGATCCTCAGCAAACCAATATATAATAACTAATTGAGGAGTGATAAAGTTAGCACAGGGTGATTCCATAAGAGTTTAATTTGAAAAAGCAACATCTATATAGAAGAATATCACATTAGGTTGAAAATAGAATATCCCACTCAGCTAAGGGAAAAGTATGTGGAGGAGCATAATGTGTTAATGGACAAAATAGCAGCAGAATTATAATAAAGATTATTAATGTTTGACTGCAATCCAGTCACTGAGGCTGCAGAAAATACAGAGTGCATCTCTACAAAGAGGTAATATCCCACCACCAATGATTATCCTGGATATGACACTAAACAATCAGATGGTGAGGCTTCAGTCCTGGAGCTTTGAGGAATGTAGAGTACCTCTCTATTGCCATTGCTCTCATGTTCACTCTGACCTGGAGTAGTAGTACTTGCTAGGGTCCTAACTCTGGGTCAAATAAAACTGTTAAAACATTTACTAAGCTGGAAACCATATATCTGTGGCAAATACGACTATCAATGATATACAGTAATACTTGAAACTATGTTTTAACTATGTTGAACTGTGTTCAAATAAATGAGCACTGGCTCATGTAAAAATTATTACCTACAAACTATTAGTTTATAAATAATAAATTCAATATCTATGTATAAACAGGATTTGGTAGTAAATAACCAACAAGCATTGATATGTTATAAAATACAACCAACCAAATGTTTGACTGGTCTTCCTTTCACCTTGATTCTGTCACTTTATCACCAAGTGATGTGAATAGATGTAATGGTCTCATGTGATTTTTTTTTCTAAAAATAGGAAATATTGTTATTATTTCTAATATTTATTTGATCTTTCTTTCATCTTAATTCTTATCTCTTATTTAAGCTTTCATTTTTTTTTATTCAGTGACTGAAGTAAGCAGTCTGGATTGGAAATACTGCTGAACAAAAACTACCTATACAAAAATTAGCCAATAAAAAACAATGAGGAAGATCCTAATAAGAGATAATGTATTTTTGCAGTTGTTCACACACTGTTTTGAGTGGTATATTCTCTCGCCTTCTTCAGGTGTTATATGCAGTTTTATCAGTACAGAAACTCATGTTCTGGTCTTTCCTTTCTTAGCAAAAACCAAAATCAGCACCAGATGGATTTTTTTCTTTGCATGAATTGTTTTTGGACCTTTTACAGAAATCCATTTCCCAATTCCTCACTTTTGCTGAGTAGCTGAAGCCATTTTGAATTGGACTCACCTAATATAAGAAATGTTGCAATCAGACAAGCAACAGATTTCAGGAAAAAAGCTCTGAGAACAATTCTATGCGAAAAAATCAGTCTGGTCCAAAATTCCCTTCAGTAGAAGACACTTCTTACAAGATGTATATTGTACCTAAAAAAGGTCAGAGAATGTATTAGCTGAAACATTGTGAGAGCACAAAGAATAAGAAGTAGTTCAATTTGATTATTTCTTTCAATGTTAATAAGCCTTTTAAAACTATAGACAGAAACAAATTATCTTATGACAGCATACAGTTAATATAGTTGAGAGTATCCTATGACATTCTGTTTCCTTAGATTGTCCTATTTCAGGATTATAAAACAAAAAGTTTATGCAAGCTTAAATACAACTTATAAAAATATTTGAATGCATGCAACACCACAAAAATCACAATATTACAATAAAATAATATTTTTTAGTTGTTTCCCTAGAAAGTAAAACAGTTGTCATTTACTTAGCTAGTTTGGTACAATTTAACAGGTATGGAGCATGAGAATAAAACCCACTAACAATGAACTATGAGTAGAGCTAGCTGATCATGATACTGTATGACGTGCTCCTAGAAAGTGAAATAGATATGGTTCATAATTATCAAGAAATATCAAATTGACAATGCAGATAAGTTCTACTTCTTTTAATTCAAACATTTAGATTTTCAAATGAATTTCTTTGTGCTGAAAGATTATGCCAGAATCCTGTAGAGTTCAAACCATATCATCTATCATATCCTACTTAACCTCATTAAAGTAAAGATAAACATGCATTTTAAATGAATTTCTCAGAGATAAAATGTGGACATATTTTTCCAGGAGTTACATAAAAAGGATGATTAATATTCAATAAATGACATAACTGTTGAGTGCTTTCTTTATTGACCTCATCAACACCTTTGTGTATCACTGGGGAATATTTACCAGGAAATTTTTTTATGTGTTTACAACAATCAATTTTCTTATTTTTCAAGATATTTTAGCAATATTATAGGGTATTTTTTGAAAATTTCTGTTCAAGTTTTCCAACTTTGAAAGAGAGTGTCATCATTTAGAAGCCTTTTAGAATGTACACAACATAGGTATGCTTTTTTTTTTTGGTTTAAATATACAGAATCCTACATAATTAAATACACCACTACCAATTTTTAAATAAAAATATAATTTTCTTCTAAACCCAAGATATCAGGATTTTATTATTTCTATTGGAACATTATACAATCAAAATGAATATCATGAGGTATTATGCATGACTAAACTGTACAGGTGTACAAAATTAGGTACATTTCATATGTATTTAAGCAATTCCATTTTCTTTTACAGTTGCAATGCGGTAGAGATATCTGCTAATATCTGTTTTGGTTGTATAATAATACACAAGATATCTTTTGTTTATAGAAAGAAAAAAAAACAGTGTTGGGGTGTATTTATTTATGCATAGAATTGTATACCAAACAGATGTTAATTAAATAATGGAGGTAACACAATAAAACAATCATTCTTGACTACATTTTGACCATGGCCACAAGATCTCTCGTCTCCACAATGTTCACAGGGATACAAACCACACAGACAGAAATTCATTTATTACTAAACACCAGACTTGAACATTTCAAGATACTGAATAAAACTTTAAAGAGAATGAAAAAATACCACATGAAATTAAACATTTATCAAGCTTAATTAGATTCAAATTTGGTGTTTTCGGCAAGTTTCATGTCACTGAACTTCAAATTAGACAATGCTTGTCAGTTCTTCTTTTACTCATATCAACTTTGTTCACACATATTGTAAAAGAAGCTACATTTCTAAATTCCAACTCAGCCAAATATATTAAGGGAAAGTCCTTTCATTGCTTTCCATTGTTTCTTATTCTACCACAAATACTATTGTGGTCATCCTCTTTGCCGTTTCCAGTCTATGCTCCCTTTCAAATATCCTAATGCCCCCATAGAAGCCACATGATTCTTGCTGAGAATAGCTTCACAAGAAAACTATAATATGGTTGACAAATGTATTAGAGCATTTCTGCTTTTAATATAATTAAAAATAAGTAAATTTAAAAACTGCAACACTTAGGACCCAATTAAAGATCTATTATCTTTTTCCTTTTTTCTCTCTTGTGTAAAAAAACAGGGGATATTATTCCTTGTTGTTTTTCTCCCTCTTGAAGCTGCTCCACAAAAAAATTTGATTCAAATGATAATGCTCCATGGTATTCATTCAACTCAATCAACAGTCATATTAATGCTTTTATTTAGGAAGAAAGTAAAGATCCTAATTAACATTTAATAGTTATCTCCATTAAATAAAAAATTTTGATGATTAAAAAAATGATGTTCAGCATGATTGCTGACCCCACAAAATTAGCATTCAGTCGTAAAATTGACTCAAGATTGCTTTGACCATTAAGAGCCTTTTATAATAAAAATTTTGGTGTCAAATGCTTATTTTTCTTGGTTACATATAAACATGAGAATTTTAGTTCTATATGTGTGTGTGTGTGTGTGTGTGTGTGTGTGTGGTGACATTATGGATTCTTGATAGTTTTTTGAGAATTTAAGTTTAAAAAAAGCAGGGAAACAGAGAGCATACAGCCACAGTATCATTAGTAAATACTTAGCTCCGAAACCAATACACAAAAAGGAACTTTAGCAATTCAGTAGCAACACCAACAAATTGAACCTTGTCTTCTCTCATCTTTTCATCCCTTGATCTATATATACAGACAATGGCCACTCACTATTCACCCAAACAGCAGTCAATTATTGAGAGGAAAGTGAATCAGACAATTTTGATGTCAAGATTAGAGCCATCCAATACTTGAACAGAAAAGAGTGAGAAATTGGATTGATACAAAGAAATGAGTTCTGTAATGGAAACAACAGATGAGAAATCTATAGAAATAAAGACTTTTATTTTCTGTCTCTGTGTCTATCAGTGATAAATCTAAAACAGTGGGGGTCTTAATTCTCATTTTAATAGCAGTCTTTGAGATTAGAAAATTGTCAAATTTTCTGAATGCAACTTCATATTAAATTGAGAAAAAAAATTCAAGTTTACTTTTCTATTCAAGAAAAATAAACAAGATTTTATTTTCTAGATGAAATCTTTGAATCCTTAGACAACTGATCCTCATATTCTGTACCTGAGTTCTCAAAAATAAAATCATCATCATCATCTCGTGCTGGCAGCACGGATATCCCTGACCCTCTCCCGCCACTCCTCCCTATCGTTCATCACCCTAGGTAGGTCTTCAGGACAACAACCTGTATCCTCACATAGCTGCTGAATGTACGTTCGAGCTGGTCGTCCTGCTTTTGCACGGCCATGTGTGGGGGTCCATAAGAGTACATCTCTTATGAGTTCATCTCTGCTTCTCCAGCAGTGTCCTGCATGTCTGCTTCGTCTAACTTGAATAGTTTTCGTGATAGGGGGCAGGTGGCCGTACAGTTGGTGTCTTGTGGGGTGTTGCTGCCAGGACTTGTTCAGGATTGCACGCAGCATTCTTGTGTAATTGCCATCTAGTTTCTTCTCCAGCCGTTTTGTTAGCGTCCATGTAGTGCATCCATATAGCAGTATCGATGTGACCGCTGCCTGGAAGAAACTGCGTTTCATTTTATCGGTTAGGTCTGATTTCCATATAATCGATAGCCTATTGATAGCTGTCCATGCTTTCGTTAACTTCGTTTCGATGTCCTTTTCGGTTGATTCGACGCTGCTTCCTAGGTACGTGAATTTGTCTACTAGTTTAAGAGGGGTTCCTTCTAGAGTGGAGATGTCCCCCGTTTGGTTATAGCACATATATTCCGTTTTGTGTGCATTAACATCGAGGCCTATGCTTGCTGCTGCTCGTTCCAGACTATGCAGAAGTGTTTCGGCTTGGTCAGGTGTATTTGCCAGTATCGCTATGTCATCGGCGGAGTCGGCGTCGGTAATTGTTGTTGCGGGGTATCTTCTGCTTCTTTTCTTCGTCAGTTCGAAGCCATTCTCTTTGATTTTGTCAATCGATGTTCTAAGTACGTAGTCTAGACAAATGATAAAGAGGTACGGGGCCAGCGTGTCCCCTTGTAGTACTCCTGCTACAATGTCAAAGTATTCTGTGTCTCCATCTGGTGATCGTACTTTTACTTTAGTGTTTCTATAGAGAATTGTTATTGCCGCTACGGTTTCTTTAGGTATGCCGTACGCTAGTAGGATTTGTTCCATCTTTCCTCTGTGAATGGAGTCGAAAGCCTTGGTAAAGTCGACAAATATTAGATCCACGACCTCACAAAAAAAAAAAAAATAAAATAAAATAAAAATATTTAATTTTCTAAAATATTTAAACTTAGCTTTAGGGCATTGAGATCTGTATTTAAACCTATCCCACTGTAGATGGAAATGGACATGGCAACGAGAGTTCAAATCCTGACCAAGGATTTTTGCACTTCACTTCCCCTGGGAAAAGTATGAATCCAACTATCCTCAATCCAGCTATAGGAAAATAGGGCAGACTGGGCTTTTTAACCTTAGTATAGCAACCAGTCTAAGAGAAGGAGGGCTGAATTCAAACCTGTTAAATTTTGCTTTAAAAATTAACCTTTTGTTGCATCCTGTTCATATGGAGGGGTTGGACAATTACATATTGCATCAAAGCTATGAATAGTTAGAATATATAAACAGGAAGAAGTGGCTATTATGAAATAGAATAGACTGTGAGCCAAGTTCAAATTCTGGATAAGGCAGCTTTCATTTTTTCTTCCTCATAGCTATAGATAAAATATGGGTTATTTAATGCCATAATCTTTTAAAAATTAGCAAGCAATTATATATTCAAGTAACTATTCTTAATACTAATTATTAGTACAGTTATATGTTTTCAAATATTCCTAACTAATACTAATTTTCAAACAGAAATTTATTTGACCCATATAGGGTACCCTATTAGGTACTAACACTTTGCATCAGACTGGAGCTGGGAATAATGGCAATAAATGGGCAAGTCCACACACTCCAGAACAATTTAATGTCATACCCAGGGCACAAGTGTAGAATAACCAAGCTATAGAATTATTTACCAACTTGGCTGACTTTTATGCTTAACTAGTCCATATTTAATCAGTTATAAACAATTGTATCTTGTGTTCATTTATTAACCCATATGAAAATATAGATTAACATTTAGATAAATAAAAAATATATATACAAACATTATACTGGCATTATGATAATAAATATATTAATGAATATGAATAAGGATCAAATTTTATTAAGATGGTGAAATTCTGTAAGTAGACACACATTCAGCATTAAAATAATTCTATACCATGATCACACAGCACCTCATTTACTGGTATTATAGTGAGTGGTAGTCTCTCAAACACCTTTATAAACCCTGTGTCTTATACACCAGGAAATACAGTAATTAACCATTTTGCATGAATTACAAAGAGCAACAAGTGACAGTAGGATCAGACATATATCAGACCATCAATCTGTATCCATAGACACTGGTGTTCATAACAGGGGTAGTTTTACTTGCCCAACATCCCAAAGCTACTAGCCAATTGGGGAAAACTATCCTACTCAAATTGGATAGCTATCAAGCTTAGATGATTTGTAATGAGCAGTATCACCTTAATATCCTGGTAAACTATACATTATATAAGCTGCAAGTTTTTTTCATGATGTTTTTATTTATGATAGATTCATTGAATATTATCCACAAGTCCAGCTTTTTAACCGTAATAATCTTATCCAATTCAATCTCTTTTCTAAGTGTCTTTAAAGTTTCACATCTGCAATCATTTTATTCAAGGCAATACATAATGTGCATATAAGGAAAAAGAAAGTGAAAAAAACAATTATAAGCAGGTTATAAATGTAATCTTACTGAATAATGATCAAATATGAGATATTACACCAATCTTCAAGCAAATTAAGGTGTAAAATTGTTTCCTAAAAGACAAAATTGGTAGAAAATGTGGTTCTTTATTTCTTGGTTGTAGAAGTTTGAGATATGTGTAAAATGTCTAGCAAAATGCAGAGACTGAATTGATCAATCTAAAAACATACTGACCCCTAAAACCAAAAAAAGGGTAAGGACAAAAACTATTTCTAGTTTCCAAGGACTAACTTGACTTCAACTAAAATTCAATTTGGCCACCACAATGGTATATTGGACAATCCTTTCACTCATTTTCCAAACAACAGCAAACCAAGTTAATAAGACTTTATCATTTATTCAGCAATTTACATCCAGGCAGTATCACTTTACACTTTTCATTTTCTAATTTTTTTTTTCATGGTAGATCATCTAAATAAGATACATAATTGTATTTTAATTAATAATATTCATTAAAAAATAAAAGAGCTTTTTGCATATCTCTTAATGTTCCAAGTTTGTGATTTAGTAAATGTTCTTAAAAAAAAAAAAATAAAAAATAAAAAAATGCATAAGAAAAAAAAAAAAAGATAGAGAAATTTCCTTACAACAAAACCATTATTGTTTTACAAAAAGTTTTATTACTTTTTTTAAAGCCTTTTTACATTAATTAACCCAAAGTTGATACAAAATTTAACAAAGTCAGAAAATCATAGCATTTTATTCATGCAGAGAAATTTTTTTTTCTAACACCAATGGTGAATAGAAAAAAAAAAAGCAGAATTAAATTCCTTGCTTGGATATTGACAACAAATTAGAAACTTCAAGATAAAATTCGTAATACAAGTAGTCAAAATGCATTTAAGTGAAAAGCTTCTAATTTGCATAATTCTGTTTTTACAGCAGTTGGTTCTTATGATACGTTAGTAATTCCTTTTCAGATTGAGTGATTGATTTTAATGGCATGTCAAACAGTCTAGGGTCATTTTATACCAAGAGGTTAGGGAATTGCATTCATTTTACATTCATATTAATATTTTTTGTGTTGTTGTTTCATAAGAGATTTCTTTGCAGTTATATGATATCAAGTACTAACAAATACTAGGTCAGAGTGGACATGAGAGTAATGACAATGAAGAGGTACTTGATACTCCCAAGAGAACCAAGAATAGAGCTTCACCATCAGATGCAGTTTAATTATACCTAAACATCCCTTTTGTGGGAGGTGGGGTCTTATCCTTTTGCAGAGGATACAGTCAGTGCATTCAAAACTCTACCAACAGAGTAATTCATCATCAGAATCTTCTTTTTATAACTTGATACTGTGTAACAAGACAAGAGCAGGTTTGTTTTAGGATTTGAACATAGTCCAAGAAAGTGTCACTTGTTGGCAAAAGGATTGAAAGGTTATCCTTGATTTGGGGCAGGTGAGATGTTAGATAGTTATAGATATCTATCATGGAACTAAATCTAAACCTTTCCTTTATGCCATTTTGTATTTCTTGTGTTTCCCATAAACCTTAAAATATTTTCCTACACTTGAAATACATTTTTGTACAAGAAAGTTTTTTTTTTTAAATCATTGTATGTTCAAATATTCATTTACATTAAAAAATAAATTGAACATTTCTTTTTTAAATTGTTCATTTTATTTCCAACAATACCAAAAATATTTCCCTAAAATTCACTTTATATGATTTTATGTTTTAAAATCTCTGCAAAAAAGTTTAATTTCATATTTGCATATTTCAAAGTTAACAAATTGAATTTTTTTGCATTCTTTTATATACAAATTTCTTTGGCTTTTCAAACACCACTTTCTTGTATTTCATGAAACTCTTCCAAAATTTTGATAATACTGTTTTTACATCCAGGATAACATGTTTTAAAACAAGGAGAGCATGCTGATAATTGTTAATAGACATAATCTACAACTCGGGTAATGGCAAATCCAGCCCTTATTTCTTTTAAACAAAGAGGCAGGTACTGTCTATGTGGAAGACCTCCTGGAACAGAGCTCTTACTTTAATCAACTACCAACAGATATCCATGCTAGGCGTCAAATTCAATTATTTAGCCATTAACAAAAATAATTAGCCTAACTTGGACAATGGCATGTTATAGTCCCCTTCTTGAGACCACATGCAACCAAGAATAACTTCCAATTTTCAAAACAGTTGGTTAAGTCATCTTCAGGGTTTTCAATCAACTGTCTCATCATCTTTATGTTGCCCATTGTCTGAAATCCTCTTTTGGTAGTGATTTGAGAAAAGCCCAAACTGGATTTTAGGGTATGGGTACTAGCAGAGTTGAATGATGCAATATTTTGTATAAAAAAATTCTAAAAATAACGGATGAGACATGAAGATTGAACAGTAAAGATATTCAAAATGGCAGGATACTTTTAAGACAGTCTTTTGAATCCTAAATCTTCTTATTCTTGCACTGCTGGTTGCTGATTTCCTTTGATTGCTGCCTGCAAGCATTCCATATTTTGAGGGAGTTCTGCTTGTTAAAGGTATTCCAGATAATGGATTATATTCAGCTGATTCCCAGCCTAGTTTGAAGTGTCACTTCACTCTTTCAATAATCCTTGAAGGATTCTTAATCATTTGAATAGTTGCTATGGTTGAATGTCCAAGTTTAAAGCAAAACCTGATGCATATTTGCTGTCCTCTAATTTTCTATAATTTAACTTGAAAATAACTACTATGTCCATTATCAATATTATCCTAATGAAGACTATTTTAACATGCTGACAATTTTACAATACATGGTAGGAAGAAAATCTTTCCCAGATTTCACATATAAATTCAAAATTTAAACACACAGATTCTGTTTTAATGGCGGTCATGCAGCACAACCTGTACTGAAAAAGTTCTATTAACAAGTCTATGTAATGCCACAATATTCATGATTCTATACAGCCGGTATGGGCAACCTTTTTTTTTGATAAGCGAGCCATATGAGAAATGGTTCATCATCAAGCAGGACACATTAAAAAAAAATTCAAACTAATTTTTCATTTAAATTACATCAACTATTTTCACTATGAAATACGATACACATAAGAAATAGGGCAAAATTGAAGTCTTATACAAGTCCTTCAAGAAAGCATTAGAAAATTAATTTATGCTCATCTTGTATATTAATAAGAAAAGTGATATTTCAGGAAAAAGGGTCAAGATTCTTCTGAGTGTGTGAGATCTTAGGGTGCTTTTGTGAGTCACTTTTCTGTTAGAAGATAATAACTCTTCTACTATGGAAAATGAAAATGAAATATAGAAATCAGTTTTACATTGTAATTACTTTGTTCACTGATGAACAGTCAATCTAATCCAATCGCTGCCCGCAAAAACCATTAAAAAAGTCATTAAATTTTAAGATTGAAAATAAATAACAATTTCCTAACTTATTTTTTCAAATGATATGTTTTATTTTGTTTTAATTTTTCAAAGGAGATTGTTAAAGTAAAATATGCAAATTAGCTAAATCCAAGAAAGAAAAATGCTACCTATGTCAAGTTATATAGCAGGTTACTCTGAATTCAAACCTGTTAAACTCCGCTTAAAAATTGACCTTGCGTCATATCCTGCCCGAGTGGAGTGGTTGGTAAAAAAATTGAGGTGCACATGGTGTAATGGTTATCGTCAAAGGAAATGGACACGGCAACACGAGTCCAAATCCTGGACCAGGCTAATTGCATTTCAAATAGCACTAATACCCTTGGGAAAGGTATGAATCCAATTATTCTCCCTCCAGCTATGGGTAAATAGTAGGACAGACTGGGTTCTTCAGCCTTGGTGAGGCAACTAGTCTAGGAGAAGGAAAACTCTGAATTGAAACCTGTTAAACTCCGCTTAAAAATTGACCTTGTGTCATATCTTGTCTGAGCAGAGGGGTTGGTAAATATGTATAGCAGGTTACTCAGAAACTTCTTTGTGTTGGGACTCAGGGGTTGTTTTAGTGACACAATTTTATATAGAACCTAGATAAAGAAAAACAGAGAGGCAAACAGAATATGTTTGACTGAATGACACAGGCACTTCGCTTCTGCTTATTCTATAAGTAATCTGTTCAAGTCTTTATATGAGTCACCTGACATCTGGATGGAATGAATTCAAAAGGGCACCATATTTTTGCATCAATTCTTTCTCTTATTTCTAGTACAGTTCTCCTTTCCTAAATTCCCCTCCCACTTGTTCTTCCTCCAACTTTTTAAAGAAACACATACAACTCATCATTGTGTTTGTCATTTAAAATGTTTGTTCACCTGAAGATGGTTTCAGCTGGAGCTGAAAGTTGTTTGGAAAAATATAGCACCTTTTTGAATTCATCCAGATGTCAGGTGGCTCATATGAAGACTTGAACAGATCACTAATAGAATAAGTGAAATGTCTGTCTTATTCAATCAGACATTTTTAAAGAAGAAAATGCTGCCTATATATTTCCACATATAGAGGTAAGGAGAGATAAGAAAGTTGACTTGAAAAACCAAAATTTGGAGAAGTGTTTAATGTTTTGCATGTTTATGTGCTGTGTCTGATAATGACTGGAAAAAATATTTTTAAAGAATATTGGAAAAAACTAAACAATGTGGCTGTCAAGGCAATGTATCTAGGAATGCCAATCATCACAGATCTTTAAAAATGTGAAAAGAAAAGCATTCAAAATTCTGCATAGGACAATTTTTTATGAAATTAGAAGATTTTGAAATATCAGTATTGTGTGTGAACCACTTAGTTTTGTTTTTTTTTGCGATTATACTCTTCAAAAATTTTTATCTTCCAAGTATTATTTGTTGATGTTCATAAATGAACAAAATATTATATTAAATGAATAAAATACTCCACCAAATTTTGCTTTCCGAGTCTTATTTCTTCTATTCTGCCAGACATTTTATACAATATTCATGTTGTATCTTTTCAGTTAAAATTTTTAAAAACTTTAGGATGATTTTTCCTTGGAAAAACATGCTCATTCTTTGTTACCAGATATTTTCTTTTAGACTCTACTTTAAAATATAAATAACTTGTTTGATTTTGTTGAAATATTTCTCCCAGCCAACAATAGAACAATTAAAAATTAAAATGTCCGGAAAAGTTGTTGAAAATTATATTGTTAATAATTGAACATTACTTTCCTTTATTCTTTTATCATTTCTTCCTGTCTATGCCAGTTAATTTTCTACAATCAGAATCAATATATTATTTATTATCAATCAAACATTAAATTTAAAAGTCTAATTAAATCAAGCAATAACAAACACGCTGCTACCTGAGAGTTTTGTGAATATGAACAGTACATATTGACCAAATGGTAAAATAAACTTTTGATGTTACTCTTTACAAGATTGGTTTATATATGATGAAATTATTAGTGAAATAAGATAGCAAAATAATTTAAGTTTCTCACTGAATGCCTAATACCTCTAGGTTTGTGCCAAAACTAATCTCAGCTTTGTAAATAACTGGGGTTTCATGTGATATAATGCTTAGCAAGCTTGACTATCAGACTTATTGTAACTAAATTCAATTTTCAGAGGCCTTCTGCCAAAATGAGTTCAGCTTAGTAAATAGCTGGGCACTTCACATGGTGCAAGCATTAGGAGGTCAATGAAGGTGTGGGTGGAAACTAGTTTTTAAGTCATTTTTTTTTAATTGTCACATTGTATGAACTTTTGGATAAAATTAGGTGTTAGAAAATCTTGAAATGTTCATTGAATAACTTTTAGTCAAACCATCTGGGGTTATTTAATGCCTAGAGGTTAGGGAATTGCATATATGCAACATTTTTACTTACATTTTTTGTGTAGTTCCTTGAGAATATTTTTGCACACGTTATATTAAAAGTATACCTATTTTATACAAATAATTTACAAACAGATCTATTTGACCAATAAATGGGACCCTAACAGGTATTATCACTCAGGGTCAGAATGGACTTGTGAGTAATGACTATGAAAGAGTACTCAACATTCTTCAGAACTCAAGAACTCATCACCACATACTGTTAGTGTCATACACTAATGACACTCTCTTTTTAGGGAAAGGTGTCTTACACCTATGCAGGGGGATATAGTCTGCCTATTCAAAGCCCTGCCAAAGGAGCAGTTTATTCTCTGTGTTTCATAGTTTACAGAGCTCAGTTTTTTGTGTTCATTTTTCAAGCTGGTAAAAAAAACATTAATTTAAGAAATCAAACTTAGCATAATGTCTGTATTCTTAAACTCAACAATTATTTAGATTGATCATAATTATCTTTATACTTTTCCAAGTAAAAATATACACAAAATGACGACTGTCAATGACTTTTTCATAATTTTTTATACACAACATAGACACTGAATAGCCAAACTTACTCAAACAAATTTTGAATAAAAGCCCATCTTACTTACTGTTAAAATTATGAACATGTCCTACATCTGATTGTGAGGCTAAAGTTCTGAAGCTTTGAGGAATGTGGAAGACCTCTTTATTATTATTATTTTCAGGTTCACTCTTACCTTGTGTTAGAGTACCATCTATGGGTCAAATAGAACTGTTCAAGTTTATACTAAAAATTATTATTAATATTAAATAAAATTATCACTGTTAGATCACAATACTTGTAATCATTTAACTGTGTGCAAACAATTGATCTCAAACTCATTTTAAAAATTTATCAATAAACAATTCACTTACAAATTATATATACATATATGTTCTTAAACACAATTTAGTGCTAAGTAACCCACAAAGGTTGATACATTATAAAACACAACCAACAGAGTTATGAAAAATAAAATAAATTTGGCGACCATAGTCGAGAGGGATCCAAAGTCTCCCTTTTCAATAGCTACTATACCGAGGTATAGAGAAGGGTGCTAATCCTTTCCCTGGATTGCTCTACTTTACCCTTGATCCATACCTTATAATGCTGAGTGTTAAGTAAGGATACATCAAGTACCATTTTTTGAGTCTTTGGTATGACTCGACCTGGGATTCAACCCCAGTCTTCCGGGCTATTGGCACAGGATTCAATCCCTTGTAGAGTTATACCAAAGACAAAAAATGGTACTTGATGCTGCCTGGCTTAATGCTCAGCATTATAAGGTATGGATAAAGGGTAAAGTGGAGCAATCCAGGAAAAGGAGTAGCACCCTCCCTCAGTGTAGTAGCTAATGAAAATGGGCTTTCAGGTCTCCCTTGACTACAGTCACCAATTTTACTTATGAAAAATAATTAATGCTAATGAGAATCTTTCATTCCTTCCTCGATAGAAGTGAACTTGGGAGTAATGGCAATGAAAGAATATTCCACACTCCACAGATCTCCAAAACTGGAGCCTCATCTTTTGATACAGTTTAGTGTTATATTCATGCCAAAAATGTCTTTTAAATGATTGCCTTGTATTAGAATGATTCACACACACACACACACATATATATATATATATATATATATTTCAATTTTTGAGCTGTAAAGACAAGTGGCTTTTTTTCAGAAACCCACAAAATATAAAAATATAAATACTTTTACTACTTATAATACTTTTTTTTTTTTGCTCTCCCTACCAAACACCCCACAAATACTGAGCATTATACCCTCCTTCAGATGTCTGTCAAACCTGTATTGAACCATGCATTATAAATTCTTCACTTAGTAAGAATGTTGAAAAGGAACTTCTCTTCAATCAAAATCATTTCAAAGACAGTTGCAATTATTGGATCTGATATTACAATTTCTTCCATGTGATAAATTCTTTTTACCAACAATTCTTTTTTTAAAAAAGAAATTATTTTTTTCTCCTTTTTATTCTTTTTAAAATTTCTTTAAACTTTTATTTCTTTTCTTGTTCATTATAATTTTTTTTTATTTACTTTCTTTCTTTCAACCACCTCTTTCTTTTTCTATTCCACATCTTTTTTCTAACTTTCGAAACTTGTTTTCTTGTTTTTCCAAATATCTTTGGGCTTTTTAGGGTTTATTTTTATCCTTCTCCAAATAATCATTCCAGGTTTTGTTTTTTCTTCAAACTTTATCCATTTCTTTCTCTTCCCCATGTTATCATTTTCTTTTCTTTTTAAACAAATTTCCATCTTTTTTCATCTTTCTCATTTCTTTTTTCTTTGCTTTCCACTCTCAATTTAAAATCTTTTTCTTTCTCCAAAAACATCATAGAACTGTCTTACTTTCTTTAATCAAAATTCATCCCTTTCCTTTTATTCTTTTCTTCTCCTTGGAATACATTTACTTTTCTTCCTTTCTCATTCTTTTGTGTTTTGCTTTCCTACCTTATTTAACAAATTCTTTTTTCCTTTCTTCATATTGAAATTCCATTTCATTCTAATTCTTTTGCTTTCATCAATCATTCTTTTCTTTGTTCTCATTCATCCTTTTGTTTTCTTGCTCTCCCTATATTCCTCAAGGATTCATCAACAGCTCATTAAAATTCATTTTTCTTTAATATATACCATCACTGATTTTTTGTATTCAAGTCAACATAAAAAATTTAACAAATGGAAATTTAGTGCATATTTATTTGGGATTAAATTTAGATTTTATTCACAAAACAATTTCCAAGCATCTCAAAAATGTTAATCATAAGTATGATAATATATTTAGTACACGGGGCTTCATCAAAAATTCTGTTAGCATTTTTAAAATCTAAAAATGTGAATAAAGACATGTACAAAGCAGAGTAACTTAACAGGATCCAACTCTCCACATGCTCCAAGGAGGTGTTTAGAGTTGCATTGGCTATTATTGCCTCTAATCAGAGGTCTTGTAATTCCCTTAATATTGCTTTCCTTCAGGATATTGAAATTGAAAGACCAGTTTATGAACAGCTACCACCTGAGGCAGTCAGTGATAGAGGCAAACATTGGAAGCTAAATAAATTTGTCTACAGTCTGACAAGGAACTGATACCTAACAGTGAAGAATTCATTGCTACAACTAAGAGCAGAAGTATGTAGATTTGACCAATATATATTCACATGGTTCTATCATGGAGAACTACCTGAGATTATTTCTACACAAACAGGATGAAGGATAAAATTTGACTATATTTGCACTGAGCACGGCACCAAGAATTTAACTATAATTATGGCTGGTTATTTTATGGCAAGCGAACTCAAAACAGACACTTTAATGTTCATTATTTAACAATGATATCTAACATTTGAGAAAACCCGCTCTATACTCTACCTATCCAGTTTTGAAGAATAAATCAAATTCTCTAGTTTCCCCTTTTCTGTTTTAATGGCTAACCTTAAGAATTTTATATCAAGCATCAGGCAGAGAATCTCTTGAAAATAGGAAGCTATCCTGGCATCAAAATTCCAAATGAAGAAATCAAACACTTATTGTTCTTTGACGTGAATGATTCTTGTTGTTAAAGCACATATTATCAGGTTTAAGGGAAAGAAATTAATAGAAAAAGATGAGCAAAAATGGCCTACTATCTACCTGAAGCCTGCATTGGGATCATACAATCAAGAATAATGATTAAATTGCTATGACCATTGTTCTACTTCCTCCTATGTTTCCATTCAATGCTGTATTGGGTTAAGAGTTTTGAAAATTCTTGGCCAAATTAATACTGAGGAGCAAAATTATCTTGCCTGAATCTGAAATCATCCATTTTTCCAAAGGTGAATTCATGGTAACAAGCTTTGGAAACATTGTTCTTGCCAGGGCACTTGGAGTTTCAGAATTTTGACTCTACTGAGCAGACCTATCAAGAATAGCCATGTTGTCTGTGCAGAAAGTAATTATCCCCTTCAAAATGTGAAAACTCAACAAGCAGGCAAGATAATCTAAGATCTTATTAATCCCAAATAGGGATTTTCATAGAATTCTGCATTGAATATTCTCAAGTATCATGCTATGAATCAGTCATAAATCCTTAAAATGTTTGATTACTTTTACAAAAGACTGAAAAAAAAAAAAGAAAAGAAAACAACCTATGACATTCTTACAATTGTATGAAGGATTCCTTTGTATCTAATAAGAGTTTTTAGTTTAAATCTCTATTTGTAGTTAGGAAGAGGTTATCTGTCCTTTACTAATGAATAAAGAGTTAGATGCTGAGTTATAGAATTTAGAATGCAGATTTATTGGATCAAAGAAAAGATTTTAATATAAAATTGTGTTCCTCATGGGAAAAGTGGGGGGTTTTCTTTGAAAGAGGGTTTGTAACAAACAACAAACAGTAAAATGCCATGTAGCTGCAATATTTAACAAATCATACAGAATCTGTCAAAATTTCCGAGATCAGGAGAAGTGTTGGAGTTAAAGGGTTTCAAAAGGGTTTACATTATTTATATAATTTAAACTATTATTTTCATCTAAGTTGATATACTCCATCTACTTCCATTAAAACAGTCTACATACTTAATTGAATAAAAAGGTTTGATTTTAAATTCTTTGAAGATTACTGAATTTGGCAAAAGACACCTGAAGAAAGCAGAAGGATGAACACAGTCATAATCTAAGTATAATAACCAAGATAAAGATAATTGTCTAAAACATGAATACTATTTCTGAAATTTACAAACTGCAAAAAAATAATTGAACTGATTTTTCTTAATAAAATAATTAGTCACATTTAACATTATTGAATAAATTCATAAAGAGATTTATCAGTAAAAATGTTAAAATCAATAATTTTTTTAATGTACCTAGGTTAATTTTTTAAAAATATTTCTTTACCAAGGGGTAATGAAATTTTTCACAGAATATTATTAAGTTCATAAAATAATTTGAAAAAAAACATCAATATGGATTAATCTTTTGTGACAACTATGACAATTTATAAGTTTTACTTCATTTCAAAGTTTCTTTGTTTAATGGTATATCAACCTCAGTGAGTTATTTAATGCTAAAACCATTTTCGTGATACTATTTAACACATAGCTAGGGGAGATAAGAAGGTTCATACTTTTCCCAAAGGTATTAGTCTGAAAGTGAATCTAATAGCACTACTGGAGTTTGAACTTACTTTCTTCAAAGCCACAGTCCAGCACTTTAGCCATTAAGCCACAGGAGCCCCCACCCCTAACTGACAGCCAAGATAGTAAAATAAGCAGAAGGAATTTTTTGACATTTTTATGTGATTTGAGTATTGACTGATATAGATGGATAATTCAGCCAGTTCATTTGTCATTCAAAGATATTAGCATCACCCATGTTTTGTTAACATCAGAACACGTATAAATCATGTTGAATATATGATAAATGAACAATGCTCTAAAAATTTGAAAAATAACTGAACTTCCAAATCCAAAAGTTATCCAAGAAAAATCAGGAATAAGTGTGAAAGAAATAAATGAAAAGGAAAGATTGAAATCACTTTATAAAATATAGAAAACTTTATTCAGAGAGTAATGTCTCTGAGCTTTTAAATGCCAGATTAACTGTCTTACTGAAAGAAACAAAACAAGGATCATAATCCTATAAGATAGTTTTAAAAGCTTATAGTTTTGTTCTTTACAGAGCAATGTATTTAAGATTTACAAGTTATTTGGATGATAAAATGTACTGCACACATCCTTTTAGTGAACAAATCCTCACCAATGAAAATAGAGGAAAGATGATTTCAAAATTAAATTCGGATGTATATGTGGAAGGTTTTTTTTGTTTTTAAAAATATGTTTGAAGGTCTAGGATGGAATATTCTAATTATTTCATGAATTACTCAAATGAGCATCTTGAGCTTGTTTCAATCATTGTTATGGTAATTTATCTGCGCTAAGGTAGAAGTCAATATTCCAGCGGACTGCCCTAACAGTCAGACCAAACAGTCTCGCTGGTAACCCTCTTCTTTATTTATGTTGTACTACTGTTCTTTTGTTGATATATTTGTTTAACTCAATTTCTCTCTTGTGTCTTATTTCTGGCCCCTAACAAAGCCACAACAATCATAAAATTTTAATCAGAGTATTCTTTAATCTCTTTGAGGATGTCATTTCTGGTAATCTTCAAGAAATACATAGAACATCCAAGAACTAAATAGAATCAACTACTCAAGTCAAGCCATGCTAAAAGCACTCATTCCTGTCAGATCACCAAAGTTAAGTAGGGATGAGCCAGTTCAGAAATTGGATGACAACGTTTTAACTGCAGACGCTGTAAACAAACTGAGGTCTGAGTTTCAAACGTACCAAAGCTTAGTAAATAATTATTATTTAGTTATTTTATACTGAAAATAGCTGAACACTTTATACTCACTCACAGTATCAACATTTTCAGAGTCAATGAATTATTGTAGTACTGAATTATTCTTAACATGATCTCAAATTTATTTGACCCCTAGATGAAACCCTAACAGGTACTACCACCCCAGATCAGAGTGAATCCGACAGTGACAGTGCTTAGAGTTCATGCCAATCCCGAATTTATGGCCTCCACTCAACTATGTCAGTTTTCATGTAGTATTTATATAAAATGCAAATTTTATTAAATCCTGATTAAATACATTAATCATTTTTGGATGGATATCATATCATTTTTGTAAACTAAACTTTATAGCATTGGGACTGTAATAAAAAAAAATCAAACAAATAAGTAGCAGTCTAAAAATAAGTACATTATATATATATACAATTTTAGTTTTGGTTACAGGGGTGATGCAATTCTATTTTGACTCAAAAAATGGTACTTGATGCCGCCTTGCTTAATACTCAGAATTATAAGGAAAGGATCAAGGGTAAAGTGGAGCAATCCAGGGAATGGAGTAGTAGCAACCTCTCCTACACATCATTGTAGTAGCTATTGAAAAGGGAGACTTTGGGTCACCCTTGACTAAGGTCACCAACTTTTATATATATATATATTTATTAGAGTATAAGACTTAAAATACTCTAACTTAGAGAATAAAGTAATTTCTAGTCAATTTAGAAATTTAATCTCAATTTAGTAGGGTCTGCATTCATCCAGATTCTCTTCATAATGAAGACAGCTATAAAAATATTAACTTGAATCCTTCACACCTTCCTAAATAGAAGCATTAGCGTCATTGTGGACTGCTGTTATAATGGAAACCTAATAGCTAATCTAGAATATTATGAATTTTTGATTATGAGAATTGGTAAATAAAAGTAAAATTATTTCTTGACAGGACTTAAGGCTAGATGATTTGATGTTTTGACATGAAAAATAGGCAGTTTGACATATTCAAATTGTTGGATGTTTTCCAGGCACTCTTAGGAATCCCCAGATCTAATTTTCACAGTCAATTGCCAATTTCCTTTGATTACAGCCAGCACGTATCCAACACATTTGGGTGCTGCTCTTGTTGAGGGCAATCTTGTAGAATGTGGATTTAATTCCAAAGGATTCCAGCCCAAATTTGAAACAGTGATACCAAAATTTTATTTGGGATTCACTTCACTGGAAGCCTACTAAATCAGTTAAATGATTTCCACACAAGTTTCAAGAAAAACTTGATGTATTAGCATTGTGTTGAAAACAAAGCAAAATTTCACTTAATTGAAAGGCATGAATCTGTCTCTTCTGCCCTCTTTATGAGGGATAGTGGGATAGCTTGGCCTTTAACTAAAACAAATAATATAGTATAGAGGTAGGGATCTTATATCCTTCAAAATTATCAAATAAAAACTTTGTTAGCCTTTGTGAAAGAGCAGTAATAATTGGGCACCTCCACTTAAAAATTTGATATCACAATGCTTAATTGAAAAAAAAAAGCATATTATGAATATGGTATTAATTTCTTTGTAATTTTGCTTTCAGAAAGCATTCACAAAATGTTATTAAACCATTTAGTAATGTTTCTCATTAAAGTCAGCTCTGATTGGCTATTCAAATTAACCAACCAACAGCCATACAAATTAGAAATAACTTCTTTTGACATTATTCTTTGACCAATTCCAAAATGCTCATAAATAAGCTAACTGACAAATTACACATTTATTGAAACTAATATACATATTGTTTAAATTCAATTTGAATATAAAAGCTTAAAATTCTTTCAATTTCAAAGGGTTATATATATATCTCAGTAGTGCATTGTGAAAAATATGGTGAGGTGAGTAAATAACACAATCATGATCTTACCGATGGAATTAAAGTTTAAATTAAATGCATTTCATTATCTCCAATTTGTCAACTGAATTCTGTATTTACAATTAACCTCCAAGCATAACTTTCAAAACAAAATTTAGCAAATTCAAAACAGATTTTACCAGTAGACTCAAAAGATTTCTATTTGCATTATTAAGTTATTTATGTTAATATCAATATTTAAGAACTATATGGATAAGTAACTATTTCAGAATTTAACTATATTTACAGCAGACAAAAAATATGAAACAATGCTGTGACTTTTGGTGTAATTTCTCTTTCATTAATTCAGCAGCTTCTGCTGATTCTTGCTGTTCTGTGATGTTTGACTTTAGTCTTTACCTAGATTTATAATATATTCTAACTCAAATAGTCATACTAAAGATTACTGAAAATTGGTTGGTTGGTTGTTTGGGTTTTCTGGCATATCAACCTTTCTAGGTTGTTAAAGCCAAATCCATTTTTATACAAATAAATAGTTCTATTTCAAACAATTCAGTTTAGCATGAGTACACAGTTTAATTGTCAAAAACATTTCTATTTCAAGCTATTCAGTTTACTATAAGTATAGATTTTGTTTACACACAGTTAAATATCAAAACAGTTCTATATTAAACAATTCAGTTTAGCATAATTACAGTTCCATTTCAAGTAATTCAGTTTAGCATAAGTACACAGTTTGATTGGCAAAAACAGTTCTATTTAAAGCTATTCAGTTTAGTCAAACAGTTCTAATTCAAACAAATCAGTTTAGCATAAGTATGCAGTTTAATTCTATTTAACCCATTGATAGGGACCTGGTAGTAATGGGAATGGAGTGGAGCAGGGAGCAATGGCAATGAAGGGGTGCTCTACATTCCCCAAAGCCCCAGCATCACCGGAACCTCACCATCAAATTGTTTAGTGTTATATCCAGGACACTCGTTTGGGGGGGGGTATTCTACAGCCGCAGCCGACTGGGCAATACTGAAAATTGAATTTTGTATATCAGAGATTCAAGAAACTAAAAAATTTTAAGTGTTGATTAGAATAAGTACAAACTCTCTGAAGTACTGTATAGTAAATGATATGTCAAACTTGATAAATATAATTTTATTAGATAAGCAATGTGTACTTTCCTTCTGAGGAATACATAAATAAGTGGTATCCTAAAAAAACATAATAGAAATTTATTTTTACATGTGGGTATCTCGGTTGTTGAATCTTATTTTGTTTTATAACATTTATTATTTTTTGTTTTTTATGTCTCCTTGGGCATCCTGCTTTTTATTATCTTTTTACAGCAACCTTAAAAAAATCTTTGCACAGAACATATACACAATGTAATACCTATATACAGATCAAATTCTGTTAAATAATTCATCTGATTGTTTCCAAAAATACCCTCTTAAATTCTATTTCAGACCATTTTTCTGAAAATTTTTTACACTATTTCTGTTTTTGATCTGATGAGGCAATTTGTTCAAAAAATATATTACTCTATTAACAAAAAAATCCAATTGGTACTTAGTTTTTGAAATCTGTCTTGATCGTATATTTCCAGTTTGAGGATAAATATTGAAAAAATGTCTACCATAATAACATTTGCCAGGAATGCTGATGCCGAAAGATTCCTAAGCTAATTTTAAAAAATTTGAATCAATGAACTTTTGGAAAATTTATACAAGTTATCAAGTTAATTCATTTTTAATACTTTAGAATAATTTAAATCAATATTTTCTTATCATCTGAGTCATGATGTAGTGGTAAAATAATTTTGATAATTTTTTCAACAATATCTTAATCAATTGTTTTATAGATTTCTTAAATTTTCTGAAATAAAAATCAGATTCTGTTTTATATTCCATACTTTCCATGTTCCAGTCTCTCATAACTACTATAATACCTGTGAATTTAATAATATCTGATGATTGAGGAATCAAGAAATTCTTATTGGTAGTTTTAATTTCTTTTTTATACTACCTATTAATTCTCAATCTCCAAAAACTGCAACCTTTAAACACAGTAGAGATATATAGCACACATACACTATACAATGATCTATACAAAACCCATATGCAATAATATGTATATTATTGATCTGATCAAAGGGTGAAATGGTAGACATGAACCTTAAACTCAAAGATCATTCATTCCTTTTGTTAATTACATAAGAAATCCAAGTTTAAAATCTGGATCAGTTCTGTCTACATATTAGTGATCTGATCATCATAGATGCAGTGAACAGTGAACAATGTTCTTGATAAATATTAATGAGGCTGCCTTTGTGAAAAAAAAAAAAAAAGAGAGAGAGAGAGATGTGAATGAGAAATTTGATAAGAACTGCATTAAATATGGGTTGCTTTTTGTCATTGTACATGTGCCTGTGTGTATATATTTAGAAGAACATAATTCTTACAGTTGTGTCTATGAAAAGACATTAAAGCAAGAGAAAAAGAGATCAGCTGAGATTATGCCATCAGGTGAGGCATGAAATTCTTATAGATGCAAAATGATGACTAGCATAGGAATGATCAGATTTTTATATATAGAGCTAAAAGAAATAAGGAGTAGTTGTCATGGTGGCAGCAGTTGTAGTAGTAGTGGTGGTAAGAATAAACTTGATAATATTGAGATTGATAATTGTAGTCATAGCAATAAGAGAAACTACTCTTGATAAAAATAAAAGGAAGAACACAAGAAGAAAAATGATGTCTAATGATTAAGAAAAAAATATGTCACAAACAAAATCAGAACTGTAATAGCAACAATAAAAACCTCCGTAGAGAACATGAATTGGATTTTCTGGCATACTGATTCTTATGCAGTGTCAGCCTTTCTTTGAGTTTGCATTTGGTTGGGTTGAGCTTATATTATTAAGAACCACCCACATATGTTTTTTTGCAAAGAGACGCAAAAAATATTTTAGCTACTGGAAGCATTCCATCAATTTTCTTTGAAACAAAGTCAAATAAACATGGCCCTATTAAATATTGTATAAAGAGTGTTTGGAGCAGGTGACATTGGCACTGATACTTTCTTTATGTTGAACACAGTTTGAAAATGAGGCTCTGTTTCTCTAACTACATTGAGAAAGATGTTTTTCACTGATCTTCATTTTTGTCAGTGATAAAAGGAAAAAAAGAAATTTTTTTAATGTCTTGTTCAGAGACATTAAAATAAAACAAGTAAAGTTATATCAGCCCTAATATAATAATATAAATTTAGTGAATAGATCAAGTTTGCATTATAACAGCATTGATGTTTCGATTCATAAAAGTGTGAAGGATTTTAACTGGCATTTCATAGTTATTCCACCTCCATCATATCAAGAATTTGGATGATTTAAAAATTAGATTCAGTATAAGCACATACCCCACAAAGTAATATTCACTTGCAATGTGGACTGGAACAATGATCTTAGAGAATAAGACTAAGACAAATATGTTGCTTTAAAAAAGATCTTGCTATAGTGTGCCATTTTCAGTGGGTTATATACAGTGCTGGACTTACCTATCAGCTAAATAAGCTATAAGGATAGGGCCTCACACCCATGGGCCTTATTTTTTGAGATATATTTTTACTTTATCCTTAGTTTTTATTCTTTAACACTAATGAATATATATATATATATATAGATAGATAGATAGATATATATATATACATACACACACACACAACTCCTTCACATGAGCAGGATGCAACACAAAGTTAATTTTTAGGTGAAGATTAACAGGTTTCAATTCAGAGCTTTATTTCTCCAAAACTGGTGGCTATACTAAGGTTAAATAGTCCAATTTGCCTTACTATTTACTCATAGCTGGAGGGAGAATAATTGGACTAATACCTTTTGCAAGGGTATAAGCACAATGTGAAATGCAGACAGTCTCATCCAGGATTTGAACCAGGGTATCCATATCTATTTCATACAATGATAACTGTAACACCGCCAAGTTCCTACTAAAAAATTATATATAATTTTTTCTTTATTATTAACATCAATATAAAAAATTATTTCACTCCATTTTTTTTCTTTTTAGGGAAGAGCTTACAATTTCATATAGCTTAGGGCCTCAACAGGTGAAAGTCCAACCCTGGTTTTATATATATATATATATATATATATATGTATATATATATGTATATATTATATACAGAGATAATAATCCAATTTTCATATGTGCATTAAAATTGACACATCAGAAGATTTTTATTAACACAACTACTCTAAAATGTACTAACTTAGAAAAAAAAAGCAATTTCTAATTCAATTTGAACTTAGCACTTGTGTAAGATCAGTGCTTGAACTCACTATAATTATTGTAATATCTCCAGGAAATAACTTTTATATACTCATTATCAAGTAGATCTCTTTTTTACAGTTACTTTTGGTACAAATTCTACAAATAGAATGTGGCTTGAGATCGAACTTTATAGCCACTAAAGGTGATTTTTTAAGGAAGTTTCTAAAATCTTGAATTACATTAAAATCTTTACAATTGTTTACTTCCCATCTGCAAACTCATAATCATAATGTATATAAGATCTTTACTTTAGCTATTTACTGGAAAAGCATATATATGAGAATTGTGGAACCAAAAATTTGCATATGCAGCAGTTCAAAACTAAGTACATTCCAACAAAATTAGATGTTTATGGTTACAGAATTTTGATGAAAAAAATTGAAGTAAAAAGAGGACACCATGATGAACATCCTCTTTTTACCCGGCCATAAGTATAGCACACTGAGTGAACATCAAACTTATTTGTAATGGGAAATTAGCCTAGTTTAGTAACCATTTCATGAGGTGAGATACTCCTTAAAAAACTAAGCATCTTACTAATTCCAATTGCTTTTTATTGCAAATTACTTAGGTCAGCATTACCACAACATTAACAAAGATAGGCACATATATAATTGTTAGAAATAGATTCAGTTAACCAAGTTCAAATCCTGGATAAAACTATTTGCACTTCCCTTAATGCTAATTCTCTTGAGAAAGGCATGAATCCATCTATTCTTCAGTAGCTTTGAGTAAATAACTGTGCAATTAGAACTTTCAAGCCTTGGTATGGCAACCAGTCTAGGTTAAAGTTAATACTGAAATCAAACAAGCTTTACTCCACTCAAAAATTGCCTTTTTTTTTAACATCCAACAAGTGAAAGAGGAATTGAGTACTTATATGTAATTCTCATTTTGATTGTATTATGAACCACAGCAAATAATATCCTGGTATCTTTGGTTAAAAAAAATTGACAGATTTTATTTAGTTTTATGGCATATCAACCACTGTAGGTTATTTAATGCTAAATCCCTTTTATACATACATATTAAAAATATGATTTCTAAACTCATTTCGTAGATAACATTTTTATATGAGCCTGAGCTCATTTTTATATGAGCCTGAGCTCATTTTTTTTTTTTCACAGTTAAATGATTTCACTTATTTCTATCTAATATGAATAATCCTATTTATTAATCATTTGTTTGCATACAGTTTAATGTTTTCAACTATTGCTATGTATCACTAAGAATTCAACTAAACATCAGTCATTTGTTTACACACAATTAAATGATCAAACAGTTCAATTTCAAACAATTCAGTTTAGCATCAGCACAGTTGAAATGTCAAAAAGTTCTATTCAATCCTTAGATAGGACCCTATCAGGTGCAACCACTCTTGGCCAGAGTGGATCTGGGAGTGATGGCAATGAAGGAGGACTCCATATTCCCTAAAACTCCAGAATTACTGGTACCTTACCGTCAGATTGCTTAGTGTCATAATTTAGACACTCATTAGGGAAGTTTTGCCCCTCTGTAGAGATGAAGTCCGTGTATTATGCAGCCCCAGCTGACTGGGCCATGGTAGGCATGAACTTAATTATGGATTACACTGTACAGTTACATTCAAGCATATTAATATCATTCAACTTGGAAAAAAAGATATTAAGAAAACCTTTTGTTTAAATTTAAAAAAATATCTTTTATATTTTTGTTAAGCACTTGACTGAAAGTAAAAGAAAGACATGCCACTTGCAGCCTGATCTTGAAAAAATTACACTTTGATGAAGGCCAAGTGGGTAAGTAGGAAAAACAGAATCAAAATTCAGCATCCAGCTTTATTTACAAGCTAGTTCAGGGAAAATTCAATGGTCATTGACAGGATTATCTATTATCTCAAACTTCAGCACTTCACTCCTCCTTAGCTGATACTGTCACTCTTAAATAAGCACACCTCTCCCCAACAATTTTCATGATAAAAATTTCATTTTATTCTAAACCAAAGATACCAGAAAATGAAAGTTCTTCCAAACTGTGGTCACGTCAGTATTACGTTATTGTTACACCACTAACAAAATACCAGGAGAAAAAGCAAAATAGTTCCTATACAAGGATGTTTTGAACAGAAGCAGCACCCTACAAAACAACAGTTAAATGGACACTGACATACTATCCCACAAACCATTCAAGTGAGACATGCGGGAGAATTAAAGATAAACTCAATAGACTCCTACTCATGTTGGCTAATCAGCAAAAACTTATATTCATCCATTTTATGTAGACACTAGATGCCATCTAGATGACTGATAGAGACTGATGATGAGAGAGAGTCAAGAGAATCCATACTGTCATCATGTCTTGATGATAAAGATGATTACTGAACTCTATAGCACTGAATCTGAATATGTAGAAGTCTGAAAATAAGTACATCCCAAGGCAAAATTCTATATAGTAAGCATTTTCAAAGCAAAATTGTTCTATTGGTAGGGCTGAGAATCTGTTGATTGCAGAAAGATAATACTATCACTGTCCTCCTCCACCCAAAAATATGGTATTTCCAGGTATGACGCTAAACTGTCTCCAGTAGTTAGACTGAAATTCTGAAGTTTTGGAGACTGAGGAGTCAGTTCTTTATTACCATTATTTCAAGGTAAACTGATCCAAAGTAGTAGTAGATGCTGAAGTTCCATCTAAGAGTCAAATAGATCTGTTTCAGGTAATCAAGTATTTACCTATTTAAAATGATTGGAAAAGATATATTTTTGTACTGTATACACTGTTGGAGACTATAATTGTTAAACTGATTTCATGAAATAACCCAAAAAAGATTTACATACTATAAAAAACAAACTTTCTTTTTTTTTCTTTTTTTGGCTACAAAATTTCAATGATGTTCAGTAATAAATAATACCTAATAATATCCACTTAGATTGTTTAACTTTCCACTACAAATAATGAAATTTTATATTTTTAGTTTTGGAGAAAATTAGTTTTTTTGTTGAAAAATTGTTAGGTGTCTACTTACTGGGAGTACTGAACACCTTCTCATTCTCTACTTTGCAATCTTTAGCGCTTATCCTTATTTTCATCCAAATTTTAAAGAATTGTGGGTCAGTTTCAGATGTCATAAAATAAACAAAAATGATGTAATAATATTTCCAATTTTTTTTTTTCTTTCTCTCAATCACTCTAAAGAATTTTTTTTTTTATTGTATGATCTTCCACTAGGAATAATAAAATTGAGATGTTCTAATTTATACATGATATACAAGGTATAACATAATTTGTATTATTTTTGGATTACTTTTCTATACATATTTACCAGGCTATTGGCCTAATGAGTAGAGTGTTTGCCAATGGCCCAGGAGACCGGGGTTCAGTCCCAGGTCGAGTCATACCAAAGACTCAAAAACAGTACTTGATGCTGCCTAGCTTAACACTCAGCATTATAAGGTAAGGATCAAGGGTAAAGTGGAGCTATCCAGGGAATGAAGTAGTGCCCTCCCCTACACCTCTGTGTAGTAACTATTGAAAAGAGAGCCTTCAGGTCATCCTCAACTAAGGTTGCCAACTTTTCTTACTTTTTTCTATATATTCTATATAAAATTTCTGTATCATTTTAGGATGGACTTGTTTCTTAAGTTGCTGCAATTAAAATTACTTTCAAATGATAAAAATATCATTTAGGCTATAATGACAAATAAATGAAACTGTCCTTTGACAATCAAAAGTAAATTAAGTAAAATTATATCATCTTGAGAAATTTACTTAACTTCATAGAAGGATAAATCTCCATGTAGATTAATTTATTATTTATCTATATTTCCTAATTTCAAAGTTTTGCAGAATAATAGAAGCAGAATTAGAAATCATAAATCTTATATAATTCTTAAAATGGGTGACAGTTCTCTGCTTTCTCTATCATAAATGATTTCTCTTTGTGTCAGGCTTATGAATCAAGAAGAATTTGTTCGTGTCTCTTAGTATTCAAAAAGACACCTTTTCAGTCTCTATTTCTTTCATTCCACATACCTGTAGTAAGCAATCTGTTGGATCTGCAAGATTTATTAGATCCAACAAGAGATGAAATTACCTTTGCCAATTTATGTTATCTAAGGGAATGAAAACCTGCATTTTTGAAGCTATTCAGACATACTAGAAATTTGTGAGTTTTTGACTCTCCTTTAACTTGTAAATAATTGCTGACATTGCAACAAATCTCAGGAGTATCTTAAAAGAAAACAGGAAGTAAGTATAAAAATTGTTATTTATGTCACTTGTTCTAAGTCAGGCTATTAAAATTCTACCGTTGTATTTCTTGGTTTTAAAATTTCTTTATATTTCTTTCAAGAGAATTTGTTACTATATAGGTTCCAACAGTTGAGAATTTTAAAGAGGTGTAAGTAATTGATGAACTGTGAAATCTTGAAGAAAATTAACACTTTATTCATTGTTCATTTCTGTCTTGGTAAATACAGCTTCTGTTTCAATATTTTTTCTAATAGTTTGGTTTCTTTGTTTAATGGCATATAAACCTTTATGGGGTATTTAACTCGTTTACAACAATGCAGCATTTCAGCATGTTAACAACTAATTCATGAGTCCTCCCCAACTCCAATTTATTTTTTAAATGCATCTTATATTCCATTAGAATAAAATAAGATTATATGTTTCTTTCATCACCAAGCAAAATTGTTATATCTTATCCAGAAAGTTTTTCCTCGCTTGTAATATTCATATCAGATATCTCACCATTAGATTATCACTTCTGCTAGTTTCTATAAAATATTCTTATTGAAGAAATTTCAGATACCTGAATAAAAATTTCTGGGAGGATGAAATTATAAAGTTGTTTGAAAGCTGACCAAAGAATACCATGGAATAAAATAGTAAGTATACTGTTCAATAAAAGGAATGTCAATAATATTGGCTTGTATTTTTATTTAAATCACTAAATAATCTTTTTGGACAGCACTATATTTGATATACATTCTAAACTTTTTTCCAAGCTGCTTATTCTTCAATCCGAGAGATGTGTGAGGCTAATCTTTTCTCTAAATGTACAATATGTTGCTAACAAAAAAGCCAGTACCTCATCTTGTGTGTATATCACAAAGTTTTATTTAAAAAAAAAAAAAAAACCAACTTGATTCCATTACATATTTTCACAATTTCTTCCATTAAAATATATAATAAATTAGATACATAATGATTTTTTTTCCAAAATTAGGAATCAACTTAGAATGAGTAATGGAAGACTGATTTCAATATACAAACTGTAATCACAATCTTTCAATCCATTCTAAAAGATAAATGAAAAGAGAACATGTCTTTTTTTTCATAACAGCTGAAGATAAGTTCTCTTTATTCAATCTGTGTTGATTATAAACCTGTCTGCTCAATGATATTCAAGTGAACAGAAATTAAACAATGGCATTTATAAAGTTGGAGCTCTACTTGATTATACTTAACTGGACCATGAAATTTTACCCAAATATATTCTAATATGAAAATAAATCTATGAAAACTTTGAACTCAGTTTTGTAATATGTTGTTGTGGACCAGTAAAGGGTCCAGAAGAATAACACAACTCGGGTTTACATGGAACAAAGTATATTAACAAAAGTATAATATAACGGAGTGTTGAATGTCAGTCTGACTGCCAAAGTGTTAGGCTGGGTAGAACTTATAACTACCGAGATGAATGTTCTCCCGGTATTAATAGTCACGGAAGAGTTCATTACTGACCCCAGGTTGGGTACCATAACATATGTATTAATTCAATCCCTTTGCCATTGGAGTTTGTGACACAAACAGCCACAGCCAGGTTTTAAACTCACCATATCCTACAATAACAATTATGTTTAGTGTACCTCTGATAGTTATATGTAATTATCTCAAGTTATCTGAATTTCTTAAATGAAGCACTAATCACTTATTTTTAATTGGTTTATTTTTGTTAAATTGTCGTTATTTAAATGTTCAGATCTTTTTTACCTTCCACGAATAAGTAAACAGCATAGATTAAAAACTAAGAAATATCCTGAAACAAGATTTGAACCTGAATTCTGTAGCCCTTAAAGCCTGTTTTAAACTGATGATGTCTGTAGATGACAAACACCAATACAATATTAAAATTTTTTTTTAAAAACACAGAAGCAAAAATTGTGGCCAAACAAGAATAAAAATGGTATCAAAACAAAAAAAAAATGGTGGCAAATATTTCAATCATATTTACCCATGATTTTCAACCTTAAAGTATTATGTGTGGCACACATATTTCAGTATGTTGTCTGTGGAGTTACTCTCCAATGTTTTCATTACAAAGAAAAGAAATCTATAATCAATAGCCAATATAACTCTTGGAAGAAGTTTCAGTAGGGAATATTTGTTTGTTAGTTGAAAAATTCATTAACTTATTCTATAAGGGAGGCCATACTGTTAAAAACAATCTAGTAGATGAACTATTTTTATAACGATATTGTTTATCATATATTCTTTGCTTTTGTTTTGTTTCTTTGCTTTTTATTTTGTTATCATTATTCAGTATTTCTACTTTTTAGTCTTTTTTCTCTTCATTTTAGGATTAAAAAATTCTTAATAAGTCACTTGGATATTTTTTCAAAGTAATTGGTTGATATGCATTGAGATATGCATTTCATATTTGGTTCAACCTTATTTCATTCTGAACACAATTCTATAAGTAAATAAGAGTTCTGATAATTCCTTGTTTAAATTATTGTCTTCATTCAATCTACAACTATAATAACAATCAAATTACATATCTGCTTTTGTAAAAGAATTAAATTAATTCCCACTAATATGAAGCATACCGCATATCAGGATAATCAAAGTTATTCTGTAGCTCTCGTTATTCCTTTCTTACTGGGCTGAGTCACTGTAAGTTACCTTAATATAATTAAACCATACTTAATAATAACATAGAGCTTGGTTCAATGCTATTTACCACTTCTAATAAAATGAAATTATTTCTTCGATATTTACTTTGGTTCTAATTATTGGAACTATTTTTAGTATTGGCAAAAAGAATCCAAAAGTTAGCCAAAAATTACAAGAATTATTTACTCATCACTGAAAGTAGCTGGACTGTACACATTAATATATGTCAGTCAAATGTATAAGTCAGACTATCACGAAGTTCAAAGTATTGTGACTTCTGCTACTGAAAAACAAGAGATACAAAATTGAGTTCGGGGGGGGGGGGAATGCAAAAAAACTGGGAACATTTCCATGCGCAAAAAAAATTAAATAGAATAAAATAAAATAAAAACCATGAAAGAAAGTGTATTACAGATGATGTTATAAATAAGCTCACAAATATTGTTAACATAAACAAAATTCTGTTTGATACTGTTTTTTTGCTTTGAATTTTTTTAAGAAAGTGTGGCATTGCTACTAGTATGGTCAAGTGGCATAACACAGACCAAGAGCAGCTGCTACAATGTTGATGATGACTGATCTCTTAAAAACACAACTATCCTCAAATATGGGAACATTATTTTCTTTACTTTGTTCAGTTACTGAGGCTGGGAAAAATGTGAAAACAAGTGACAATGATTATTCAGGTAGATTGGTTTCTTGGTTTAATGGCATATCAACTTTCATGAGTTATTTAATGCCAAAGCCATACCTGTAAAAGAACAGTAGTGGTACTATTTAACCCAGAGCTGTGGGAATAAGAGGGTCTATATCTTTTCAAAGGGTATTAGTATGAAAGTGAACATAATAGCTCAACTGGAGTAAAAACTTATTAACAACAATGTTGCAGTCCAGTATATCAGCCACTACACCATGCAAACTTCTGTTAAGGTAAAAATTTTCAAGTCTTTTGCATTCAAGCAGTTCTTTCTTTGCTGTGAGAGGAACTAATTCATCTCATTATTTTGAGGTTCTTTCTGTTATAATCCTCACTACAACATCTCTCGCTTGACTGTGTCAAAACTCGGGAAAACTGAGGTCCTTCTATTAGGTTTCTCCTAACAGGGACCCACAACTTTTATCTTGCTCAGTCAGCTGAGGCTGTAGAATACACTGACTGTTTCTCTACAGAGGAGTAAGACCTCCCCAACAAGTGTCCTGGATATGACACTAAACAATCTGAGGGTAAGGTTCCAGTAATACTGGAGATTTTGGGAATGAGGAGCACCTCTTCATTGCCATTGCTCCCAGGTCCACTTTGGCCTGGAGTGGTAGCACTGCATACTTATGCTAAACTGAATTGTTTTAAATAGAACTGACTATTTGTATAAAGAAGTATTTGGCGTTAAATAACCTACAATGCTGTAAATGGAAATTTTTGCTGTGGAAAAACACTATCATTTTCTATCAAATAACAAAAATTAATAATGATTTCTATCTTAATTTCCATGCAGGTACTATTTACCAACCCCTCCGCTCGGGCAGGATATGACACAAGGTCAATTTTTAAGCGGAGTTTAACAGGTTTGAATTCAGAGTTTTCCTTCTCCTAGACTAGTTGCCTAACCATGGCTGAAGAACCTAGTCTGTCCTACTATTTACCCATAGCTGGAGGGAGAATTATTGGATTCATACCTTTCCCAAGGGTATTAGTGCTATGTGAAATGCAATCAGTCTCGTCCAGGATTTGAACTTGTATCGCCGTGTTCATTTTCCTACGGCGATAACGACTACACCACGGGCACCTTCCATGCAGGTGAAGACAATACAAAGGTGAGAAGTGCAAGACAAATCCAAAATCTGAGTGAGGCTTAGAACTTTTTGAATGACCCTCATAACATAAAAGTTGTTATCTTGAGTTTTATCAAATTTAGTCTTCCAGACAGACTTTTAACTTAGTCAATTTGTTCCTATGTTGGCTGCAGGACTTTTTTTTTGTATTACTTATCTATTAACATTGTGACCTCTTCATTCTAGTGGTCAGTATTTCCTATGCACTCACTCATAATATTACAAAAAAATAACATGATTTACGTAAATTTATCAGTTCATTAAAGATTATTTGTAAAATGATTAAACAGTCCAACAGTCTCAATGATTATTGAACTAATATCTGATTTTATATATATATAAAATGATTCTTCATCTAATAAATACAGAAACACACAATTATTTTGATTTTTTCTTATTTATAAAATTGATATTTTTTTATCATTATTTGGTTCTCAAATGTGCCTTGAAACATTTCAATGACATTACCCATACTTCAGGCTTTGTTTTTTCTCAAAAAGTTGTTTCCCAACTGCTTTGTTCATTTGTCAGAGAAAAAGCAAATTAGCAAAAATAAAAAAAAATTAAAAAAAAAAATTATCCTTATCTGAAGACAGGAAATTAAGAAGAATCCAACCTGGAAAATACAGATCCAAGAGTCAATCTTCATTTTATCTACTAAAACTTATTTCCTTTTTCAGAGAAGCATTTCAATACAATTTTTTATTTTCAAGTTTTTTTACTTTTGTTTCTTTCTCATCTTTTGTTTTTTTTACCTGAGATATATGAACTTACTTTATATATAAACTGTTAGTAGATAAATATTCTGAGACATAAGTTACTATGTATGAAAATTCTTGAGACATAACCAAGTGAACTTGCAGAGATTATTTTTCTATTACATACATCATTATTACACTTCTTTATTTTGCTAATCTAAGTCCTATGTTGCTACAAGGTAGAAAATTTAACAGATCTTATTTCATATATATATATATATATATATATGTGTGTGTATTTAAAACATAGATACAAAAATACATGTAATATATACACACACACAAAATCTTATCACCACTTCTCTCTCTCTCTCTCTCTCTCTCTCTATATATATATATATATATATATATATATATATATATTTACCAATACCACTGGACATGCAAGATTATATATGAAGTCAAATTTTTAAGCAGAGTTTAACAGGTTTGAAGACAGTTTTCCTTCTTTTAGACTGTAATACCGAGGTTAAAGAGCCTAGTCTGCCCTACTATTTACCCATAGCTGGAGGGAGAATAGTTGGATGCTTTTTTTTCCAAAAGTATTAGCACTATGAGGATTGCAAATAGCCTCATCCAGGATCTGAACTATGACAGCTATGCCCATTTCTGATAACAATAACCATTACACCACAAGTACATCCATTATATATATATATATATATATATATATATATATATATATACACACAAACACATTATGATATATATATATATATGTATATACACACATTACATATACATGCATAACTTACATTCACACACACATCCCACAGCACATATATATACACACACACACACACACACACACACTTTGTACATTACATTTTATATATATATATATATATATATAGTTGGTCAAAGGTTTCTCCACAGGATATCAACTTGATGTGAACTGCCAGACTATTCAGAGGCTACTTTTAGGACAATAGTATATAAGTGCAACAATGGCTGTCCTAATCATCTGACTCACAGTGATCAGAGGGTAACATCCGCAACCACAAATCCATAAATATGAATATTCTATATGACAGAAAATGAAGAGAAAATCCTCATGTGAAACTATATTAAAAAGTTGGTTCTTTTATTTAAAGTAATTGTGACATAAAATGTACTTAGTAACTTGAATTCAAATTCTGAACATTGATATTTGCGTTTTATGTCTTGCTAATGAGAAAGGCATGAATCTATCTCTTTCTCTTCCAGCTATGGTTTACAAATATAGTAGACTTGACTCACTGACCTTGTAGTTAAGCCAACTGGTTGAGGAAATGGAAAACTCTGAATTCAAACCTCCTATCAACACGACAGTATGTCACAGAGTAACCTGCTGTACTGAGCCAGGTAAAAGGTCATTCTTCGCTCCTGGTATCATATAAAAGGTGTCACATCTTACTTGGAGAAAAGATAGGCAGCTACAAATAACTCCTCCATTACCATGAGAAGAGTTGTAAAGGGGTATTTTTTAAAATGATGACCTAAAGACCAGAAAAAGGTTATGTGGCTAAAACATAACTTTTTATTTGATAATCATCATCATGTCGTACCACCAGCATGGATATCCTTGACCCTCTCTCGCCACTCCTCCCTATGGTTCATCGCTTCTGGTAGGTCTTCAGGGCTACATCATGTATCCTTACAGAGCTGCTGTATGTATGTTCGAGCTGGCCATCCTGCTTTTGTTCGGCCATATGAGGGGGTCCATAGGAGTACATCACTTATGAGCTCGTCCCCGCTTCTCCAGCAGTGTCCTGCATGTCTGGTCCATCTAACTTGGATAGTTTTCATGATGGGAGGAAAGTGGCTGTATAGTTGGTGCTTTGTGGGGTGTTGCCTCCATGACTTGTTCAATATCACTCACAGAAATATTTGATTATACATTTTTTCAATGTTCCACCATAATCATTTTTCTTAAAGGTTTTCAATTATTTCTTATTTGTCTATAATAATAATTCGTCTACACAGTTATATTGTATCAAGTATCCCCATTTAAGATTAACAATTTTCACACAAGAATATGGTTTCATATATTCATATTAATCTTTTTGTTGCACTTTTTAGTCTAAAATAAAAAAAATTTGTTATCTCACAGGTATATAATAGCAAGTATTCCTATCTAATGCTAATAATTTACACACACAATAATTCAGCTTCAAACAATTATTCCAATTCAATAATTACAATCATTTGTTTGCATGGAGTTATATAATTTCAAGCATCCTATAAAATACTGATAATTTTAAAACAAATCTATTTGACCCATAGATGGGATCCTAACAGGTGCTATCACACTGAGTTAGGGTAGATCAGAGAGTAATAGTAATGAGGAGGTATTCCATACTCCCAAAAGCTCCAAAACTGAAGCCTCAACACTAGATACAATCTAGTATCATATCCAGTATAAAAACTATTTTTAAAAATTTATCATTATATTACTGTACTTAAATCATTTATATTTAAATACATATTAAATAAATGCGAAAAACATGCTTTAATCTGTCTATAACTGAGATGATATCTAAGTTAAATAAGAGAAAATAATTTAGATTTTAAAATCAATAGAGTTATGTCCTTAGATTAAGTGATGTCAGAGAGAATCTATTATGAACTGAATATAAATGAAAAGATTTAAGTTCTAAATTTAGTAAGGAAAGAAAAAATAATATGCTGAGGTTGCTATGATCTATGGTAATGATGAATCATTTACCAATCATATAATCTTTATTACAATGTATTTTCATAATTGTTCTATTTAATCATTATCGATATCAATCTCTTATTGTGTCTTCTTATCAATTAAATTTATCAAACAAATTAAATCTATCAAACATAAAAAAATATAAATGGGATTCCGTACAATACACAGTGAGTTTTAAAATATATCTCCCTAGAAGAATCAACTAAAGTAGCATATCATTGCAAGATTTTTCATTAGACCATAGCACTTAAAATGCTTTAATACAAAGAATAAAACAATTTTCTGCCCAAGTTGCAACTGAATGATCATTTCATGAAGGTCAGCTTTTGTGTTGAATGCTATTTTTTTTTTAATCATCCAAATGTTCAGTAGAGATAAATATGAAGTGATAATTACAATTCTAACCCCTTCATAGATAGAAGCATCATTATCTGGGAGAACTGTTATAATGAGAACCAATCAGCTCATGAATAATTTAGAGTGTGTGTGTATATATATATATATATATATAGTACTAGTGATCTTGTTTCTTTGTTTAAAGGTGTATCAAAATTAGTGGATTATTCAATGGCAAAGCCATGCTTGTAGAAGGCAAGTAGAGTTACTATTTAACTCATAGCTGTGGGATAAGGGAGTTTATACCTTTATTAACCAGTGACGTGTGTGTGTGTATATATATATATATATATATATATATATATATATATATATAAGTTGGCAACCGTAGTCGAGGGCAACTCAAAGGCACCTTTTACAATAGCTACAACACTGACACATAGGGGAGTGTACTACTCCTTTCTCTAGATTGCTCCACTTTACCCTTATTATGTACATTCTAATGCTGAGTGTTAAGCAAGGAGGTATCAAGTACCATTTTTTGAGTCTTTGATATGACTCAACCTGGGATTAAACCCCAGTCTCTCGGGTCATTAATGAACACTCTACCTATTTAGTCAATAGGCCGGTCAACTTCTTATGAGTTATTTAATGCCAATATTTATTTTATCTGTAAATGTCTATTTATAATCCTAACCATTCATATTTTCAAAGTTACGTTGTAATATTTTTTTTTAAATAACACTTTCTTTAATTTGGCTATAATAATCATTTGTTTGCACATGTTATCAAATATTCTTCTCTTATACAAATAATTTGTACTCAGTGATATGATTTGAAGCATTTCTATCAGATAATTTACACACATAAATGGTTTCTCGTATTCATATTCAATACTAATAATTTTCAAATAAATCTATTAGACCCAGAAATCAGATTCTAACACATACTACATCTCCAAGTCTGAGTTGACCAGGGAATAATGGCTATGAAGAGGTAACTCAATACTACCTAGAGCACCAGAACTGGATCCTCACTACCAAATACAGTTTAGTGTCATGCCCAACACAAACACATATATGTAAGTGAACAGATGAAAATGAACATATTGTTTAACAAAGTTTGGTAATCAAAAAAGTTATCAAATGCTGGTCAGCAGAATAGAATAAAATCTGAAAATAATTAAAATCTCACCTTTCATAAATAAGTATTTCTTCATCATGAAAAATTTCATATATCAACGAGGAGATATATATATATATATATATATATATATATATATATATATATATATACACACACACAGAGACTTACATAATGTATATATAAATACATATATGTTTGAGATGTTATATAAGTAAAGAATTATATCACATGTATGAAAATATTGCAGATGATAATATCCTGTTTAAATTAATTAATAGTGCTTAAATTTGATTAACAATACTAAAATGAAGATGTCAGTCAGGCCAAAGTTTGACATTTTTCTTATCGTTTTACTTTGGGAGAATATGGTATTTTGACTCCCAATAAAATTCTAACCTATACTCAATTACATGACTAAAATATAGCAATAGAATCCAAGCAATTCCAACATCCACCTTCAGCTGGTTCCAAAATCTTAATCTCGTCTTGTCACTGATAAACGTAATAAAATGCTACCGATTCCAGCCTGCCCATCATGTTCTCTTCCTGCACATTAATTCCTTAATTTCAATCTGCCAATATTTGCATCAGCAGAATCATTCCACTCAACGTCTGGGGCTGACAAATTTATATTACAAGAGTCAGCCTGGCTCTGAAGGAAATCATAATTCTAATTAGGGAAACTCAGGTGCAGAGTTTCTCAATTATCTTTTTTTATTTGAGAGAGAAAGAGAAAGATTTTAATAACTTGGCATATAACTTTTGAAACTTTCAGGATATGAATCTGAGATTTGATATCTTTCATTGAGTTATGACCCAACAGAGAGATGCAGAATTTCTGACAGAGTTTTTCTAACTGCTGCATCATACTGCTGTAGTGGCTACTTATCAAATATAACCCTCTCATATATCGAAGATCTCTTAATCATTGTCATTCTTGATAAAGTGATCTGATAGGTTTGAGCAAACCAATCATTCTCATTCTATTGGCATTTGACTTAAGTATCAGTTCTCTATTACTTCTAAGAGGAATAAATTAGATCTAACCTCCACTAATGGACCACCCTGCTGGGATTAGAGTGTATTATCTGTTATTTTTTCTCTCCAATGACCTCATCTTCAAGCAATATGCAGTGATATGTTCTTGTTTTTAGACAAGTTGCAAAAAAAAAAACTCGCCCAAAAGCCCACAAGCCTGGTTCCAGGGAATCCAACACCAAATCAGCCCTACTCCAAGAGTAGAGTGTTCATTTTTTTATATGAAGCTATCTTTATCCATAAGTTCAGCTCATCATATCCTTTACCTTCTTAATGCTAAGTAAATTTGGCGACCTTAGTCGAGAGTGACCTGAATGCTCCCTTTTCAATAGCTACTACACTGATGTGTTGGAGAGGGCACTACTCCTTTCCCTGGATTGTTCCTCTTTACCCTTGATCCTTACCTTATAATGCTGAGTGTTAAGCAAGGCTACACCAAGTACCATTTTTTGAGTCTTTGGTATGACTCAACCTGGGATTAAGCCCGGGTCTCTTGGATCATTGGCAAACACTCTACTCATTAGGCCATGGGCCCGACTAGTTATGCTTAATTGCAGGTAACTCAGTCTATCACTTTTATGATAACAAGATACAATGCATATAAAAAATAAGAATTATTCTCAATGCATATTCTTCCCGTCACAGAAGTGATTACCTGAATAAGTTGCAATAAAAAAGCAACAGCATTTGGAAAATGAGACAAAATTATTAATAATAATGAAGGTTAGAGTAGTTTGATATTTCTGAGAGACTGGTAACTAAACATGTCCCATTCAACTCCTGTAATTGAATACACAATGAACTAGTTGGGTTTGGTCATTCATTGTTAGAGAGAACCAAAAATTTACAAACTGCAGGTTCTGTTTCAGTTGAATAAAATTTCAAAGAAATTAGTTTTAAATAAACAGAATTGTTTTTCACTAGTTTTAACAAGTTTAGAAAACAGCAAATTTCCTGTATATTAACCAGAAAACTATTTTCTTTTCTTACAATAAAATGAGACACAAAAAAAACAAAAAAGGTGAAATAAGAATTTTAAGATGCAAGTCTTTATGAATAGAATAATTTATCAATAAGATTATTAAAAAATGTTAATGCCCTTATGAGAAAGCATTTATGATAAAATTTCAAAAAGTCTCTCTATGCTCACCATCCCTGTCAAAACATCATTAAATCTTCTCAGAGGTAATAAAAAAAATATTAATATTTCTATAGGAGTATCTTTATAGAAAAGCATAAATGATATTGGATATCACCCAGAGAAGATTCTAATAATGTGTTGGCAGGGATAGTGAACAGACTTGAAAAATAAAATATCAAGAAGGAACTTCTATAGAAATGTAGACATTTTTTTAAAAAGGCTGTGTGTGTGTGTGTATGTGTTGGTTGGTTGGTTGTTGGGTTTTATGGCATATCAATCTTCGTAGGTTATTTAACGCCAAATCCATTTTTATGTAAATAATCTGTTCTGTTGAAAACAGTTCAGTTTAACATTAGTACACAGTTTAATAGTCAAAAACATTTCCATTTCAAACTATTCAAGCAGTTATACGTAACAATTCTGTTCAGTGTAAATACAGTTTTAATGTCGAAAAACAGTTCTTTTTCAAATAATTCAGTTAAGCATAAGCACGCAGTTTAAATGTAAGTACAGTTTAATTGTCAAAAACATTTCTATTTCAAGCTATTCAGTTTACTCAAACAATTCATTTTAGCATAAGTATGCCGTTAGTTCTATTTAACCCATAGATAGGACCCTTATCAGGTGCTACCACTTCGGGCCAGAGTGGACCTAGGAGCGATGGCAATTAAGGGGTACTCCGCATTCTCCAAAGCTCCAGCATTACTGGAACCTCACCATCAGATTGTTTAGTGTCATATCCAGTACACTCGTTGGTGGGGGAGGGTCTTACCCCTCTGCAGAGAAGCAGTCGGTGTATTCTACAGCCCCAGCTAACTGGGCAAGGGTGTGTGTGTGTGTGCATATATATATATATATATATATATATATATATATATATATAGAGAGAGAGAGAGAGAGAGAGAGAGAGAGAGAGAACACTGTGGAGGTGTGAGAGGTTTGATAGTTATCATCAATGAAAATGAACTTGGTGAGTCAAGTTCAAATTCTGGATGTGACTGTTTACATTTCACTTTACCATAATGCTCTTGGGAAAGGCATTTATTCTCTTCTAGACTTAGCTATGGATAAAATAGTAGGGCATATTGGGTTTTCTTGCCTCAACAAAGTAACTGGTCTAAGAGAAGGAAAAATCTTTAATTAAAACCAGGAGTTGCTAAAATAGTCTGATATGGTTTTCAGTCTTGATCTGGTACTTCATATGATGATACTAATGCTAAGTTGTATAACACTTTGGTATTCTCTTGGAGAACATCTGCTGTAAAGAGAGGAGACCTACAACATGAGCAACTTTTGTTCTTCCATAAAAACTTACCTCAGACTTAGAACTATCATGTTTTTCCATGCAAATATCCTGAAAAGTCGTCAAGATATCCTTTTTAGTCCAGACAAACATCTCAAAAAGAAAACATATCACTTTCTGAACAAGCATACATCCAGTAAAGACTATGCTTTTCCCAAAGCAGACATCTTGAGAAGACGATGTATTGTGTTTTCTCATACAAATATACTGAAAAGACAAGGTATCATGTTTTACGAAACAAATATCTTGAAAAGGTGGAGTATCACCTAGATCTAGGAATAGATCCAGATGCTTTTTTTAATAGAAATAAAATCTTTAAAAAAAAAAAATTTTTTAAATTACTTTTTTTTTAAATCCTAAAACCTTGTTCAGAATTGATCAAAGGGATTCAAAAGGTGAACTCAAACTGATAATTTGTACTTATCCACTAATTAAAATACTCGAAGGTCTCTGTGATCTTAAGCAATAACAAACATTTTGTGCTTGTTCAAATACTTATAAGCACTACTTTCTATATCATAAAATGCTAAGAAAAACAATAGATCTGATCTGCCTTTATAAATCATTTCTATAAAATTTTTCACTTTAAAGTTTTTAAAGAGTAATTTAAGTCAACTTGAAATTCTCTAATGCAAAGATATACAAAAAAATGAATAAAATTTACTGAAATTAGAGAAGAAAAAACAATATATTTTGAAAACTTAATGTTTGATAAATTATATACACTGTCAGGATCTTGCTTTTATAGGTTCTACTTTTAGAATATTTCTTTCTTGTACACTGAATATTTCTCTAAAAGCCTTCAAGAAAAGCTAATTTAAGTACCCAACATAAAAAAAAATCAAATAAAAGGGAATAAGATGAAAATAAATGAAAAATATAAAGTAAATAAAATATTATAATCTTACAAATATGTAAAATCAAGAATTACATGCATCATAATGAACCAGCTTAGATCTTTTTTTTTTTGTTGTTTTTCACAGCTTTCAGTTTTTTTTATGATTCCCTGAAACCCTAGAGCAACCCACAATTTAAGTTGCTTTATTGATGAAAAAAAGCATCAATTCAAAGAAAATCAAGAAAAAAGAAAAGGAAAGCGTGAGAAAAAATTATATGCACTAACCTTCATTTACAACTATTCTAATCTTATTCCTTCCCAACCCGACTCTCCATAATTATAGAAATATTTTTTTGAAAATTTTAAAAAAGTAGAAAATAAAAATAAAATGCAGACAGCCGAAGGCAATTTAAACTTCCTAAAAGAGAAACACTTGAAATATCAAAAAAAAAAAAAAAAAAAAATTAAATAAAAAAAATAAATAAATAAAAAAGGTATTTTTAAATGAATTTTACATTGTTTTTCCAGCAGATGAAGCAGGTGAAAAATACTGAGGTTTTTGCCTAATTAATAAAATTCTAAAATGCAGAGACAAATTTACAACTGAGCACTTGATTACTGCTAATGTTTTAATTAGGGGGATCCTTGCTAGCAATAAACTAGCCATGCATGTCAAAGCAGTAAAACAAAATGACTTTACTTCATCAATTGTTTTGTCTTATAGAAAACTGAAATTTGGACAATAAGATTATGAGAATCCCATGTTGAAAAAATTCCTTTTATATTTTATTTTTCATACATAACAATTAATCAACACACTGAAAAATATGGACAGATTTAATTTAAAAAACAAAAAAATACATTAACAAATTATAACAGATTAGAAAAAATATATATTGAAACTAAACAAATCCTATCAACTGCATGTATATAATAAGGTTGGTTAATAGTGTTCTGTTGTCCATAAATTTATTTTGATTTTTGTTTTCATCACTTTTTATCATTCTTTAAATTTAACATTTTATGCCATGAAAAAAATCCATTTTTTTTTTTTGTGATGCAAATATAAACGTTATTTATTCTTCATTTGTTAAGTTACAGAAAATTGGTTGAAATATTGCAAACTTTGTTGTTATAGTCTTTTATTTAACACAAATGGTTTTATCACTTGTCTTAGGTCCTTTCTTTATGTTGCAAGTTCCAAAATACCCTTATGGCTTCCTATTGAACTGGCTGCCCACCTGGATCTGTTCAAAACCTGTACTTCTTGATTAACTTTTTTAAAAGACCCCCCCACCACAAATGACAGCCTTATTCAACCAAATCTGAAGCTAATCTTTCTCCATTGCATTTTCTTGACATATTATTGTGGCTTGGATGTAGAGTCTTTGATCATCCTAATACAGATGTAACTGCAAGCAGGCCTAATTATCACCAAGTTCAATCTCTGGGTTTGGCAGTATATGAAAAGTAATACTCTGGATCAATGGAAGAACCAAGCAACCAACATGAAATATTCTCAAAACATAGATGGCATAATATGACTAATCTACTCCATAAATTGAATAAAAAAGGTTTATTTTAAAATTCCCAGAAGATTATTGATGACAATAGGCATCTGAAGAAGGTCAGAGGACATAATGATCAATACACTGTGACTATGATAACAATTAAAATGAAGACAACCTCAATTAATAACTATTTTACTTCAAAACTTGTGGTGTAAAATGTTAGGAAATTTAATATTCAAACCTAAGTGCAAAATGCCAACATAACCATTCATAGTTGACTAGAAATATAATATTTTCACAAAGGGCACTTTGCAGTTACTTATTGAGCTTTGCTTAGTCTAGGATACAGGTTGACAGTACCTGCTGCTACTAAGAGGTTACCCATCTAAATAATGAACAAGCTTATTGCTGCTTAACTTTGGTGATCAAGTAAGAACTAATGCTTCAAATAGGACTTAACTGTAGAATAACTTGTGGTGCTTTACATTTTGGTTTTGAAGATCAATTCGTACTCAATAAGTTTTCATGGCATAACCATGTATCAAATTCCTCATATGGTGTATTAGTAAACAAGTTTGGCTGTCACATCATTACAATTGAGTTTGATTCTCACTGAGTACCTTATAATTCTGGCTTTAACTACAGCTAAACAAAACTTAGTGCATAATTAGATTCATTTATAAAACTAGATACACTCTCCTCCATGAATAAGTACCTTCATAACAATTAAAAAACAGTTGATTTACTTCAAAACCAAAGATACGAGAATTTTATTATTTCTAATGGAACATTAAACAATCAAAACAGATATCAGAATTTAAACTCTAAACTAATTTATGAATATTCAACAGCCCAAAAGTAGATAGATTAAAAAATGTATATTAATTACCAAGCTTCAGTGCTGTAAAGTTTAATAAATGACACCTAATAATATCCTTTTAGACTGCTCAATTTTCTATCAGAAAAATGGCTGTTTTTGAATAGTGACACTTTCAGTTTTACTGACATTTCCCATTTGACACAATTTGTGTTTAGATGCTGTCAGCTGTCTGGTTTTCTCTTATTCATTGGCAGAGGACATTGCTTTATGGGATTTAGTTCAATTCATCAGTTTGAAAAACAGAAGCTTGACATCGGAAAGGTACACTTTCAGAGACAACTTTTTTTGGTAATGTTGTTATATAAATATATATAAGTACTGTTAAAAAAAAAAAAAAACCTAAAATACCTCAACAGTTCAGTGTCATTTTGATGCGACGTTTGATATTTCTCTTAAACAAACTTATTTACAAACTCGAATGAACTCAGACATATAAATGTCAGTTATGAACACAACATATAGAAATAAATGATGAAAATTTTAAATACATCAAATACTTCCATAAAAAAAAACAAAAAAACATCAGTTATTATATATGTTCACATTCTTTGAGAAATATTTTTTTTTTTTTTTTTAAGGAAGTATAGATGGTTTATCAGCCTGAAAAATGAAATAAGCAAGCCTTGTTCAATTCCTAGTGAAGACTGTTTATTTTTTACTACTTCTTTTGAAAGAGACATAACTCTATCCTGGTTACAAAATCATAGCCTTTTACCATGAAGTATGGTTAAAATGGGGAAGCTGATGCTCTTTAATTTTGGTTGAAAACCAGTCTTGCTCAAAGACAAATCTAAATTCAAAATCAACTGCAATAGATTTAAAAGGTAAACAATTGCTAAAAAGACAAACAGAGAAAACAGGAGATTTCTGATTTTAGCTTCTTCAACACATTCCCAGAATAAGAGGCTTGACAACAAAAGAAGAAAAAACTGTTCATGGTTAAGATTTGTTTAAATGAAGTAGCATAATTTTTATCAGAAAATGTGTTTTATCATAATTTGTTGGATCTGCCCAGAGAATGATATAAATTTCTTTCTTTTATAAACTTGGAAATTTAAATTAACTCACAGTTTATAAGGCTGTCAGAGTTTCTAATGCAGTATAACATCAATAATTTTGTTTTTAATTAATCTGAATTTTAACAAGTGGTTCTCTTAGAATGGAAATATCCCCAAGTGTTTAGATTTTTACTGCAAAAGCTCAACGATTTTTAAAAACTTTTATCTCTCTATCCTGGTTACAAAATCATAGCCCTTACTTCCTTCTAATATCATTATTCAATTTTTTTTATTAATCAAAGAAAGCAGAAATAAGTAGAAAAAATTTTTAATTAGAAAAAAATAAGTGAATTATTGATGACACCTTGAATATGATGGATAATATGATGGAAGTTCAATCCTCATAGCTTTGTGCCAGACTAGGCTATCTTTAGGCAATACATTTTAAAAACGGGTCAAAACAAGAGGAGAAAAGCATGGCAAGTTATAAAGAACTAGAGATCAAGAACTGAAACTCAAATACCAATTCTTCATAATCATCTAATGATGGACAGACACTAATATCTACCAATCACATAAAATTATCTTGCCCAGTAAGCTGGGACAGTAGTTTATAGTAATTGCTTCTCTGAAGAAGAATATAATCACCCCTCTAATGAGTGTCCTGGGTATGACACTAAACTGCATTTGATGGTGAGACTCCAGTCTTAGAGCTTGGGGGAATGTGGAGTACCCTTTCACTGCCTTTACCCCCAAGTACACTCTGAACTAGAGTGGTAGTACCTGTTAGGGTCCTATCTATGGGTTAAATAGAATTCTTTAACCATTTAACTGTGTGCAAACAAATGACCGATGTTAAATTGAATTATTCATGTAACATCGTTAAATGGTTTCAAGTATTGCAATTTGAAAATAAAACTATTAGTGTAAGATAGCCATACTTGAAGCCATTTAACTGTGTGCAAACAAACAAGCACTGGCTCACTTAAAATATTACATTTAAACTATTTGTTTATATATATATATATATATATATATATATATATAAATAAATAAATAAATAAAAGGATTTCACATTGAATAATCAGCAAGAGTTGATATGCCATAAAATCCAACTAACCAACATTAAAAGTGTCCTCCATAAACATTCTCAAAATGTAAATTTGATCCCTTAGAATATATGAAACTTACATTGTAATGAACTTAGCATAAACAAACAACAAGTCAAGGCCCAGTTTCACATTGAATTTACTGGGCCAATTGAAAATCTCATGTCATAATTACAGAGTTAAATACATAATTTATTCAGAAAGTACATTCTTCTCATGCAGTTTGACCTACTTTGCTTGAAAATGACCTTCATTTTATTTGGAAATACTTTATTTTCAATAAAAATTCAATTTTAAAATGGGAGTTTGATTTACAGTATTACTTTAGTGCATAACTAGACCTTGACTTTGAATTCCTATTAATGACAATGGATGTTTGATTTACAATATGAATTCAATGAAAAGTTGGACATTTTGAATATTGAATAAGATTGACAGGGTTTCTAATGCTATATAATATTAGTTATAATTTAGTTTGTAATTATTCTGAATGTACACAATAAGTTCATTCTGCTGGAGTAAGAATATCTTCAAGGTTCAGATTTCTAATTCATAAGCTGAAATAAATTTAATGGATTTTCACAATTCTGTGTTTTGCCAAAAACAGTTGTTCAAAAACTATAGAGACAGACTTCATAGTTTTTTTTTCCAGATGTTTAGTCAAAATGTTTAAATATGATCCTTGTTAATGTAGTGACCTGTTGATTGTGAGTTGCCCCCTCCTTTTTATTTACAGCTAATTTGCAATTTGTTGAAGAAAATGATATTGGAAGCTAATTCTAGTTTGCATAATTATTGGTTAGCTAATTTGTCTAGGTACTCTTATGGATTCCTATTCTTCAGTTGCAATGTTGGTGGCCACCAAGCATAGATAGTAAAAGGATTACTTGGCTCAGTTTTAGAGGATCTGCCCCCTTACCTAAAAGGAGTATGGGCTGGGTTGATTGCCTGGCACCTGATATACTCTTGAAAGGAAATGCCAAACAAACAGAGCAATATTTTGAAACCCCTTACTCTAAGAGGCATGTTTCTGGTGGGGCACACCACTTTAAATTAACCTTATGTAGCATACCTTCACTGAGAGAACTTGCTTTAAAAACATCTGCATTTTAACATAGGAGAGCTGACCTTTATCCTGAATCAATTTTGGTATTCAGATTCTCTATCACCAATATACTGAATTATCAATCCCTTTATTATGCAAGGTACTCTGCTTAGAATATACATAGATTTAAGTTTTAAAATCAACAAACTTTGAAGATTCATTCTTAATATTCTTTATCACACTTTGTACTTGCTTAAAAAGCAATACCTTTTATTTACTGTTAGAAAAGGTATAAAGATGAATCTAGTTCTCACTCACCACTGAATTACCTTAAAGTGTAACAAGTTTTTATACAAACTTATAATAGCCAATAAAAAAATTTGATTTATTGCAAATCAAAAAATTTGGCTACAGCTTAATTTTTAAAGTGACAATGGTAATTTATTGAGGAGACATCTGATGTTGTTTGCAATGATGAAAAGATGTGATATCATTGGTGATTGGTTGTGTTTTATAGCATATCAACCCTTGTAAGTTATTTAATGCCAATTCCTGTTTGAACATATATATTAAATATATCTATGTTTATAAACAGTTTGTAGGTAACTATCTTTAAAGAAGCCAGAGCTCATTTGATTGCACACAATTAAATGGTTTCAAGTATTGCTATATAACACTAGTAATTCTTTGTAGTATTATTCATTCATTTGCACACAGTTAAATGGTTTCAGTATAGAAAATGATTAAATATTTCTACTTCACTTATAGATGGAACCCTAACAAGTACAACCACTCCAGATCAGAGTGTACCTGGAAGTAATGGCAATGAAGGGGTACCTACATTTTCTGAAGCTACTAGACTGAACCCTCACCATCAGATGCAGTTTACAGTCAAATCCAGGACACTCGTTGGAGGATCTTACCCCTCTACAGAGCTGACTGGGCTATGTAATATCATGGTTAAATGAAGAGGTTGACAGAGGTAGCATGACAGACAATGATGATTTGATAGTAGGGAATGCAACATACTCTTGCCATGCTTCCTTTTGGAGAACAACTGTACACAGTGGTATGTAGTGCCAAACATTGTCAACTAGCTGCTGGCTGTGGGAGATAAGGTTGGGGAATCATCAAGATGGAAGCACATGGTTCTAATAGAAATTGAGTATGTGGGAAGCAAGAAACTTGGGTTTCAAAATTTCTGAACATGCAAGATCAATGAGTTCCATCTGCAGTTGTAATTCTACAGCAAAATAAGACAAGAAAAACGTTGAAAGTCGGGTGAAGGGCCATGGGTTGATGACCTCTGGTCTAGAAGATCAATTATAATTAGATTATTAAAAAGTTATGAAATACTCTTCTTATTTCTTTATATAAATTAGACATCCAATCTGTAAAAGACTGGAACTTTTCTTATTCAATATTTAGAGACAGAAGACAGAATTTAATAATGGACTTCCAAATTGTAATAGGAGAATCCTTATGAAGAAAGAATTACATTTTAGTTGAAAATGAACACCTAACTACTGCAATGTACACTTAAATATCATGATCTAAAAAATAAAGTATTTTCATCTAATCTCAAGATGAACATCAACAAGTTTGACAAACCCGATTTGTTAATAAGGTTGTTTTATTTGATTTCTTTACATTAGATCTACAGAGAATATATTTCTAATGACATACTGAATCCTTCAATCATCACTTTTCTTTGGGATATGTGTGTGTGTGTGTATATATATATATATATATAGGGGTCAGATGAAACAAACTAAAAATACAAAAAATTTGGTTAGTTTAACACAAGTTTGTTCTTTGTTTTTCACCAGCTGTTCTCTAAATTGTTTGTATATTGCATCCTGTTGGTAAATGAAAAGATTTTAGAAATCGAACAGCTAAAGTTAAACAAAAAAATAAAGTTGAATCTATCAAATTACAAAACCTTTAATTTTTCAGAAGTTGCAATCTGTCAGTAAAAAGATAAATTGATTGTCCCTGAATTATAAAATCTTTGTCAGCAAGAGATGAGGGGAAAACTGACAGTTGGTTTCTTAAATCAAAAAAGGAAGAGTGAAAAAGTAATTAGAAAAAACAAGACTTCTATGTTCACACGCAATCGTATTTTTAATCAATTTAACAGATAAATTGTCCAAAAAAGTTGTTTAAAAAAAAGCAAAAAAACAATTCAACTTAAAGTAAGTTTGTATTTTTGTGTTCAACATGGTTATAACTTTTCTTGTAAATGTAGCAAAAAGAGAAATAATTTGCCAAGGAACACTGGATACAGGAAGAGCATATACATATATATATATATATATGAGGGTGAGCTAAAAAGTTCATGGGCGGTCAAAGATACTCTCATGGATTGAGACCAAATGTGATGTATTCTTTAATTTAGTCCCTCTAACAGTCTGCACATTTCTTCTATCAGTGTTGCAGTGTTTGAATACAACTGGTCAAAAAAGACATCAACAACAGATATGACATCAGCCTATATACTTTTTAGTCTACCCTTAGAGATATAAATTTAATTTTCTGTATTACCTTCATTTTCTCTGACCATTACATTTTATATATAACCTTATCTATATATAACTAACTTAATTTGAATGATGAAATTTGGTATATGAACATTTCAGCCCACTCTTGTATGCATAGTGGCTGTTGACTCATTTTTGGGTATGACCATTTCCTGGCAATGTTGACCACTTTGGTCTGATTTGTTTATGTTGGAGCTGGAATTGAATTGACATTATTTTGTCATGCTGTGTGAGTTTTTATATGACTTACATACCCAGTCTTTGAAACTAAGTATATGTATAAATATATATCATGGCATAATTTTCTCTTTTAAACATGTCTGATTAAACAAGGCAGACACTTCATGTTTGCCTTTTCTATCGTTGAGCGATTCATGTTTTTGTACAAGTTGTCTGACTTCAGGATGGAATGAATTCAGAAAGGTGTTGAGTTTTTCCCACATATATGTATGATGATTGTTAACTTAATGTCACACAAACTATATATAAAATAAAGAAAAGCAAATAAGAAAAGTAAAATCAATTAGAATTATGAACTCTTGAAGATCATTAAGTTTCATGTGGAGCATACAATCAAACAGAAATATGAGAAAATGGCTAATCAACTGTACCTATGGTGTGACACTATAATATGGTTGATTAGCCCCTTTCCTCACATTTCTGTCTGAGGATTGCATACTCCATACGAAACTTCAATAAATAGACTTCAAAAGTTTATAATTCTCTCTCTCACTCTCTCTCTCTCTCTATATATATATATATATATATAAAAAATGGTGGTTGTCTACCCACTTTCAAGCAGTGCTGATAATTTACATCTGATTTGCTTGTCTATTATAAGACCAACATTTGATTTACAATGATGCTTGCATAGGTAACACAACAAAGAATTCAGGTACTCTGATAGAATTGGAATTGAGTTGGTAGTATTTTCTAATGCTGCGTGAATTTTTACAGGATTCAAATAACCAGCATTCAAAAATAGGACCAGACCAAATACACTATATCTATGGTCTATATTTCAATCCCCTGCCTAATGAAAATTCAACATCTTTATGACACCTTGACTTTCACTTTTCAGCCTCATGCTTCATTCCTTTATCTTTAAATCTCTTTACCCCTAGCCAGATCAAAATTTTCTATTTGTTTCTTGAAATTAAAACATTTTCCCCAATTTTCAGTGTTAAAAAGTTAAAAAAATAAAAACTATTATTTTCTTTCATAATATATACTGAAACATGGATAAAGGGATGAATCCAACATCTTCTGAAAAACAGGAAATAAAGTTATTGAGAGAGGGAAAAGTACTCTTTGGAGATATCACAGAACAATAAAGAAGGAATTGAAAATATAACTAAGTTGAGAACTTGAAGCAAGGAAAAAGACTCTAAGAAGTTACTTCCTTAAGATGAAGATAAACTATAGTGAAACAACCACTTTTGACCAGCAGTCATATCTTTAAAAAGGCTGGAATTGAGGGAGTCAAGAAGGACAAAAGGTGTAGAATAATTTGTAAATTGAGTTTTATAAAAAAATCTTCTAGGCAACTCCTCTGACTAAGCACATACTTTAAAGAATCAAATTTGGCCGAAGAAATACAAGAAAATTCACTTTTCTAAAGTAATTTTCTCCAATGAATCTGAAACGACATTTGATGTATCCGATGGATGGATTTTATCCAATTTAGAGAAGCCTCTGACTAAAAGTAGACAACCAAAGGGCAGTAGTGTGATGAAATGGGCTGGAATTGTTGACCAAACTATTACTAGATCATTCCAAGTCAATGAAGGAGTTAAACTGAACAGTGCGAAGAAGTGCAATTGAAAATCTGTAGTCAATTGTAAAAATGAAATTAATGAAAGTGACAAACAATATAACAGCAAAGGAAACCTATGGGAAGCAATTAAAACTACCATGTTGGAAATTGAACTTAAAGTAAAAAAAATGAACAAAATCAGTGGGTAATAGATTACTAGCTGTTATTGAGAAGAAGCATCACTATATTAAAATGTAAAGGATTCAAAGACTTATCATACATGTTTGTAATTTGTTCTATTTTAGAAATTGATCAATTTTATCACCTTTTTTATTTAAGTAAAATATGATTATTTGATTTTGCCTAATAACTTCAGATGACAGTTTTTAGAATACATCAAATAACTCCAATAAAACATTGATACAACCTAAAATTTTATCACAGGCTTATGTGATTTGCTAAATAACTTCAGACAGGGTGTGAGTATGTGTGTGTGTATATATATATATATATATATATATATATTTAACTCAGATCCATGCAAGTGCATTTATCTATATCAGAGGCAGTAAATAATAACAACAAACTTCATAACTATTGTGGGGTGCTAGAACTTAACTGGTGCAATATATCTGAGGGGATCCAGAAAATTTTAAAAAATAAAAATTCCAAAATATTTTTATTTTATAAAACTTTTTCTTCCCAAATGCACTAATCAAAAATAAATCAGTTCCCAAATCAGAGAATAATTCTCATACAAATTTATTATTCTGTAGACTTATGCAAAGTTATTATTATGTAGACATACACAAATATCAGTTGTCTAAATTTCTGAGACGAAGCTTGATGATTTTTATCAAGAGGGTTTACAGTCTATTGTCTTCATCTTCATTGTTATTTCCACAACATTTCGGGTGATATGTCCTCCGGCCTGCTTTAGGTGTTTGTCGAACTCGGGAACCTACACAGAGCTTCGAACTGTCTTTTATTGAATCCAGCAGATCTCATAGCGTAACAGTTATAGGCATTGGTTCCCTAAGCTTCTAAGGAGACAATCATCTGGAGGTTGCAGGTTCAATCCTGACTGCAGGTGAGTAACAATACAGGAATACTTAACACTTGTACCCGGTTATGGCTAATGGAATCAGAACAGGTGACCACCGTGGATTCAATAAAGGACATAGTTCGAAGTTCCATGTACATTCCAGAGTTCGACAAACACCTGAAGAATGCTGGAGGACATATCGGCTGAAACGTTGTAGAAATAACAATAAAGATGAAGAAAATAGTCTGAAAACCCTCAATGATAAAAATACACAAATATATTACTCTCTCTCTCTCTCTCTCTATATATATATATATATATATATATATATATATATATACACACAAATCTTTTACTCTGTATTTATTTACTTATATAGTGCAAACAACTTTTCATTTTTTTTTTTTTTGAAAGTCCATGGAGGTTCCAATACTTTTATGAAGGACAAATATTTAGCATAGAATTCAATGAAGAAAAATGTCAGAAATAAATGCTAAGAAGAAAAAGATGACAAAAAAGAAGAGGAGGATGAAGCCATATTTTTAAAACAAGACCCAGCATCTCATGCTGAAAGCTACATGATGCACATTTTGTAGCTTGTGCTTTGCCACGATAAATCCCTCAGTATTTCTGTTTTTACCTGAAGCTTATCTTCTTTGCTACCACCTGAAAACTGGGCCAATGTCACATAATAGTGCTATATATAAATAATGTAGATGCAATAAAAACTAAAAAGAAAGTCTAGACTCAATAGCTTGTACCAGTAAGTACTGGACACTCTTTTATTTACAACCTTTCATATCCTTCACATACACTTTTCTTTTATCTAATTATATATTTGCATTTCGTTCATTAAGGTTTTATTGCTGTTATAATCTTACAGTTGATTTTTCTCAAATATTTAATAAATTCTATATTAGATAAACCAACAATTGATAACCCTGACATTTGAGAAAACCTCGATACATCTTGTATCTGATATGCATATCAGCAAAGAAAGTAAAACATCCCAAATAATATCAATATGATAAAAATATCTACATAACGAATTTAGTATAGCCAAACTTCTGGCATTCACCTGCATGATACCAGTTGCAGATCTGAAAAAAGAATGTAATAATCAATATATCAATTTGATCAATAAAGCTAGAGAAAAGCAATAAAAATAGTAAATCCCATTTAAAATAACTCATAATCTGAATATGATATCATAATCCAGCAAAATATTAGATTATTCATCTTCTTAAGCATTTGATTGATCTTCAAACAAAAGAATTATATGATTATCTCATGAATATTCTTTTAAAGGGAAATGTCTACCTCTTGAAGATAAAAGAGAGAATGTACTAAAATGATAGAGTAATTTGACATCTACTGAAGAAATATTTGTGATGTATTTATTTTACTTAGTAAGAAGAGAAACTCTTAGAAAAAAAAAAAAAAAAATGGTGCCTATGATAAGAGGTATTTGATATGTCAACAATCTTCTATTTTTTTTTTCCATCTGATTTTTATTATATCTTATTTTTCTAGATTAAGTATTGTTAACTTATCATTAATTTTGACTTACATTTTCCTTAATTCCTAACTTTTAGTTTCTTTTTATTACAACTAATTCGGATGGTCAGAATTAATAGTAAGGGTGATAATGCTTATTATAAAAATAAATAAAATATGCTATTAAAACTACTCTTATTAAAGAAAAATAACAATAAATATGGTAGAGAGTTGGTTGGTTTGGTTTCTTAGTTTAATGGCATATCAACCTTTGTAGGTTATTTAATGCCAAAGCCATCCTTCTAAAAGAACAGTAGTGGTACTATTTAACCCATAGCTGGGAGGATGAGGGAGTTCATACCTTTCTCAGGGGTATTTGTTCGAAAGTGAACATAATAGTGCGACTGGAATTCGAACCCGCTTACTACGTTTCCGCACTTCATTGCTTTAACCAATACACCATGAGGACACCCCCGCCTTGGTAGAGAGAGAGAGAGAGAGAGATAGACGTAGAAACAGAATCAGAGGATAAATTGATAGTTTTTGTTGCTCAGTTTGTAGAAGAGCTGGTACATTTAACTTAGCTTCCCCAAGACAAAAAGGATATGATTTCAAGTTTCATAGGGAACTTTTTATTTATTATTGTTTCCTGTTAATATATGTCTATGAATGATGATTGTGAGTTGCCTCATCCTTATTAATAGCAAGTTTATAATTTAAGAAAAGGTGGTGCTGGAAGCAAATTCTAATTTTCATAGCTGTTATGTTGATAATGATTGTCTAATGAGCTAACTTCATTGCAATATAAACTGGATATTTTTTAAATGAAAAGGCAGTTTGGATTTTTATCCAGAGGGTATGCAGAGATCTAAGCTGAATTATCATCTATTTGCACTGTTTTTCATTGCTGTCAAAGAATGGCTTTTCATAGCTCAGTTGGTCAAGCTGTGAGTGCATTTAACCAGGCTTTCCCAAAGTGAAAAGAGACATGAATTCAGATCTCAAAGAGATTTTTTTTTCTTTATTACTCTTTCTTGATGTCTTAGAATGACAAGCTGTGCTAATTGCAATAAAAGAAGCAACTAAAATTTAAAAGAAAGAAAATACCCGTCAAAATTAATGATTTACAATACTTCATTGGAAAATAAAAGACTTGAGAGTTAAACTGAAATTATGTGCTTTTTTTTTATTTTGTTTAATAAAGAGTAAACACTTGTTCTAATATATCCCTGAATTATTGTAAAACTATGAAAGATCATTAAACAATAAACCCATGTCTTATGACGTTACCAAGTAAGTTATTCCATTTCCAGTCTGTACTTCAATGCTGTCATTTTGTATAGTTGTTTACAAAGCCTTTTGTTTAGATATTTGTTTAGCACAAGGCCATGTGAATGGGACATCCAGTGAGACTCAAACTCGCGGGTATAGCTTTCTAATAATTACATAACCTAAAGCATCTGCCATCATTTTTCATATCTACTCCTTTCTCCAAGTAGCATGTCTATATATCTAGCCGATTCGTTCATATGTAAATTACATACGGCAACTATAAAATGTCACTGCTATATCCTTGACCATGTACTGAAATTTTCATCTCAGAATAACAATTAGTACACAATTCTAAATGATGAAATGATAGTTCAGTTGACTTAGGTTTTGATTTTTAATGGCATATCAACCTTCATTGGTTATTTAATGCCAAAGCTATCCTTGTAGGAGGACATTGGGGTACTATTTAAGACATAGCTGGGTGATAAGGGACTTCATACCTTTCTCAGAGGTATTAGTTAGAAAATGAATGAAATAGGGCAGTGAGAGTTCAAATCTGCTTACTATGATATCACATTAGCCACTACACCATGGGGATTTCCTAAGTTCAGTTGGTCAAGCAGTTAGGGAAGTGTCTGGTTAATTGCACTTAGTCAAAAAGAGTATCTGAGTTAGAATCTCACTGAGAGTTTCTCCTTTACTATTGATGTTCCTCACTGATTTGAATTTGTTGCAATTAAAAATTAAAAGAGGCAAGAAAATTGAGGTGCATGTAGCATAACGGTTATCCTTGTAAGAAATGAACTCAGTGAGCCAAGTTCAAATCCTGGAGGAGGCGTTTTAGCATTTCTACGGAAAAAGCATGATCCATTTCTTCCCTCTCCTCTCTATTAAGAATAAATAGTAGGGCAAACTGGACACTTTAGTCCTGGTACAGAAACTAGTTCAAGAGAAGGAAAATTTAATTCAAACCAGCTGTAGTTGACTTTGTATCACATTCAGACTGAATAGTTATGTACCAGTTAAAATTGGTAATAATAATGACCATCAAATTGTCTTTTTGTTCATGCCTTATTAACAAATTAGTAAATATTTATAATTCAGACTCAAGCTTATAAACAAGCTTAAAATCACTATCAATTATTTGTGAGTTTTAAGTTCAGTTTATTAATCTTTGATAGGTGTTCATAGGTTAGTAAATTCTCAGAAAGATACAGAAACTAGTTCTAATCTATCACTTACCTAATTGATTATTTAATCTATATCTGTTCACATCTACCTACCCCAAAACATCTGTCTACCACAGTCTGTTTCTGCTTTTATTAATACACTTCTCCATGTCTATTCAGGTCTGACTATACATCTAATCATTCATCTCTGTCAAGGTGAATTTATCTATTTACTTGGTCAAGCTTGCAGAAGTTTGCCTGACGAGAGATTAAAAAAAAAAATCCCCACATTCTTTCTAGTTCCAACATATTAAGAGCAGTGTTATTTGCAACAGCATACATACACACATCAAATGCATTTCCAACAGATCTTTCTTACAAGTGCAACTGTCTTTCATGTCTAGTTCACTAACAATGGCTAGCTCATCTCTTAACTTTAAGTTACAATACAAAGCTGTGTAACACAAACAGGTATTTGTTCCCTGGAGTTAACGTATTTGAAATATACTGCTTAGAAGAAGGTACTTATTTGAGGATTCAACATCAGAATTTCTGTTGAGCCTATGTGTTTCCACCTGGTGTTAGATAGAGAAACTAAAACGTCTTGCCTGAAGGAGGATAATGGCATACCATAAAGTTTTTAAAAAGTAAAGAATATTGCTGTGCCAGAGATTTAATCTATTTGTTTTCTCATCATTGTTTTGATTGTTTATTTGCTTCAAGGATTATTTTTATATTTCTGTTGTTAGCATCTTATAGACATATACATATTAATATTAACAATATAGTTCTATGCTTTCCTATATCTTTAAATAAAGAGTGCTCAATATCAGTGATAGAGCATGAGCAAATCTAAGTTGGAATGGTGTTGACACAAAGTCATTGACACTTGGTGACTGCTAGTTTCTTGGCTATATGCTTATCATATCAAGAGCTCTTGGTCTGATGATCACATAGGCAAACTGTCAGTTTTTCACCAGTGTCCATGCAATTCAAATATATATATATATATATATATAAAAATGAAGTTTGCTATATTGCCTGGATGAACTTATAAGCAAGAGACGAAAGTTGCCAAGTACCACTGATTCTGTGTCTACACTATCCTAATTTTAAAATATATATTCATCTACCCATAAAGTGCACACCTACTAAATTTTGATAAAAAGTTGATTTTCTACAAAACCTAAGATTTTAACATTTCTAGTCAAATATTATGCAATCCAAATGGTATCATTTATTACCAAACTCTACAGGATTGAAAGTTTGTAACCAAAAAAAATTATATAGATTATATGACAAATGACAAAAAATTGTTTAAAAAGTGTTTGATAACCCCCAAAAGTGCTCAAATGCAGGTCAACAGAGCAGTATAAAAAACTCAAAGTAATAAAGATCTCACCTTCTATTATTTTATACCTGTAAGTTTAATATATCTTCCATAGAATAGAAGACAAAAATCACTACATGAAACTTTATTTTGTGTGTGTGAATATATATATAAGGGTTGAACTTATTTTGGGTCTGCTACATATTCCTATTTTCAGTTACAGAGTTTCAAATCCAACTAAAACCACATGAAGATGGGAAATTCTATAATATCCTCATAACAAGATGTTAATTAGGGCAGTGGGTTTCAAAATCAAGAAGTATAATAAAGCTATCCAATAAACCAATCATTACTCCCAAATCCTCTTGTACAGTGTGGTAGTTCCTTTTAGGGTCTTATCGATGAATCAAATAGATGTGTTTGAAAATTATTGATATTTGATAGGAATAAGTGAAACGATATAAATAGGAGCAAATTATTTGTATTAAAAATTGTTACTTGAAGCTATATTTGTTTACAAATAATTATTATTTACTTGAAACCATATTGTTGCTTGCAAAAAAAAATAGATGGATAGAAATAAAAAATAAATAAATGGAAAATAAACTTAATGATATGTCTGATTTCTGAATGGTTTTCCAAGTAGATTCTTGAAATGTTCTTTCCACTTCTGAAGTCTTTCTTTTTGGCATGTAGCTTTTCACTTTGCTCTCGGGGGTACATTTCCTTCCACTTATTTTATTTACTATCTGCTATGCTAATCATGATAGCCTACCTTCCACCGAATTTTTGATTTTATTGATTTGGCCAGGAATGTATTCTAGTTGCTCTTTTTAACATGTTTTAGTTAGTTCACCATGGGACTTCTTAAGTTCCTGCACATTGGCGTTTGCTTGGTTTCTTTTATAAAGTATGCTTTTTTCATGTTATCTCATAACCTAACTGTGATTGACTTCCAAGGAACTCAACATTTGAGTCTATTTTGGTTGGTATGCACTCAGTGGCAGCTACTTCAATGAGGGTGATAAAGTTTTCATATTCATCATTCAGAATATGCCTTTCAGATGTTACCTTGATTGCTTCTATCTATTGATAAGAGAGGACCATTTGTATCATAATATTTTACCTGTTTATTATTTCTGCCTTAATTCATGAGAATATTTACTGAGATGGTTCTATGATTAGAACATACTCCTTCAAAAGAGGAGTATACCATACTGTTCAAAGCACTGTTTATCTGCTTGTTTATGAATATATAATCTAGTTATGCTTTACAGTTATTTGGGTTGGTATAAATCCATAGTTGTCCTTTTCATTTTTGAAGTTTAGTGTTTAGGCATATAGCCTTTTCTTGAGTAAAAAAAACTGGCTTAGATATTCACCATTTCTGTTTGACAAATTGAGTAACAGAATTTTATTATTTCCATCTTTGCCTATATGAGCATTCATATCACTAAAGATCTTCAGAACTTAGTGTTTAGGAATGTGTCAGACAAGGAAAGTTAGCTTGTTATAGAATGTGATGATGTCTGTTTCATCACTGGCTTTGGTGAAATTGTAACAAAAGACTATTGTTGTCATTAAACATTGAACACATCATTCTTCATTCGACTCTCTCTCTCTGCTATTTAATGATTTAAGGCACAAGGACTGAGCTCTAACCTCAGCAGAACATGCCCCTTATTTACTTGCATGTGTAGAAGTCACAATTCTAACATGTAGAATAAACAACAAGAATAACACGCACTAGTTCAACAGCCCCAGCTAGCATCCAGCTGGCAGACAAAAAATAAACTGGGTGGTAACCCAATACCCATAACATCTTAAGCAAGCCAGTGTATACACACACTAATATACCCATTCACTGGACCAGCAACCAATCACTGTCCAGAGAATGGAGGGCAGCTCGGGTGGTATAATGGTTAGCAAGGTAGACTAGCAAACCTGCACGAGTGAGTTCAATTCTCATTGGGTGCCCCATTGATACAGCCTTGTGCTATATCTAAGCAAAAAGCTTAGTAAATCTCCACTGTCCAGAGAATGGACTTAGCCACTTGAGAGCAATGGAATGCCCCAATGTCCATATAATCTTACCTCAAGTCATAGCATTGCTTCTTATGCAAACGAATATTTACTCAGAGCTTATGAGCATTACAAACGAATTCCAACACCATAAAAGATGATGTGGTTTGGGTAAATGGTTTCTGTCATGGTAACCTTTCAGTGGCCATTTTATTCATCAGTAGCTTCCACCCTAATAGATGAGTAGTAGTAATTGCCTGACTGAACTATTAGATATTGCCCATTGACCTATGAGTTTCCTTTGCTCAGCAGCTGGTAAAGTGTGTTGTTGTCCCACCTTTGGATTTATAGACCTTACTTCACATCCACCTTGCTCCATCCCTCTATTTCCATTGCAATATGGATAGGGAATACAAAAAAGTAAAAATGCTTCCAAAACAAAAAACACACTATGATAAGTGTCTAGTATGTTGGATAGACTATTCTGAAAAAAATTAACATTACATATATAGTTCATTCTATCTTGGTAAATACAGGTTCAGTTTTAATATAAATAAAAATTCTATTTACTATAGCTCAATCTTATCTCAAAATTCCTTGATTAATATAGTGAGCTTGATCTCTACTATGGTGACCTTGTAACATAGTAAGCTAAGTATGGTATATGTGTGTGCTTATATATATATACACACCCAAATAATATGTGTATGTAGAGACATACAATATATACATATGTATTTACCCAACTTCTCCACCATGAACAGGATGCAACACAAAGTCAATTTTTAAGCAGAGTACAACTGGTTTGAATTCAGTTTTCTTTCTCTCAGACTGGCTGTCATACCAAGGTTAAAAAGCTCAGTCTGCTCTAACTGGGAGGAAGAATATCTAGATCCATATTTCTCCCAAGATTATTAGTCATTTGTGAAATGCAAACAACCTCGTCCTAGATTTGAACTTGGGTTACCAATTCCATTTCATGCCATAAGCGCCATATGTATGTGAATATATATATATGCATACTCACATGCACATATATCAACATACAGTCAACCTATACATTCACACAGAGGGAAAAAATAGACAGTTTGGGTGAGAATATGTTACGTCATATTTTTTAAACATATTTTCTTTCTTATAGTTCATTGGAACCTGTATAAAAAAATATCAATATGATTTAAGTTAAATCAAATACATAGTTCTATGGAATATTTAAGGATTCCAAAGTGTCTGTTTAAAATTCCTACTGGTTACAGAATCTGTCATCTCCCAGCTGATATATGAATCGTCCAAAATTTTTGTAGTCATAACTGTCCTGAGTAAAAAAAATAAAAATATCCTTCCCATTATTAAGTATATTAAAATGATTTATTGACAAACTGTGTTGGTTTATATGCTTAGCAAAGAAAGAGTAAGGTAACATCCTATTGTATACATTGGAACCACCTGAATATATTACCAGTGTGATAAGAATTTAATCTGTGTATCTATCATTACTGAAATGGACACATCTGGTGGGTATATGACCAACCATTTTTTCCACTGCTATCTTTTGACAAAAATAAATTAATTAAATTGGTACAAATAAAAGTTGTTTGTCCTCTTTTCATATAGTTAAGTTAAACCAATTGAAATAGTCTGGTGTAATTAAGATATATATATATATATATATATATGTATGTTTGCTCTTGCATGCTTTTCATTGGCATCAATGAAGAAGATTAACTTAAAAAATGAAATATACAGATTTGTTTCTACCAATGAAGTTCTGTGGAGAACCAACCACACTTTTTGAATGAGTTGATTTCTCTTCAGAGTTAGATGTTACAACTTCTACTTTAACATTAAAAATAAATGAAAATAAATTTTACAATTCAAACTATAAAAAATCTTGAAAATTTGTTAATATGCCATCTTTAACTACATCAATACAATATCTGGTCAGGAGAATTTTATGTGTCAGTCTGCTTTTTAAGTATAGCTAAATTTTATGAAATTTGAAAAATAAAACAGTTGTTTGTTACAATTTCAAATACTTTTATAATACTTCAGTGAATGCAAAAGAGCATTATGTGGTGCAGTTGGCTATCACAGGTGTTTTGTGGAAGTTGTTAAGGAAAGAGCTAGTGTTGCTAAGTGTTTAGTTTGAAAATTGGCTGGTCTGTTGACTTGTACAGTAAAAGCATAGATGGTTGAGTATTGAGTGGGTTAAGTTTCTCTGAAGATAAAAGGTAAGTAGGTGGTTACATCAGTATTCATATATATTTAAATTCTATTCTAACACAAACCCAACTACAAAAATAACCATGAATCAGGTTGAAAGAAAACAGTACAAAAGATATTCTATCAGTTCAAAAGTCCTCTTCACTTCTGAGATTTCAACCTTGAGACAAGACAGCTCTGGCCATTTATAGATTTATAGTTCGTTGAGGAGAGAACTTTCATGGCACAATTCAACAGAGTTACCACTTTTGTAGTGCAAGGAATTATTGTCATAAAAAATACATGTTTGCATTTCATGTAGTATTAATACCTTCAGAAAAGGTATGATTTAGTTTGGTTTGATTGTACATCAACCATTGTTGGTTATTAATGTCAAATTGATTTTTATGCATATAAACAGCTCTATTTCAAACAATTCAGTTTACTATAAGTATAGTTTAGGTAAATACATACCCAACTAGGAAGTATGTATGGAAAATTCTTGGAATCATTACCATGTAGAAACTTCTTTAATTATCTTGAGAATTTTGAAAAGATAGGTAGTTACACAGGTATTAATCCATAAAGTATATACCTGATGAAGGCTGAAGAATAGCTGAAACATCGAGCTAACAACATTATTAACACAAGAGTACTTTAATAGTCAGTTCAAAATTTTGAAAATTAAAATAGTTCTGAGAGAAAAAGAAAATCAAAAATACTTGGTACATTAATGAAAGTAAAGATTATATTTTTGATTCAAGGACAGGGTGGCCTATTGATTCAGGAAATATTTTTTAATGGCATGATTTATTTGTGCAAGGGAATGTTCTCAAACTCCCAGACATTGTTCGCTGTAATCAATTCCATGAACCATTACAGTGATCCAGTCAGACTAGAGTTGCAATGACTTCTATTTTCAGGATAACAGTAGTGCTGCTATTTGTAGCAGATGAGAGGGTGTCAACTTTACTCCAGACTTTTCACAGACAAAGAATAAAATGTTGTAAAGTTGAAATTGTAGCAAAGAAATAATTTTAACAGTTGTCATAAAAAAAAACAAATTCCTGTCAGTGGAGAATGGAGATCCTTTAGTTAAATGATTTGGGAGAAAAGCTGACTAATTTACAAGGAAAAATGTATAGAAAGACTTCCATGTTTTTTTCCACTTTTAAACAACCATCTACTCACATAAATGAATATGCTTACAAATCTCTGCATATATATATATATATATATATATATATATATATATATATATATATATATTCATACAAGTAGAATAATTTGTGTATACATATACATCTCTCTTTCTCTCTTTATGTATATATTCATATGTGTACACATGTATGGAACAATATACCTAAAAACGAGAAATATTCCATGTGGGTACATATATATTTATAAGAGACACACTTAGCACAATGGTTATCATCAAAGGAAATGGAATCAACAACCCAAGTTCTAATCCTGAATGAGGTTGTTTTTACTTGGCACTAATGCTCTTTGAGAAAGTAATGAATTTGTCTTTTTTCTTCTAGTTATGGGTAAATAATAGGGCAGACTGGGTTCTTTTACCTTGGTAAGGCAACTAGTCTTGGAGAAGAAAAACTTAATTCAGACCAGCTGTCCTTTGCTTAAAATTGACCAGAAGTTGCATCTGGCTCATGACAGAGGGGTTGGGATGTGTGTGTGTGTGTATATATATATATATATATATATATATATATATAAAGAGAGAGAGAGAGAGAGCTGTTTACCTGCTTATCATGTCTCAAATGGAAGGCAGAAAGAAATACACTTTGTGTGTGTGTCTTGGCAGTTTACCTGTCTTAAAAAACATTTCATAATGAAACTGTGCCTTTCAAAAAGCAGTTTTTCCAATCTAAACTCAAACATAGCATAATTCTGTGATAAAAAATTAATCATAATCAATGTTAGCTGACTAATTGCATGTATAGCATTGGTGTGTCCTGTACAACAAATGGAAGACAACTCAAATTAAGCACTATAGTAATTAATTGTCTGGTAGAAAAGTACACAATAACAGGTGATATCAATGATAAACCATAATGCTTGTGAGACTTGCCAGAAGAGAATCCAAATTCAACAAATTTCTCTCTTTTTCTTCAAGACCAATAGAATAGCAATTCTAGAGTCTCCCCCAGCACTGCTAACAGCTTCATGACATCTTATTTGATGATTTCTTCTTATTTCAAGATGTATGTCGGAATGTTTCCAATGGTACAATGACAGATTTCATTAGAATATCACTAGGAAGAAAGCGAGTGCACTGGTTCACCAAATGTCATTCTCTATTGCATGTAGCTGATGACATAGCTAGAATGTAGCATGCAAAAGGAACTATATATCAATACACTCAACATCCAAGAAGAAGTTCCATTTAATGATGACTCAGATGAATTCAAGCTAATCCTAGTGATACTACAAGGCAACCTCAGTGTCTATAGTTACCAAGAGCAAATCCTCGAAAGAGTCATTGTACCTAATTCTGATTATCGATGACTGGTATCATGTCTCATCTTCATGGTTTATAATGTCCAACCCAATATTGCACATGTAATTAGGAAATGTATCTTCAGTTTAACATAATTAACACTCTTCCATGGTCTACAAGAAGCCTTAGTCATAACCATATAGAATATTTTTAAGCTTTAGAATCATGAACTAGGATTCCCTATCTCCAAATGCTTGCTGAACTTCAGGAAGAATGACCAAATATTTCCAAGGTGTAAAATCAAAAAATTAGTTTGCAGCCTGAGGAGTTTTAAAAATGTCTTTCATATAAAATGGTGGCTGCATCAAATCATGATACATTTGTATACAAACCCAATAACATGCAAGTGTATATTTTGTTTTGTTTATTTTTAAACAAGTGTGATTATATGAAAATGCAGGATAAAGTAGGCTAAGAAAAACACACTCTAAGAAAAAGGAAGGACCAACATTCATGAACAAAAAAATCACAAGTAAGAAAAACCATTCAATTATTGATATACTATCAATAATTGTGCAGAATTATACTTGTTAATGACAACATTCTATCATAAATCGCCTTCCTTATAAAGTTGCCATTAAAATATTCATTTTATCTATAACATATTTTTATTCATTTACCAGAACTCACAAATGCATAATGTATGCACATTTTTGTTAATAGCCTTGGTAAAAATCTACATTAGCATTATACGAGTTAAGTAAATTTTACATCTTGCAGAAAAACCAAAAAAAAAAACACTGGTACTTAACTTTTGAGATGATATATATATATATATATATATATATATCTAAAAGAAGAGATCTTTATTTTTTTTTTAATTCATTTATTTTGTTCTTACATATGTGTATGTTTCGAGCTTGTTGCTTTCATCGGAGAACATATATGGCAAAAGGCCTTGTTAAGGAGGTACTTAGTGAGACTTGAACTCACCTGTGTTTGCAGTTTGAAAGTTTTTCAGTTGGTTATGGATTTATATAGCAGTTATCCTCTCTTTTTCTTAGAGTGTGTTTACCTTAGTCTGCTTTATAGCCTTATTGATATGTTTTTGTTGTTGTTTGTGTGTATGTGTGGGAGTTGGAATGGTTTTGGATTTCCCTAACGGTTATTTTTCCTCTGTGTGTGAGTGAATGTGTGCCTTGGGGATTTTTTTTGTGTGTGCATGTGTGGTAGTGTGGTTTGAAATTTACAGGTAACTTTTTTTCCCTAATAATTTTTGTCTGTGTATATATATATATATATATATATATATATATATACACACACACACACACATATGTATGTTTGTATATATATATATATATATATGTGTGTGTGTGTGTGTGTGTGTGTGTCTGTGTGTTTCCAGCTTGATGCTTTCATCAGAGAACATGTCTAGCACAAACCTGGAAACCAAATTCAAAATAAATAAAAACTTAAGCTGCAACTTAAAAAATGTAGTCCACATAATTGAATGTAGCGAATGCAAAGAAATATACATAGGGTCAACACAGGTCCTTAATACAAGGACATGACTTCACAGGAGTAATATCAAAACATGAATCCTACACTCACACAAATGTAAATAAACATATATATATACAAAAAAATCTCTATACATACATTCACACACACAGAGAAAAATTAACTATAAGTGAAATCAGAAACCACTCCAACACACACACACACACACACACACACACACACACACACACACACACACACAACATATCAAATATCAAAAGTAAATGCAGGATAAAGTAGGCTAAGAGAAACACTAAGAAAAAGGAAAGACCAACATTCATGAAAAAAAAAACCTCAAGTGAGTAAAAAACATTCAAACTACAAACACCAGTAAGTTCAAGTCTCATTGAATACTCCATTAACTAGACCTTGTACCAGACATGTTCTGACGAAAGCATCAAGCTGGAAACATATATATATATATATATATATATATATATATATATATATATACACACACACACACACAAAAATTATTAGGAAAAAAAAAAAGAAAAAATTTACCAGTAAATTTCAAACCACACATACACACACACACCAAAAAATCCCCAAGACACACACTCACACAGACGAAAAATAACTATTAGTGAAATCAAAACCATTCCAACTCACACACAAACAACAACAAAAAGATATCAATGAGGCTATAAAGCAGACTAAGGTAAACACACTCTAAGCAAAAGAGAGGATAACCTCTATATAAATCCATAACCAGCTGAAAATCTTTCAGACTGCAAACACAAGTGAGTTCAAGTCTCATTGAGTACTCCATTAACAAGGCCTTTTGCCAAATATGTTTTCTGACAAAAGCAACAAGCTTGAAACATACACATATGTAAGAACAAAATAAATAAATAAATTCAAAACATACAAATCTCTTCGTGGCATATATTTTAGAATATTTTCATTCTCTCTTTTGACCTCCAACAAAAATTATATATATATATATATATGTGTGTGTGTGTGTGTGTGTGTGTGTGTGTGTGTGTGTGTGTGTGTGTGTGTTTTTATTTGGGCTCTATTTCTTCATTAATGCATATTTCATAGAACAATATAGACATGTTTTGTCAAGATATTTTTGTACATATCCTTTCCAGTTGCTGAATTGATTTTATAGTATCTGGCAAGACTTGGTTGATGAATCTCCCATAACTAATTGTTACCTTAATACTTTCTGCTCAATCTTGGGCCATCATCAGGGGTGTGTATATTGCAAAAGCAGTGTGGCCTTTGCTTATACATTACTACTTTGTAAGTGTTTATTATTTATACTGGTGTGTTTTTGTAGCATTTTATTTGTTTCTATGAGTAGCAGCAGTAGCTGAAGATATTTAAATACATTAGTACTGGATTCAAAATTGATTCTATTGAGTTTAGGTTATTTTATTTTGATATGGAGTGCCTTGAGAACTTGTAATTTTTCTTGGTTATAGGGTTGTTTTAATATTGTTGTGTTTTCAGTTAGAATTTCTGAAACTCAGTTTTTGGGCAGAAAGGTTGTGCTATTGAACTGGTATCAGATAGATGCATAGTGAGCCATCTCAATATGGTAGTTGAGGTTAAGACAATGTATATAGTTTTATTCTCAGAGATATAATCACCTAAAGTACATTTAAATTAATATACAATGTTAGTTTTTTGCAAAACCCTAATTGAGGAAGAGAAATCAATTCAGCAACTGGAAAGGACATATACAAAGATGTGTAGATAAAACATGTCTACATTGTTCAATAACGAAGTGAGCAGAAGAAAGAGCACAGCCAAAGCAAAACTTAAAGCAGCAAACCAACAAGAAAGAATAAAACTGTGGAAACAGCACTTCGAAAACTTACTTGGAAACCCACCAAAAATTACACATGAACCAATCACCAGAATAATTAGCAAACAATTAGACATTAAACTTGGACCGTTCACACAAGGAGAACTCGACTCGGTTCTCAGAAAAATTAAAAATAGGAAAGCTGCAGGACTGGACGAAATTCCCCCGGAAGTATGGAAGACCAGACAATTCGACGACATACTGCTCCGACACTGCAACGCAGTATACAATCAAAATCCGATAGATAGATGGACGAAGGGATGCATACTCCCCTTCCCTAAAAAGGGGGACCTCGGATTAGCCAAAAACTACCGAGGCATAACACTTACATCCATAGCTGCCAAAATCTACAATGCCCTACTATGAAACCGCATAGAACCCAAAATCGACAACATACTTAGAAAAAACCAAAATGGCTTCCGAAGAAATAGATCTACGACCTCACAAATACTAACCATCCGCAGAATCCTTGAAGGTGTACGGGCAAAGAACCTACAAGCGACATTAATATTTGTCGACTTTACCAAGGCTTTCGACTCCATTCACAGAGGAAAGATGGAACAAATCCTACTAGCGTACGGCATACCTAAAGAAACCGTAGCGGCAATAACGATTCTCTATAGAAACACTAAAGTAAAAGTACGATCACCAGATGGAGACACAGAATACTTCGACATTGTAGCAGAAGTACTACAAGGGGACACGCTGGCTCCGTATCTCTTTATCATTTGTCTAGACTACGTACTTAGAACATCGATTGACAAAATCAAAGAGAATGGCTTCGAACTGACGAAGAAAAGAAGCAGAAGATATCCCGCAACAACAATTACCGACGCCGACTACGCCGATGACATAGCGATACTGGCAAATACACCTGACCAAGCCGAAACACTTCTGCATAGCCTGGAACGAGCAGCAGCAAGCATAGGCCTCCATGTTAATGCACACAAAACGGAATATATGTGCTATAACCAAACGGGGGACATCTCCACTCTAGAAGGAACCCCTCTTAAACTAGTAGACAAATTCACGTACCTAGGAAGCAGCGTCGAATCAACCGAAAAGGACATCGAAACGAGGTTAACGAAAGCATGGACAGCTATCAATAGGCTATCGACTATATGGAAATCAGACCTAACCGATAAAATGAAACGCAGTTTCTTCCAGGCAGCGGTCACATCGATACTGCTATATGGATGCACTACATGGACGCTAACAAAACGGCTCGAGAAGAAACTAGATGGCAATTACACAAGAATGCTGCGTGCAATCCTCAACAAGTCCTGGCAGCGGCACCCCACAAGACACCAACTGTACGGCCACCTGCCCCCTATCACGAAATCTATTCAAGTTAGGAAAACCAGACATGCAGGACATTGCTGGAGAAGCAGAGATGAACTCATAAGAGATGTACTCTTATGGATCCCCACACACGGCCGCGCAAAAGCAGGACGACCAGCACGAACGTACATTCAGCAGCTGTGTGAGGATACAGGATGTTGTCCTGAAGACCTGCCTAGGGCGATGAACGATAGGGAGGAGTGGCGAGAGAGGGTCAGGGATATCCGTGCTGCCAGCACGATATGATGATGATGATGATATATATATATATATATATATATATATGGCACACATGCAACCATATTTTTTTTGCTTGTTTGTAATATTTGTGATTATTGCAGTATATCACTGAGCATGCAGAAGCAAAACTGTTTCTGACAACATCGTGTTGTAAATTGTTTTCCAAAGAAAGCGGTCTTCAAAATACTCATTTTCTCTAAATGATGTTTTTTTTTTTTTTTTTTTTACCTGTACTCACAATTGCTGAACACTTGCAGATTTTGCAATTAGTCTAGGTAAAAATCTTCAAGAGGATTTTAAGAGTCAAAACAGTTTTAACTCTTGCAAGCTCCAACTTGCAAAAACAAAAAACCCAGAAGTACTTAACATTTGAGCAGATGTATAATTATTTATAGATATATATAATTGTACATATTCAAATATATTCATATATAGGTATGAAAATGTGGGGCCTGTTAAGCAGTATTCATAAAAAATATCAGTAAAAAAGGGAATCTACATAGAGAAATGTTGCCTTTATTCCTTCACACACTTATCCCAGCTTTCCTTTGACTTGAAACAAAAACTGTTTTAGGATAGTCATCAGCTGCCTTATTACATTCTCTTTAATCTGGTATATTATCTGAAATCTCTTTTTCTGTATTAATTTTAACTTTGAAAAAAGCCTGAAATCACAGGAAATCAAAATCTGGAATATGAAAGGATGGCCAACAAAATTAGTTTTTGAAAAATTCAAAATTGCTTGTTACTCTCAGGATAGACTATAAATTTGTTTGGGGTGGACCCATGTTAAGTTTCTTTAAACTTACAAACCTTCCTTCTTAATTACCTGTTTAGTACAGGGGGTTCTTGTTAAAGGAAATGGAATGGGCAACCCACGTTTAAATCCTAGAAGAGGTTGTTCATGCTAATGCCCTTAGGAAAGACATAAATTCATCTGTTCTCACCAGTTATGGGTAAATAGTAGGGCAGACTGGCAACCAGTCTAGAAGAAGGAAAATTCTTAGGTCAAACCAGCTTTACTCTGCTTAAAAATTAACCTTGTGTCACCTCCTGCTCATGGTTGAGTTGTTAAGTGAATACTTGTCTATTTTGCTCACCTACTAAAAGAGGTGATATATTGTCTTTTCTTTCTACACACAGCCTGCCATGTTTAATTTTGTTATTTTTGTTCAGATAATAGCTTTTCAATGTTGGACAAATATCTTCTTTTGGGGACTGTTGGCTATTCTGTTCTATTCTCTGCAACAATTGTAAGGAATGTTATTTTTGCAGCCTTTGGTTATATTTTCTCATGATGGTCTCACTTTTGTGATGAGGTTTCATTGGATAGTTTTCCTGCAAAAAGCTATGCCAATATATTGACAGCACATCATTCGAAGATTTTTTACTCACCAATCTTTTTATGAAGTGTAGGTAATATTCATTTGCTACCCAACAATGACAAAAATCAGTTTTTAGTGAGGGTGGTCTTCTGTAAATCTACTTGATATTTAACTTGCTTCGAGGTTTTATTTCATGGTGGCTCATTCAAAATCATTTTCCTCACAGCCATAGATGAAGATATCAGTCTGGACACCGTCAAACCATATAAGGTATGGATTGGGAATTTTTTTTTTTGCTTTGTTTTTTTTCTTCATGTTTATACTCAGGGGTATTCAAGTTTTTAAGCTTTCATGACTTAGTCACACTGCAAGCACCAATTCTGGTCAAATCCATTAAATAGTAATACACCTGTTTTGTAGGTTGGTTGGTTGGGTTTTATGGCATATCAATCTTTGTAGGTTATTTAACACCAAATCTATTTTTATGCAAATGGTTCTATTTCAAATAATTCAGTTTAGCATGAGTACACAGTTTAGTTGTCAAAAACATTTCTATTTGAAACTATTCAGTTTATTCAAACAGTTCTAATTCAGTTTAGTATAAGTACAGATTTTGTTCACACACAGTTAAATGTCAAAACAGTTTGATATATAACAATAAAGTTTAGTGTAAGTAGAGTTTCAATGTAAAAAACAGTTCCATTTCAAACAATTCAGTTTAGCATAAGCACGCAGTTTAAATGAATATACAGTTTAATTGTCAAAAACATTCAGTTTAGTCAAATAGTTGTAATTCAAACAATTCAGTTTAGCATAAGTATGCAGTTAGTTCTATTTAACCCATAGACAGGATCCTTATCAGGTGCTACCACTCCGGGCCAGAGTGGACCTGGGAGCAATGGCAATGAAGGGGTACTCTGCATTCCGCAAAGTTCCAGCATTACTGGAACCTCACCATCAGATTGTTTAGTGTCATATCCAGGACACTCATTGGGGAGGTCAGTGTATTCTACAGCCCCAACACTGTTTTGTAGTTCAATGTGTAACAACAGATACTGTAAACAATTTAAAGCCTGTTTGCTAAACTAAGCAAAGTTAAGTGAAAAAAAAAAAACAGTTATCTCTCTTGAAAAATTAAAATGATTTGGTTGAATATGTATTTCTGAGAATGAAAATGTTTTATGGAGTTCCTGAATTCTGCGGTTATTGACTCAGCATGTATGTGGTATAAAATGGTTGGATCACTACCTGCAGCGTGTTAGCAGTAATGTTGTAACCACAAAAAGTAACAAACCATTTACATTTGGTGATATTAAAATTATGAACTCATCCAATGAACCACCAATAAATAAATAAAAAATAAAAAGGAATTTTACAAGTAAAAGATAAAGTTAAAATCAGTCATAGCATCTTTAAAAATTTTTAAGATCTAGATCTGTCATGAGTTGCTAGATTTTGAATTTGTTGAAAAACTTACAAGAAAGTTTACATTAGGAGGATGATTTATGTTTTTGGTAATAAATATTTTTACTTTCTTGCAATTGTTGGTTTCAAAATTCAAATACAATTCCATATAAGCTGGTTTTCTACAGAGCAATAAACTGGTAATTCAACAAAATGTTGACATTTTAATTATGAAATCATTAATTGAATATTATTAATTGATTAATAATTAACTGAAAACTAATTGAAAATTCTGCAGAGGGAATTTAATTATGTTCAGATTATGCATAAACATTGCTGTTTTTTATACTATTTATTTATATTATTTATTTTAAATCTAATTTTTAAGAAAAAGCAAAATTTGCTTTTGAAGTTCATGATTCAGACAAAATAGAATTAAAATCAAAATGTCAGTTTCATTTCTTTTAATCAATGTTACAACTTTTGTCTTACAACAGATGTTACCATTAAGTATATAAAATTTGTATGCTGATAACTTATGGCACAGAGAACGTTTTATTTTATTCATAACTCACCTACATTCTAACCATTCATGTTAGGGACATAACTAAACAGCTTGTAGGATAGTACATCCTTATGGTCAGATTTTCCAAAAGATTTTGTGTGAATACTGCACCAAAATGCTCAGATGCCTTCTATCACCCAAAAATGGTATCTCTACCATTATAGCCTCATAGCTTCTATTTGTGACTGGATCAGTTTCAGTTTTCTTGTTTGAACGATGATGGTTGCTGCAACATTTTTCTTAAATTTTGCATCATTCAGCTCCAGAGTTATAATAGATAAGTACATTATCAGAATAGTCATTAAACATGACTTTTTTTTCGTTCAACCCATAAGCTACCTACACTTTGTACTGATAGATTGTATACACCAGTAGCTATGTGCGCACACTTTATCACAATTTAATAAGTTTGACTGCATCCTCTATTATTATTATTATTATTTTATGCATACTTTCCTGATTAAGATATACAAATTCATTCACCATCCCTTCAACCCTCTAAACATACTCCAGTGAATTAATTCTAGTCATAGTAGATAGTACAGACCCCCTTAAAGAAACAGTGATTTAGATTCACAAATTAAACGTAGCAGTGTCGGTCAGGAAAAGAACGGAAACTTTTTATAGCAATAATATATATAAACACACAAAACTATGATGTCCAAAATTTAAGAGGGTGAAACTCTCATAGCAATGACCAAATGATTTTTTTAAAAATCAAAATGTCTCCATTTTGAATAATAAAGGAGAATTAAATATTCTTGAGCCATAAAACCAATCTAGGAAATTTTGACTGATATTTCTCCCACCATCTGCATTCTTAAGCATATTTTTATATTTTGATCTTTTATTTGGTTTGATTGTTTTGTCCACCACATAGACATTACTTTGAATGCATAAGTTTTAAATTGATAAGAGTGATTTTAATGGCATGCCAACTCATATATAGTTATTTTATGCCAAGAATTTAGGATATCACATTTGTTGGATATATCTACATTTTTATCTTTTTTTTTTTTTGCGCATGGCCCAATCAAATACAAATAAATTTTTAGACAGATCTATGAGACCAATAAATGGGACCTTAGCAAGAACTACAACTCTGACTCAGAGTGGACCTGGGAGTAATAGCAATAAAGGGAAAGTTGACACTTCTCAGATCTCTAGAACTAAAGTCTCACCATCAGATGCATTTTTTTTTTTTTTTTTTTTGCAGAGTCTTACCCCTCTGCAGGGGATACAGTCAGCATATTCTAAGCACTGCTGATAGGACATCATAAATATTTTAGTGAAAATTTATATAATTTATTCTAAAAATAATTTATTTTAAGATTGGTTTAGATTATGTTATCTACTGGTCATAGAACTGAGTTCACTTATTCTATCTCAAAAAGAAAAAAAAGTCTTTCATGCTTGTTCTCAGTTTTGATTTAAAGATGACGAATTGGCAAGAAGAGATCTGAATTATAGACACAACAGACCACTAACAAATGAAGAAACATGATAAGAAATTAGATGTGCAAATCAACAAGCCTTCCCACCATTACTTACTGCTTTTCATTCTGTCATCATCAACTGCATGCCTCATTAATGTTGAGCCAGCTTTTCTATCATCACTACCACTACAACCATTGCCATCAATGATGGCATCAAAGCTTTCTAAATGATGCTGCACTCAAATTGTGGCTCAAGTTGTCTCTTTAATCGAACAATGTTCACAGACTTACCCTGGGCAACTGAAATGCAATGTTAATCATTTCATTCTCTTGTAACACTTTTTTTAGTTTTTTTTTTTTTTTGAATATCCTGACACATGATATCTAAGTAAGAGATTGTTTATAAATAACTCACCAGGAGAAGATATTTTTTCTCTACAATTATTAGTTTGATGCAACAACTGTTTTCTTGAAAAGGATCTAACTCAAGAAATTTATATTTAGGGTTAAATTTTGAATTAAATGTCTTTAATCTTTATTTTTAAAAATGGTTTGACAAACTACGTATTATTAGATTTAGTTACAAGATAAAAGATATTCACAATAACCTACTTTTCATTTGCTAACAGTAACATTCACAATCATTAGGATGTTTGCTCCTGCAAGATTCTGCTCTCTTAATAAGTCTTTACAGAGGATTTGCTATATGTACCATATTTAGCATGCAGATTAACAAAGATAGACTTTAGATATCATCCATCTATTTCACCCATAGTTGAAGATAGAAGTTGATTTATGCCTTTTCCAAAGATATCAGTGTAAAGTGAACACAGTCTTGGTTAGGATTTTAACTTGGTTCTCTGGTTTTATTTCCTGTGCCACTAATATAGATATCATCCACATCTCAAACTTACCATTAAGACACTGATATCTTAAGAGCTGGTTCATTGATCCATATGTGCACTCAGAAGCTATTAGACAATTGAGTTTCATTTTTTAATAAATTTATTATAAAGGTGTATATAAGAAATATTTATCAAAGCTTTCCTCCTTTTTATGGTTCAAATATTTCTGTGGTTTCATCTCTCCTTCCACATGGAGTTACATATATGAAGACTCAATGATTTCAGATCAATTTTAAAAAAGAAATATGTCAGCATTATGAAAAGTAAGATTTTAAATAAAAAATTTATATATATATATATATAACAAAATTGACTAAGATGGTTTCTGAAAGTTGTTCAGTTGTTGGATTAAACACACTTCAGTTGTTTGATTCATTTTGTTTGATGAAATCTGTCTCAAACAGTTTCTTAATCAGAATTCATTATAATTGAAAGCAAAACGTTTTTTATAACTGCAAAATAAAACATTGTATTCTGATACAGTGAATTGTTCATCTGATTTTCTAAGATGAGGAATTATTATTATATACTGATATACTCAGTGTTGCACCTTTGGTTTTCTCCAGGTGTCTATTATAGTCTGTAAAACTAAGTTTTGAACTTAATCCTTTATTCAAAAAAGGAATTAACAATGGAATATCCTTTAATTGATTTATTTCAAAGGCATTTAAACTCATCAAGGGCTATTTTATGCTAAGAGGTTAGGGAATCATATTCATTGTGTATTTATAATTACATTTTTTGTGTAGTTTTTTTTAAGTGTTTTTTTTTTTTCACTCAGCCCTATCAAACATGACTAATCTTTAAACAGATCTATTTGATGTATTGATAAGATACGAACAAGTGCTATCCCTCCAAGTCAAAATGGATCTAGGAGTAATGACAATACAAAGGGGCTCCACACTCCTCAGATCTCTAAAACTAGAGCCTCACAATCAGATGCAGTTTAGTGTCATACCAAGTACACCCTTTTACAGTGGATACAGTCAGTGTATTCTAAGCCCTGCCAACAAGGCATAGATATTTTTTAAGTATAAACTGAAGACTGAGAACAATCTACACCAATAGACTAAATAAGGGTTCACTCTGAAATTTTTACAACAGACACCTGAAGGTCGCCTGAGAGTACCACAGTTGAAACTTTGTAAGAACAATTGAGATGTGGGCACTAGTCCAGTCCACAAGTAAAAAATGATTAATATCTGGAAGTTCACTGAATCATACTTAGTACCTCAAATACAGTTATGATGAAAACTGAAATAATAAAATCTCAGATGAGGGTGTGTGTTTGAATGGAACTAAGTGAAGTGGACAATATAATGCCAGATCCATAACAAAGCAAAACAGTAAATAACAATGGATTTACATTCATGCATGAAAATTTATTTCCTTAATCCAATTGCATAATTTGTTTTCACACCCCATTTACTTCAGTAATATTAAGCCATGGCATGTTTCAATCTATAGACAATATGAGATTGCCTTTTATGTAAAGTGGAATTATTGCGCTGATCAATGATTAAAGCATTGGTTTGAATAGCACTAGATATATATTACATAAAATAATTCCAAGCGGATAATAGAAAATCTGCCAAAAACCTTAAATTGGACTTACAAAACCAGTGAAAGTGGTAAACTTTCCTAAGTTCTAAAAAAAAAATAATCCCCCAAAATTGCAGCCAATTATTCAAGAATATCTACTGAAATTAATAGTTTTAAAATAAAATGACAGTTACATAAACTCACAATACTTACACATATTGTGTACGAATTGGAAAATGGTTATTATTAAAAAACAAATGATTGATTTTAACTGAATGTCAACCTGTCTAAAGTTAGCACCCTACAAAACAGCAGTTGTATAGCCAATTACCTTGTATCATACAAACCATCTGAGTAAAACAAACAAGACATGTTGATTGGTTGGTTGATTTTTAAGGCATATCAACCTTTGTAGGTTATTCAATACCAAATCCATCTTTATATAAATAATTATTTCTATTTAAAACAATTTAGCTTAGCATGAGTACACAGTTTAATTGTCAAAAACATTTCTATTTGAAACTATTCAGTTTATTCCAGCAGTTATATATAACAATTCAGTTTAGTGTAAATACAGTTTCAATGTCAAAAACAGTTCTATTTCAAATAATTCAGTTTAGCATAAGTTTAAATGTAAGTATGGTTTAATTGTCAAAAACATTTCTATTTCAAGCTATTCACTTTAATCAAACAATTCAGTATAGCATAAGTATACCGTTAGTCGCCTGTAAGTTTTTTGCCCGAACGCCTTCCAGGATTCTACGGATGGTCAGTATTTGTGAGGTTGTGGATCTATTTCTCTGGAAGCCATTTTGGTTTTTCCTAAGGATGTTGTCTATTTTGGGTTCTATGCGGTTTCGTAGTAGGGCATTGTAGATTTTGGCTGCTATGGATGTAAGTGTTATCCCTCGGTAGTTCTTGGCTAGTCCGAGGTCGCCTTTTTTAGGGAATGGAAGGATGCATCCCTTCGTCCACTTCTCTATCCTATTTTGACTATAGACTGCGTTGCATTGCCGGAGCAGTATATCGTCGAATTGTCTAGTCTTCCACACTTCTGGGGGGATCTCGTCTAGCCCTGCCGCTTTCCTATTTTTAATTCTTCTGAGAACTGAGTCGAGTTCTTCTTTGGTGAAAGGACCTAGTTTTACGTCTAATTGCTTGCTAATAATTCTGGTGATCGGTTCATCCATTATTTCCGGTGGGTTTCCTAGTAGATTTTTGAAATGCTGTTCCCACAGTTTTACTCTTTCTTGTTGGCTTGCAGCTTGTCGACTTTACCAAGGCCTTCGATTCCATACACAGAGGGAAGATGGAGCAAATCCTACTAGCATACGGCCTACCAAAAGAAACAGTAGCAGCGATAATGATTCTCTACAGAAACACCAAAGTGAAAGTACGTTCACCAGATGGAGACACGGAATACTTCGACATTGTTGCAGGAGTACTACAAGGAGACACACTAGCCCCGTACCTCTTTATCATCTGTCTAGACTATGTGCTTAGGACTTCGATCGACAAAATCAGAGAAAATGGCTTCGAGCTGACTAAGAGAAGAAGCAAAAGGTACCCTGCAAAAACAATCACCGACGCCGACTACGCTGATGACTTGGCGATACTAGCGAATACGCCTAATCAAGCAGAGACACTACTGCATAGTCTGGAACGAGCCGCAGCTGGCATTGGCCTCCACGTCAATGCAAACAAAACTGAATATATGTGTTACAACCAAACGGGCAACATTGCCACACTAGACGGAGCCTCTCTGAAACTAGTCGACAAATTCACCTACCTAGGAAGTAGCGTCTCATCAACCGAAAAAGACATCGACACACAACTGACAAAGGCATGGACAGCTATCGATAGGCTCTCGATCATATGGAAGTCGGACCTAACTGATAAAATGAAACGCAGTTTCTTCCAGGCAGCGGTTGTGTCGATACTGCTATATGGATGCACCACATGGACGCTTACGAAGCGGCTGGAGAGGAGGCTGGACGGAAATTACACAAGAATGTTGAGAGCAGTATTAAACAAGTCCTGGCGACAACACCCCACGAGACTCCAACTATACGGACACTTGCCCTCCATCACGAAAACTATACAAGTTCGACGAACCAGACACGCAGGACACTGCTGGAGAAGCAAGGATGAGCTCATAAGCGATGTACTCCTGTGGACCCCCACATATGGATGTGCAAGAGTGGGACGACCAGCACGAACATACATACAGCAACTATGTGAGGACACAGGATGTAACCCTGAAGACCTGCCGGAGGTGATGAATGATAGGGAGAAATGGCGAGAGAGGGTCAAGGATATCCGCGCTGGCGGCGCGACATGATGATGATGATGATACCGTTAGTTTTATTTAAACCATAGATACGGCCCTATCTGGACCTGGGAGCAAAGGCAATAAAGGGGTACCCCACATTCCCCAAAGCTCCAGCATTACTGGAACCTCACCATCAGATTGTTTAGTGTCATATCCAAGACAGTTTGAGTACTGCTGGAAAAGTAAAGATAAACTAAGCAATGTTCTTATATGGACTCCAACACAAGGTCACACCAGTGCTGGATGACCTGCAAAAACTTACATTCACCAGCTCTGTGCAGACATTAAATGCTGTCTACAAGACATAGCCAAAAGAGACAGATGGTAAGAGAGTCAAAGGAATCCATATTGTCAGCACACCTTGATGATGTATGTTTAGTATTATTTGTCTAGTATTTTAAGAGTTTTTTTACACAAAGTTATACTGAATTAAATATTCCTGATATTAATAATCTATAGACAATTATAGTTTCAAGTAATTATTTCTATCTAATAATAATCATTTATTTGCACAGCTAAGCAATTAATAATAATAATTATAATAATAATCCTTAATAAACTATTATAGCTTCAAGTAACAATTCTTAACACAAATAATTTCCCCACATTAACAAGTATTCCTGTCTGATACTAATAAGTTTCAAACAGATTTGTTTAGCCTAGAGATTGGGTCAGAGTTGATATAGAAGTAATGGCATTGAAAGGGTACACCCAAATTTCCCAGAACTCCAAAACTGGAACCTCACCACTGGATACAGTTTAGTGACATATCCACAACTTTAATGGATCGATTTTAATGGCATATAAAACCATCTAGGGCTATTTTATGTCTAGAGGTTAGGGAATCACATTCATTGTATATACATAATTACATTTTTTGTGTCTTTTTTTGCATACAGCTCTATCAAACGTGACTAATTTTTAAACAGATTTATTTGACCTGTAGATAAGACGCTAACAAGTACTATCACTCTGGGTCAAAATGGACCTTGGAATAAGGGCAATGAAGAGGTACTCCACACTCTACAGATCTCTAAAACTAGAGCTTTGCCATCAGGTGCAGTTTTATGTCATACCAAGCACACCCTTCTTTTTTTGTTTGGATTTTATGGCATATCAACCTTTGTAGGTTATTTAATGCCGAAGACATTTTTATACAAATGAACAGTTCTATTTCAAACAATTCAGTTTAGCATAAGTACACAGTTTAATTGTCAAAAACATTTCTATTTCAAGCTATTCAGTTTAGTATAAGTATAGTTTTTGTCCACAGTTAAATGCCAGAATAGTTCTATTTCAAACAATTCAGTTTAGCATAAGCACACAGTTTTTTTTTTCTTTTATGGGATCTCAACCTTTATGGGTTATTTATTGCCAAAATCCACTTTACAGAAGAATAGCAGTGGTATTATTTAACTGATAGATGGGGGATAAGAGAAGTCATACTTTTTCCTAGGGTATTAGACTGAAAGTGAACATAATAGCATGACTGAGTTCAAACTCACAGCAATGTTGCTGTCCAGTACAATAACCATTTTGCCATGGGGACTCCTCACCTTCAGATGTTTAAAGATTTCTTCTTAAGAGGGTGTCCCACCATAGAATAATTTTTATCAAGCTAGTCTAAATGACCATTACTATAGATTACTAAGTTTGATTCTCACTAGGCCTTGCGCCAGACTAAGTTCATCTTAGAAAGCATCTAATGTAAATGGGTTCTTTACTTTTTCTTTATGGACAATAAATTCAATTTTTTTTTAAATGCTCTCTCACTCCTAGTTAATTACTGCTTATTTATGATAAAAATTAGTTTTAATAAATTTAAACATGACCTTTTGTTATAAGAGTGCATAAACTTTTGAATGTTTGGTTAGTTTTCTTTATTCAAAAGGCATATCAACTTTCATGAGTAATGTAATGCCAAAGCCATCCATGTAGAAGAAATAGTACAGTTTCTTTGCTTAATGGTATATCAACCTTCATGGATTATTAAATGTCAAAGCCATCCTTGTAGAGGAACATCAGTGATACTATTTAACCCATAGCTTGGGGGATAAAGGGGTTTCATGCCTTTCCCTAGGGTATTAGTCCAAAAGTGAACATAATAACATAAGTAGAGTTTAAACTTGCTTACGATGATGTTGCAGTTGAGCACAATAACCATTTTGCCATGGGGACTCTTTACCTTCAGATGTTTTGAATGCTGAGTTAATATATTTTTGTTTGTTCATGAAAACAATTTTTCAACGTTTATTGAATTTATACACTTTTCCTTGGATATCAAAATAAAGTAGATATTTTTAGTTCGTATATTTTGATCAAATAATTCTAGTTTTCATCTAACATGTTAAGACAGATTTTTTCTTAGAATATCAAAAATATTGTCCCTACAACTTGTCACATTAAAAAAACTTCTATATTTAACCACAACATATATAGGGTCAAAAAATTGTGATCAGAACTATACTGTCAAAATGGAAAAAAAAGAAAAAAAAACTATTTTATCTTTTTCTTTTTTGGTTGGATTGAAGTTGTTTATAGTTTATTTTCTTTAACTGCTCACAATACTGACTTCTGGTAAGTAACACTTATTCAAGATTGATTTCACATACATTCAAAGATTGGAGTTAAATTTCCTCCATTTTTTTTAAGGGTCATATTTTACACCACCACAAATTTAATTTCAACCTGAATATCCACTACCTTTTGTTGAATTTATTATCAGTGTGAATAAAAGTTTAAATAGAAAAATACTTTATTTTCTAAGAAAGAGTAAGTCAATGGGGAAGAGGGACAAAAAATAGTGTGTGCATTTTGAGTTATTTCCTCATTTACCAACCCCCATCATGGGCAGGATATTTGGTTTGGTTTTAGACAAACAATTCAGTTTAGTATAAGTATATTTTTTTTAAATTTTCACAGTTAAATGTCCATAAACAGTTCCATTTCAAACAATTCAGTTTAGAGTAAGTACACAGTTTGAATGTCAAAAAACAGTTCTATCTCAAACAATTCAGTTTAGCATGCAAAAATATTTCTCTTTCAAACAATTCAACTTAGCATATGTACACAGTTTCTCAGTCAAAAACACTTCTCTTTCAAAAAATTCAGTTTAACATAAGTACAGTTTAGTTCAATTTGACCCATAGATAGGTGGTACCATTTTAGGCCAGAGTGGATCTGAGAGCAATAGAAATGAAGGGGTACTCCGCATTCCCCAAAGCTTCAGCATTACTGGAACCTCAGCATCAGATTGTTTAGTGTCATATCCAGGATACTTGTTGGGGGCGGTGTCTTACCCCTCTGCAGAGAAGCAGTCGATGTATTCTGCAGACCCAACCAACTGAGCAAAAGACAGGATATGACACAAGGTCAACTTTTAAGTGGAATACAGGTGGTTTAAATTCACTTTTCCTTCTACTAGTCTGACTGCCTAACCAAGACTAAAGCTGTTAACTTCGTTATAATGTATTTGACACATTTGATGGCCTGTATTTGCACAACTCCTCAGCTATGAGTAGGATGAGATATAGTTTTTAGGTCAAGTACAACTAGTTTGAATTTAGTTTTTCTTATCCTAGATCAAGTGCTGTCCCAAAACTAAAGAATCTAGTCTCTTCTACTATTTTCCCATAACTAGGTAGAAAACATGGATTCATGCCTTTCTCAAAGTCATTAATAAAGTGAAATGCAAACAACCTAATCCAGAATTTGAACTTGTATTGCCAAGTCCATTTCCTATTATCTTAATTGTTACAGAAAGTGTGCCTCCCATTCTTTTCTTTTCAAGTCATTAAATATTCTTCAAGTGAGAAAGATTTTGAAACCTCAGTCCACAAGGCCAACCTAGGACCAATCACAAACAAATTATTCACACATCCTTCTCACTTATAACCTACAAACATTTTTTTTAACCCAAACCATTCATATCCTTCAAGTCACTATGTTATTGCAGTGTAAGATAAAGATTCAGTTATGAAAAGAAATAATAAGTGCATAGAAATTTCTATTTTTCATCACAGCTTAAAAAGTAAAGGATTTTTTTTGTACTATTTTGTTTTGGTATAAAACATTTAGTTTCTTTGAAAACTTTTTAAAATTCTTAAGGTAACATCTTGTAAGTGGAAAATAATATTGTTAGATAAGAAATACCAATAAATTGCAAATATAGAAGTTTTGTAAGTTAAAGGTATAGAAATGAAGTTCCTCTTAAGAAAAGAGTTTTTTGGTATCAGAAGTTTTTTTTCCTCATAAATTCATCAATTGTGCCTGTGGTCAAAAGTGAACTATTTCACAAAACCAAACCTTCAAATTTTTCTTTCAATTTTTTAGCGTTCCAGTGAATTATGAGTAAAATATTATTTTCAGGCCTTTGATGCATTAGATTTTTCATTGAATTTTCACCCTGTCAGTTATGCTTAGAGTATAGACTGTATTCGTTGCAGAAGGGTAAAGCCCCTACCTAAAAGGAATGTCCTAGGTATGGCACTAAACTGCATCCAATGGTGAGGTCCCAGTTCTGATGCTCTGGAGAGTGTTGAGTCATTTTTTTCATTGCCATTACTTTGAGGTCCACTCTGTTAGGCTCCCATCAATGGGTCAAGTATATCTGAATATTCTTAGCATTAGTTAGGAATATTTGAAACCATATAACTGTCTAAGTTATTTGTATTAAGAATAGCTACTTGAATCTATAATAGCTTACAGATAATTATCATCATTTACTTTAACTATATAATTACTTGAAATACTTGAAACCTTATGACTGTGTGCAAATTATTTGTTGTAAAAATAGTTGCTTGAATCTGTAATTAAAAATAGTAATCATTAATTATTTTAAACTATATAACAGCTTATAAAAAAAAAACTAACTTTGGCATTAAACAACCCAACAAGTGTTGATATGCCATAAAACTAATGAAACAACTATCATTCTACTGTAAATATGTAAATAAGTATTGTATGAATTATGTGAATATTACTCATTAATAAAACATAAAAAATTTCATACAAATCTTTAATTAATGTTCAACTCATAGAAATATCTAGGTTTAACAATTCTAACTGAACAATAGAATGTCCTGCAGTTCAGTTAGTGAAATATAATTATTATTATATAATGATTTTGAAAAGAGTTAAGTTTCATTAAGTTGGAGAGAAAGCAATAGATTAGTGAGTTTTCAAAGTTCAGCTACATTTGGATACATCTACTGTGTATCAGTGTGGTTTTCATCATGTCATTTGCAATATTCCACAACAACTGATAGGTCACATTGGGTTTTTCAAAATGTTCTTCAGATCTGAACTTTCTCTCAATTTTAGCTGTTACAAAATTAGCAAAGCTCAAAGTAGAATACTGAAAACTAGCTCCACTACAAATTAACGGAGTTGATTGCTTGGCATTCAAAAATAAAAAGAGATGAATCTGTCATTCACACAAGTAAATTTCAAAAAGGGCAAAGTTTAACACTGGTTTAATTAGTGAGACTATTCTAAAAGAATGCACTGTACAATAGTCAATAGGTCTCTGTTCCAAAACACACCAGAGGTTTTCCCTACAGATATAAACATTTCAAATTCTAACCATTTAGGCTCCAAACATGTCTGGGTACATTGTTTCCAATTAAGGAAAATCAAGAAAGAAAAACTATCAAGCAAACCAAAATATTCCCCATTTGCTCTACCAGATGAAGAATCACCAAACATTTTTATCTTAACACTTACATTCTATAAAAAAGAGGCACTCTTTGTGCAACGGTTATGATTAGAAAAATGAAATCAGTGATCGAGGATCAGATCCTGGAGAAGGCTGTTTATGTTTCACATCATTCTAATACCCTTGAGGTAGACAGGAATCCATTTGTCTCATTCAGATAAGAGTAAATAGTAGAGCAGACTGAGTTCTTTAGCCTTGGCTTGATAATCAGTCAAGAAGAAGGAAAACAAAGTACAAATCAGTTTTACTCCACTTAAAGAATAACCTTGTGTCAAATCTTTCCTGTGACAGAGGAGTTGGGTTAAGTACATGCATTCTTTAAAAATTAAGAACATCCTATAGAGTAATGGTTAGTGAGCAAGACAAGTAAAACAATTGTTCATGAAATTGATTCTCACTGGATACTTCTGAGCTAAGCTTCGTAAATGACTACACTCAATAAAAAGTAAAATTTGTTTATTTGCTTACACAAAATATTCAGAGTTTCTAGATTAGGCTACAAGTATTGAATTAGAGCAGTTTGTATGGAGAAATGGTTAGCAAAAGATGTAAACAGACTGATGCTCGTGATTTTCATACATTAAGTGCCTTATGTCTCAAGCCTTTTGTCAAACAAAGCTAGGCTTAGAAAAATGAATACAAGAATTGAATTGGTTTACTTTTGAAAGCCTAGTGTTATTAAATTCTGACTTGCTACTTGTCATGCTGCTTTTAAAATAAGTGTGGTTAACATGAAGAAAGTCAATGCTTGATTATTTATACATGTATTTTATTATATACATACTTTTCAAATGCCTATAAATGTAAGTTATCCTATTGTAAAAAACAAAAATCAGTATTGCTATGTAAGCCTATTATTACATTTGTATCAAATAAATACATTGACAGTATTGATAAAACCATTAAAATGCACTTTATATATTAAAATATATGACTATAAAAATCCTATTAATTAGAGAAAATATTCAGCTTTCTTTCATTACAATTTTAATTATATAATTTATAATCATAATATGACTTCCAAGATGTCTCCTGTACTTTTTAAAAAATACAAATAACTTACGGGTATTTATGAGGTTTATTACTTTACAAGGCCAAATAAACATCTATGAGGATGGCAAAATTATATTATACCAATCCCTTAAGGATAGACCTTCTTGCCTTGAAAATGAGCATTTCATAATTTTTCACTAAATTTGAACACCACATACTGGCACTAGTAAAAAAATATGTTGGCACTACAGCTCCTAGAAAAAGGCATATATTGATATTTATTAACACTTAGAATGCAAGCAGCCAATATTTGTACAACAACCACTGAGCACATATCTGTGAAACCTGAATTATTCTCATGGAATCCTCATTTCTACATCACGATTGCTTATGAGATATTTTTATCTGTTATTTAACAGCCAGCAGCAAGTTGCAATTACTACATTTTATTTTTCAGCAATTTTTTAGCCAGGAACCTGGGGGTGGACATAGGCATAATAAGGGCTTAGGATTTTAAAGGTTAAGCTTAGTATAGCAAATGTTACAACAAGACTGTACTCATACTTTGTGAGTTGATTTCATGATCAATGTGCAATAAGATTTCTAAGAACTTTTGGAAACTCAACTGTTCATTTCTATGTATATTTTGAACAATGTAATGTTTGTTGAAAATCAAAAATCTTTATAACATTTAAATATCTAATCAAGTTCATGATGAATCAAATGTAATGATAAATATTCCACTAAAATTTGGCCTTGAAATTATAATCTCTTCCATATTTTTTGAAATTATAATCTCTTCCATATTTAAAACAATTTTATTTCTCCTCATTTTTTTAATTCCATATTCAAAACACTGATTTTTGTACAAATCAACTAATATATACTAAAAGATATCAAATAAATATAGTATGTATGCAAATATAGCAAAATATTTTAATAATTTAAATTGAGTATTAAATATATTAAAATGTGAATCTATATTAAAATCAGAGCATCTTGCAAGCATTTTCTGGTTATTCCCAAAGTAAATATGCAAATTTTCTTTTTTTGATAAAAAAAAACGCTTACCTCTTGTAATAAAAAAGGAGGTGCCCGTGGTGTAGTCATTATTGTCGTAGGAAATGGACACAGCGACACTAGTTCAAATCCTGGACGAGACTGATTGCATTTCACATAGCACTAATACCCTTGGGGAAGGTATGAATCCAATTATTCTCCCTCCAGCTATAGGTAAATAGTAGGACAGACTAGGTTCTTCAGCCTTGGTTAGGCAGCTAGTCTAGGAGAAGGAAAACTCTGAATTCAAACCTGTTAAACTCCGCATAAAAATTGACCTTGTGTCATATCCTGCCCGAGCGGAGGGGTTGGTAAATAGTACCTCTTGTAAAAAAAAGACACTATCATAAGACAAGTTATTACATCTGTGACATTAAATTAATAAATTAGTAAGATGATATATTTTGTTTGTTACAGCAAGCAGGTGAAATATATGCTTAAAAATAAAATTTAAATCAGTTTAATGATAATAGGTTAGGTTATTTGGTTTAATGACATATCAAACCTTAGATATACATATGATTTTTTAAGTGAATAGTTTCTAAGTAATGTTATTTTCTAAATAAACCAGAGCATATTTATTTGCACCATATTAAATGGTTTTAAGTACTGCTATCAAATAGTAATAATTCAATTTAATATTGCACATAGTTAAATAGTTTATAGTAAAGTAAATGACTAAGCAGGTCAGTTTGACCCATAGATAGGACCCTAACAGGTACTACCACTCCAGGTTAAAGTGAGCTATGGTGATATTCTACATTCTCTAAAGTTGATTGGCTGGTTGGGTTTTATGGCATATCAACCTTTGTAGGTTATTTAATACCAAAGCCATTTTTATACAAATAACCATTTCTATTTCAAACAATTCAGTTTAGCATGAGTACACAGTTTAATAGTCAAACATTTCTTTTTCAAGCTATTCAGTTTAGTCAAACAGTTCTAATTCAAACAATTCAGTTTAGCATAAGTACTGATTTTGTTTACATACAGTTAAATGTCAAAACAGTTCTATATCAAATAATTCAGTTTAACATAAGTACGCAATTTAGTTCAATTTAACCCAAAGATAGGGCCATATCAGGTGCTACCACTCCGGGCCAGAGTGGACCTGGGAGCAATGGCAATGAAGAGGTACTCTGCATTCCCCAAAGCTCCAGCATCACTGGAACCTCAGCATCAGATTGTTTAGTGTTATATCCAGGACACTCATTGGGTGGGATTACCCACTACAGAGATGAAGTCTGTGTATTCTACAGCTCCAGTATTTATCATCCATCCCACCACCAGACGAATATGGCACAAGGCCTTTTTAAGGTGGGTCCGGTCACAGGGCAAAGCCCACACACGTCCAGTATTGCCAAAAATACCTTCGGCCCCGTCGGCATTCCCCTTATTAGAGGTGTTTCAGGCACCAGGCAATAACCCCCACCCCGAAGGGGGTAAAGCCTGGGGTGGGTGGCCCCCTGAGGCTGGAGGAAACTCTCCAGTGCTAAGCCACACCCAGCAGAACCGCCCAGAGTTAAGACGGCCTACTTAATGCGACCCAACAACTGGAGAGGTAAGTTCACAGTAGCTCCAGCCAACTGGGCAATCTACATTCCTAAAAGTTCCAGAATGAGAGCTTCATCACCAGATGGTTTAGCATCATATCTTAGACACTCACTGGTTCAGGGGGAGGGTCTTACCCTTCAGCAGAGATGCAGTTGGTATATTCTATAGCCCCAGCTGACACGGCTATTTAATAATAATTAATGTTAAGTTAGCGACCGTAGTTGAGGGCGACCGGAAGGCTCCCTTTTCAATAGCTACTAAACCCAGGTGTAGGAGAGGGTGCAACTCATGATATTCTAATAATTTAACTAACTATGAATGAATATATGTATGAAATAATTTACAGAATGGAAGAGATATAAAGCATGAAAACCAATTTGTTAATTCATTCATGATATTTAACTTGGTTAAAGCTTAAAAGATAAATGATTTAGAAAAAATCTTTTAGGTAAAATATGGGAGAATTGTTTATGAGATTGCCAATTATACTGCCATGACAGCCCCATAGTTATAAAATTCTCCAATAGTTTTCCTTAAATTTGAAAAAAAATTTTTAATCATTATCTGATGAAGATCATATAAAGTGAAATGTCATAATGAATATTCAATCAAATATAAAATATCTTAAAACATGGAGTTATACATGAGACATGAAATTGTGCCATCATATATGAATTGCCATAAAACCCAAGTAAACATCCAATTTTTTTTTTGTTTGCACTAAAAGATGCTGCCATCTTCTGAAATAATAACACACTATTGATCATAGGATGAGTTATCTTGTCAAAATCACAAAACTGACAACTTGCTAAGACAAGTTATCTTATCCCTGACAGTGAACAGGCTAATTGATAGCTAAATGGAGCCTTAAAGACACACTTCCTTAATCTAAAATAATATCTGTAGTGTACTTGAAAACTTCAAATCAACATAAAATCTTCATCTTGCATTTTTTTCCTTGTTTGAAATCTTTCTCTTTTCCTACATTAATTGACTGTATTAATCAGATTTTATGGAAACTTTCAGCATTCTCAGTCTGCTCAATGCCAACAGTTTTTACTTAAGAGATTTCTTTTTTTAACTGAACCAATTGTCATTCTCACTGATTATCTAGACATCTTGTGGAGCAGAGTGCCACAGCCATAGATATCAGTGATTGTGCTGCAGTTTCCATAGCATATAAGTTTTTATAGGTAGAGTAGCTAGCCCCATGCCACCTGGTTTTGAAATCAGATTTTTTTCCTCTGGAATGATTTGTCAACCTACACAAGCCTAGAGAGCCCATTATGCCTAATTATTTAGTTGGAAAAGAGATTATTTCCTGGTTTTCTGAATAATTATTTCACATCTTCAGCTTGAAGAACTTACTATAAAACTAAAATATGTTTGATTATACGTAAATAATAATTTTATTTTGTATTTCGTTTCCTTACATATCCTCTTTTCTATTTTGTTTCCTCCAACAAAACTTTTTCACTTTTTCACAAATTGTTTTTGTATTCAAAATCTTCAACAATAAATACAGCTTTCAGACATTTCTCACCACAGTAGTGTCAGTATGGGCAGCCCTTTAAGTCCAACATCCTCTGAATTTTATATGTCCCATGTTGAAAACTTAGTTTTTGATAGGCTAAAAAAAACACTCTATATGCCCAATACATCATTGATAAATCTGTTTTATCAAATAAATCAGAATTCTACTAAAATATCATCAGATCAAACACATCATTTGAAACCCAAATATGACAAATTCTTATGGAAAACACCCAGATATTTCTTAAAAACAACATTTAAAAAAGACTGGAAATAATTCAAGTTCTTAACTATATAACCAAAAAAGAAAAAAAAAAAAAACAACTCTCCATAAAATGTTTTTTGAACAAGCATAGATTTGTAAATGAGTTTAACAATTAGAATTGTACTTTTTCTCATAACTATTGTGCCTCACAGGCCAAATCTGACATGACATTTGTTATTACTTTTCACAGTCTGTTACTCCAACTTACATATAATAGAGAGTGAAAAAATTAATGCCCTTCTTAAAACTTATTCCATGGCCTTGTGGGTAGAGTGTTTGCCCATGGCCCAGGAGACTGGGGTTCAATCCCATGTCAAGTCATACCAAAGATTCAACAAATGGTACTTGATACCTCCTTGCTTAATACTCAGCATTATGAGGTACATATCAAGGGTAAAGTGGAGTAATCCAGGGAATAGACTAGCGCCCTCCTCTACATTAGTAGCTTAGTAGCTAAGTAAAGGGAGCCTTCGGGTCACCCTTGACTACAGTCGCCAACAACATTCATTAAACTTTTTCTTTTAAATTTCTTTACAGATTTCTGTGTGATATTAGAATTATTTTAAGGGAATATATATTTTAATTTTTAAGATAAGTTTCTAAAATGTTTGTGTACCATTGATGTAAAATTATCACCAACAATATTGTTGCAAGAATATGTAAACTCATGTGACATTAGAAAGAAAATGCCATAGAATAGAATCTAAATTTCCTGCAGAAATTATTTTAATTTTGACTCTTCAGATTTATATCTAATAGAATTTCTATAAACACGGGAGTGTTTTTAGATTTTTTTTTTTATTTAAATGTCTAAATGAATGTATGAGAAGGGATATTTTTTTTGTGTCGAAGTGAAAGTGAAAAGATTAATGAATCAATATTCTACTGGAAGCTGACTGTAGGTTTGGTGTTCAAACAGATACAACATGTAAAATGCTGATTTGAATTTTTTTTTTTTTCCTGATGGGGCAAAACAGGTCAACTCCACTTGGAAATTTCGTATAAAACAATTTTCTTATCTCTTAATCAATTCCACTCTATTGGGCTTGAGCCAAAACTGGACAAACTAAATAAAATTAGCGTATATAAATAACAAAAAAAAAAAAAAATAACATTTTCCCTTCCTGTTATTCTAAAACCAAGCACAGCACTATGTTTAGAGAATACAAAGAGTATCTATGAGTCCACTATAGAGTCATTATTATAACTATACAACTATTACTATTCATGGCCTACTTGGCTGGAGTTGTAGAAACACCAACTGCATTTCTGTAGAGGGGTAACACCCTTTCCTACCAACAAGTGACCAGGATATAATAATCTGATGGTGAGGTTCTAGTAATGCTAGACATTTAGGGAATACAGAGTACATTTTCATTGTCATTGCTCCCAGGTCCACTCTGGCCTAGAGTAGTAGCACCTGATACAATCCTATCTGTGGATCAACTAGAACTATTTGACATTTAAATTGTGAGCAAAAAAATAATTCATGCTAAACTGAATTGTTTGGAATAGAACTGTTTGATCATTTAACTGTGTGCAAACAAATGACTGACATTTAATTGAATTCTTAGTGATAGATAGCAATACTTGGAACCATCTAACTGAGCAAAAGAATGATTTTGGTTTGGTTTGGTTTGGTTTGGTTTGATTTGATTTGGTTTTATGGCATATCAACCTTTGAAGGTTATTTAATGCCAAATCCATTTTTTTATAAATATAAACAGTTCTATTTCAAACAATTCAGTTTAGCATAAATACAGTTTACTTCTATTGGACCCAATCACGTGCTACCACTCTGAGCCACAGTGGACCTGGGAGCAATGGCAATAAAGGGATACTCCACATTCCCCAGCATTACTGAAGCCTTACTGTCAGTTTGTTTAATGTCATATCCAGGACACTCATTGGGTAAATTTCACTCCTCTGCAAACAGCTAGTCAGTATATTCTGTAGCCCCAGCTGACAGGATCAGAGAATGAGCTTAGGCTTGTTCAAAAATATTATCAACAAAATGTGTTTACAAAACATATATGTGGTGCCTTCAATAAGTTTTCAGACTTTTTTGTACAGGCATTTAAAATTGTCATAGACTCTTGAGAATTCAGTATGTTATTGCTATACATCTTATGAGAGACTGACCAAGTTTTATGATTTCATGTTCAAATGAATAGCTACAGCAGCAATTGGAATACACCCAACTAAAGCCAGATTGTCACAGCTGGTGAATTTCAAAAATGCAATCTGGACGTAAGGACACTTTAGAAGAACGATATGCAATAAAATGCTGTTTTAAACTTGGACAAAATGCCACAGAAATGTATGGAATGCTTCAGACTGCTTTTCGATCATCATGCATGAATCAAGCATCAGTTTTTGAGTGGCATAAGAGATTCAAGGAAGGCAGGGAATCTGTGAGGGATGATGAGAGTTGTGGGAGGAGTAAGGAAGTCAATATACCAGAGTTGATTGGTCAAAGGGTTAGGCTTAGGATTACCATGTTGAGGTTTTAAGGGAGTTCAGGAAGAGATTCCATCAGAAGAGGCCAGCACTCTTCAAATTGGCTCAGTGGCATTTCTAGCAGGACGATGCACCAGTCCATAACTCCATCCTCGTCACAGAATATTTGACCCAGATGGGCATCAAGACAGTTCCTCACTCTCCTTATAGTCCAGACCTTGCTCATTGTGACTTTTGCTTATTCCCTAAGCTCAGAGGCTGTCGTCATGAGACAATTGAGGAGATGAAAGAGGCTGTGACGAAGGTCATTGACACATTCACACAAGAGGACTTCCATGGGGTGTTCCAGAAGTTGTTGGAACAGTACAAGTGCATTGCAGCCGGAGGAGATTACTTTGAAGGGGACTAGAGTTTCATGTGTGTACTATCAATAAAAGTGCCCATACGAAAAAAGTCTGGAAACTTATTCAATGATCCTCATATTTAATATATATGTATAAAGCAAATTTGGCATTAAATAACCTACAATCGTTGATATACTATCAAACCAAACCAAACTATTACTATACAACTATATAACTACTACTACTGGGAAGCCCAGGTGTCATAACAGTTACTGCAGTAAAGAAATGTATTTGATAAGTCCAGGTTCAATCCTGGACAAAACTGATTGTGTTTTACTTCATGTTTGTATGAATCCTTCTCTTTTCCCACCCAACCCAAGTATGGATAATAAGAGTGTCTGGGCTCTTCAGCTTTGGTAAGGCAACTTTTCTAGGAGAAGAAAAATCTCTGAATTCAAAACCTTAGGAGTATTGTTCATTTTTTTTTTTTTTTTTTTTTTTGGTTAGGTTCAGGTATTTAAATTCTGTACAATTAGTTATGTTTTGCAGAAACATGGCTTCCTACTAATTATTATCTATTGTTAGAGACTCACTTTTTGATGAGATCACATTTTCCTCAAAAGAAAAAAATCCCCACCCCCATGTGTCCAACGAGTTTACATACCAAATTTAGTAGCTTTACAGCAAATAGTTTACTGAGGATGAACAAATAAACTCTTTACAAATATTAATATAGATTCTAACATTGAAGAACTTACCTTTTTCATTTTCCTCAATATTTCATAGAGATTCTTGCAGGAGAACAAAGGGCAAAACTCTTAAGAACAGCATGCATGAGAAAAGTACTACAAAAAGTCTTTATAATCTGATGAGAATTCTGTTCAGCAACCTGCCTGAATAGCTCATGTGATTGTACATTGTTAACTGGGTTATTCATGCCTTTTGGATAGCAAAGCATCAGCCAATAGGCGCTCAGCTTCTGTGGCACTTATGTCAATGCCAAGATATGGTGCCAACCTATCAGGACAAAATATGTAACCTCTAGTGGGTACACAAATTGAAAATACGCACGTTCGTAGACAAAGAAAAGTAGAGATCTTAGTGAAAGAGATTTCTAAATAAGTTTAGTAGGTTTGGGATATTTTTTTCTTTTCTTTATTTTGTATTTTAAGCAGAAGAGGAGGAAGAACCAGTAGTTTCATTCTGGAAAGGTTTACCAGACATTAGCTTCATTTTCTTTATTTTGCTTCTTTTTCCCCACCAAATAATAATGTTTACACTTTCTTTATCTTTGTATGTACACATATTTCTAAAATTCTTATTTAACTGTAAATCAGGAAATATTTTAGCAAGAATTTTATCATACAATTAAAAAATACATAGAGAATAAAGCAATTTCCAGTCCAGTTTGCTACTGAATGATAATTTTGTAGGTCTACTTCTCCTTATATACCATTTTTTAAATCATCCAAATTCTATGAAATGCTGATTAGAATCTATTACTTTTTCCTAAATAAAGGTATTGATATCACCATGGACTGCTTTTAACTATGAAAAGCCAATCGTAATTCTTTTCTTCTTCCAAAACAGACGCATCAACATAATCTAGGATCACATTTAACTATGAAATTCTAATTAGAATCTTTCACTCTTACCTAAATAGTAGCTTCAATATCATTATGGACTGATGTTACAACAGAAACTCAATAGGTATATAGGAAGTTTACAAGGTGTATATATTTTTTATATACACACACTTTCAATATGGTAAAACAAACTTCAAATGGGTTGATACTTTTCAGAGAGACTATTTAAAAGTAACAGAAAATAGCCTATAAAAGACAATGGCAAATTCATCTCCCTTAAAATCATCTTCTTAGGATTCCAAGATCCCTTTCATTTTATCAAACCATTTTCAATATCATTTGAGGGAGGGGAATTGCAAGGATTGCAATAAACTGCCTTGTCACATCCTAGTTAATCTTATCCAAAATCTGAAATCCACTTTTCAATAAGGATCTTCACTTTGAGAAAAAAAGATTGGTAGCTGAAACTACTCTGGGATTTTAACTCAAGTTGCTAAGTCCAATTTTTATGATGATAACCATTACACCACACTCATTATGTATTGTGTGTGTATATATATATATATATATATATATATGTGTGTGTGTGTGTGTGTGTGTGTAAAAAGTATAAGTAAAGAAAACTTACCATTATAGTGCTCAATATTCAAGAATAGAGCTCCTCACAGAGTTGAATATTAAAAGAGTTTAAAATAGATTTCCAAAAACAGATTTAAAAATGGGTTATTTAAGAATATATATATGTCCAGTAGGTGAGTGCCAATTTCATGCACACAAACGTGTGTGTGTGAGTAATTTGTTATCTGTATAAACCTGCAAGAGTTCCTCATATTTATTAACACAAGATGTCCATTTCCATAAAAATATTACGTATATGGATAAGCCTTAAGAAGCTCATATACACACATGTACGTATGCATATAACCATACACATTTAAACGTATATACATATATTGAGGCGATTTTATGAATACATATACACACTGTTATTCTACAGTCATTTTGTATGTGGTTCTAAAACAAAAGCAAATTAAAATGCCCAAAATATATTTGATTGCAATCAATAATCTAATTAATCTGAAGGTTAGAAAAAGTCTTGGAGCAGTGACAGACTTATAGAAAGTATCTATTTTCATTGCAATGCAGTTAATGCCCATTATAAAACATTAAATTACAAATTTAGAATTTAATGTCTTCTTTGAAATTGCACATTAAACTTTGAAACCCATCAATTGTTTTTTAAAAATCTGATACATTATTTGAATCACACAAAATAATTTTTTTTGTCTTGGTGACTTTTTTTTTTTTTGCATGGCAGGGGGTGGTAGTGATTTGCAGACTTCAGAGTCTAAATTGAGTTAGCAGTAATACAATGAGAATGTCTTGTTGAAGGATCCATAATTACTATGTTTGAAAGAACTAGATCTTAATATAAACTGATGAGCCAAAAGATTAGTGACAGCTACCTCACTTTCTAGCACTCTTATTTTTCTTTTTGAATACTAAAATCACCTGACATAACAGAGAAGCAATTTTTGATATTTGAATATGCTGGAAACTTTTGTACATACCTGAAAAATCTAAATTTAAAAAATGATAAAACTAAAAATAATTTAATAGTAATTCAATTTATTATTGCTATAGCTACATCAAAATGATGAGATTATTTATAAATGGATCAGCATTTCTACCTCAGTTCAAAGTGTTGTTTACTGTCATTTTAGGATCAGATCAGATCAGTCCCCAGTTTTCAGCTTGGGATTTAAGTATTACATTAGTTCAACCTTCTTGAAAGATATTATTACTATTATTATTATTGTATAAAAATAAAATAATAAATTTTGATTATTCCAACATAAGTATCTTACATTAAATTGACAAACCTAAAATTACAAAATGCAAATACATTTTTGAAAAAAAAAAAAAAAAAAAAAAGACTTTTCTAGTTTCTGTGAATTTTATTTGTTCAATTATGAGCACTGAGGAATGATGGACAAGCAATGAATAAAGTTGAAATTTTTTGGTCTATTTGGGGAAAACTCCATCACAAGCACCTGAAATACTTCAGCAAATTTATGGAGATAAAACTATGTTGTGCATACATGTTTTTGAGTGGCACAAAAGGTTCAAAATGGGATGTGAGGAGGTGGAAGATGATAATTCCAGGAGTGGAAGGGCTTCAACAAGCAAGACAGAGGTCAACATCTAGCAAGTAAGGCAAATGGTGTGTGGTAATTGTTGGTTGACTGAATGATTGCACTTCAGCTGGATATGAAAAAGACAATGTTTGGAAGATTATCCTCAAAGATGTAGAAAAGTCAGCACAAAAATGGTGCTTGGACAGTTAATTGATGATCAGAATAAACAACACATACAGATGTGTCAGGATATCATCAATGTTTTCAAATTAAGCCAAACTTGTTTCAAAGAGTCATCAGTGATGATGGAATACAGATTTTTGCAGTAACTTTGAAATCAAGCATCAGAGCAGTTAGTGGAAGTTTCCGAAATTGCCATGGTTGAAAAATAAAGCCATCAAAATCATGTTGATCATGTTCTTCAATGTGAGGGGCATCAGCCACATTAAGCTCTTACCACAGAGCCAGACAAGCAATCAGCAAGTCTACAAAGAGATTATGATATTATGCTGGTCACAGCACCAAATATAATACTATAGTTTGCACCGTCTGGACCCTTATCTTGGGCATGGTACCAAATATGATACCACAGCTTGGTCTGGTTACCAGTACCAAACTATGCTTAATATGTTTGCACAGTACCAAATGTAATATCATTTCTTGGCCATGGGTTTTCAGGGATGAATCCTGTTTATAATGGCACTATGGGTTTTTAGAGCTGAATCCTGTGTTTGGCTGTGTTGTAGATTTTCAGAGTCGAATCCTGGTAACGGTGCCAAATGCATTTTCAGATAGTTTGTTTATCAATTCTGTCTGTGCCCACACAGTGTTTGAAAGATCCGCAGACAAGGAATGACATAATCCATCCAGAACTTCTTCTGATGGTTGGGGTGATCAGTTGGCACAAACTTGCCTGGTTGTTGGCAACTCAAAAACAACAAGAACTCTCCATCAACAATTAAAAATCATTTATTGTTCGATGTTCAGACTACACACAGTAGCACAAGAGAGAGAGGGAAAATCTGTAAGGGTCTATGAACAGACACAAAGAGACATGCCTCCCCCAGCCCGACAGAACTCTCTGAATGCCAACTGGCCAACTGCCTACTTTCTTTCAAAATTCGCTAATTTTTATATATTTAAATTCAGGATATCTGTGAGGGTGTTGTCATCTTGCTAAATTATTGCATCATTTCTCACATGTCCCTAATTCACTGTTTTCATTTCTCCAGTCAAACTTGTCACAGACAAGATATGAATCTATTTTGTTTACATTTAGCCTTCCTGTGTTGTTTGTTATGTACTCAACTTAAACTTTCCAATTTAAATTATATTTCTATTTAAATATTTTAGCTAACTTAACAGCAAACTGAAAAACTCATAGCCAAACCAAACCATGAAATAAAATAATTAACCATCACGGCAACTGTGCCACAAGATCCTGTGGCAGGACAAATCTGGGCTGCTTCACTACAACAATGCACCTGCCCACAATTCCCTGAGCATCTGACAGTTCCTGGTCAATAGGAACATCATTGTACTGGAACAACCTCCCTATTTCCCTGATCTTGCACCGTGGAACTTCTTTCTTTTCCCAAGCTCAAGGGGATCATCAAGGAAAGCATGGTAGCCATCAAGAGAGCAGTAAAGATGAATCTGAAGGTCATCCGAAAAGAATCCTTCCAGCAAGAATACAGAAGCGAGACAGAGAAGGATGGGAAAGTGTACTAGACTCAAAATGGATTACTTTGAAGGAGAGACCATGCAATTTGTGGTTTGTAACACCAGTCCCATTACATTTCAGACACACCTTGTATATACAAAGGTGAGCTGAAAACTTCATATGTTGATATCATACCTGCTGTAAAGGATTTTTTTGCCAATGAGATACAAACACTGCAATACTAATGGAAGAAGTGCATGGACTGCAAGAGGGACTACATTGAAAAATAAACCACATTGGTTTACAGTCTATGAAATTGGTTGGTTGGTTGTTTTATGGCGTATCAACCCTTTTTGTGTCATTTAATACAGAATTAAGTCATTTTGATAAAAGTTCAAACAATTCGGTTTAGTATAAGTACAGCTTTTTGTTTACGCACAGTTAAATGTCAAAACAGTTCTTTTTCAAACAATTCAATTTAGCATAAGTACATAGTTAAGTTTTATTTAACCCATAGATAGGACCCTGTCAGGTGCTACCACACTGAGCCAGAGTAGACCTGGGTGCAATGGCAAGGGGTACTCCACATTCCTAAAAGTGCTAACATTACTGGAACCTCACCATCAGATTGTTTCGTGTCATATCCAGAACACTCAGGGGAGGGGCTCTTACCCCTCTGCAGAAAAGCAGTCAAAGTATTCAACAGACCGAGCCGACTGGGCAATACAGTCCATGAAAATATCTTAGTCAGCCTATGAACTTTTCAGCAGAACCTTGTATAATATATACATATACCTAAAATTCTCATTATTTTTGTAAAAACAGAACATAGTGAGATTTTTTATTTGACCCTTAAAATATTCTTAGATAATAAATATCCAATATGCAAATGTATGATAATTTCTTGGTGTCTGTTTCTTTGCTGAATGTTACTCTTAAATCACCCAAATTATCAATATAATGGAGATGATTTTGAAATGCTAATTAGAATCCTCTACCCATTGCTAAACAGAAGCATTAATATAATCACATACTACTGTTGCAATGAAGAAACAAGGGGTTCATAAGTAGATAGATAGATAGATCAAAGTGATAAGACAAACAGGAAAATTTCTTTTGCTTGTTATTTTTTTATTGTTCTCAGACTGTTTTGACCTGAAGTCATTATGGGAAGTAAAGATTCTTTTTCAGAAAGTTTTAAAAACGGTTTTTAAGGGTTGATATGCAATGAAAGAAGCAATGAAAAATGAACAGGTAATGTTGCAAATCCATTCATAGAATAAAAATCATTTTTGGTATCCAAGTATCTTCAACTGACCATTATAGGATCTGTTATTGTAGACAATTAGCATTGAGCTCTCCATTTGGGATGGATATATATCATATTTACCCAACCCCTCCGCTCGGGCAGGATATGACACAAGGTCAATTTTTAAGCGGAGTTTAACAGGTTTCAATTCAGAGTTTTCCTTCTTCTAGACTAGTTGCCTTACCAAGGCTGAGGAACCTAATCTGCCCTACTATTTACCCATAGCTGGAAGGAGAATAATTGGATTCATACTTTTCCCAAGGGTATTAGTGCTATGTGATATGCAAACAGTCTTGTCCAGGTTTTGAACTCGTGTCGCCGTGTTTATTTCCTACGACGATAACCATTACACCACGTTTTTGTGTGTGTGTGTGTATATATATATATATATACATACACACACACACACACATATATATATATATATATATATATATATATATATATATATATATATATATATATATATATACACACATACACACACATATGTGTGTGTATATTTTAGGCTATAGTTTTGTTATAATCTTATATTAATGAAAAGCAAATCAAAATGAAGATTTTCCAAATAATAGTATAAAATTAACAATGGTAAAAAATACTATATCTCATTATTTAACAACCTTGTAGATAATCAAATATCACAAGGCTGGATGACCCATAATATTTCTCTGATTCATGTGGTTACTTGGTTATGTCTATTTCCTCATCAACTAACATGGAACAAATTGTACAAAATGCAAATACAATTTCTGAAAAAAAAGACTTTTCTGGTTTTTGTGAATTTTATTTGTTTAGTCATGAATACTGAGGAATGATGAACAAGAAATGAATAAATTGAAGTTTTTTGGTTGGAGAAATTGATTATAATTTTAGGTTATGTAGTTATTACAGAAAGGTGTAATCCCCGATTTAAATTCTCGAGAAAGTGAATTCATGCCTTTTTCTTGAGCATTAGTTCAAACTATATACCAACTACCTCAGCCAGAATTTGAATTCAGTTTGTTGATTACTTTTTTCTGTGTTCAGAATGATTAGGCAAACTTCCCAGCTTACGCATTCAATGAGTTACCTTTGTAAAGAAAGATAATGACCTGAAGTTAACCGTTCCATAATGAATTCCATCAAATTAGTCACTATGCCTTTAAGCTCAACTCATTAATATATTAATTCAAATAGCCAAATACAATGAACCGTCAATAGTTTCAGTTACTCATGGTTAACTTCAGAACTAGTCTCCTCAGTTGTAGTGTTGGGGAGAGAAACTCCCCCACCAAACAAAGGTGGCTCAACATAACATTATACTGTATTTGATAGTGAAGATCGATTTCTAGAGCTCTCAGGTGTGTGGAGTAAATGGCTTCTTTTGTAGACAGTTTGTTTTGGTTTTTTTTTTTGTTTTTTAAGGCCCATAAATCATTATCTGAGTTGTAGAGTATGAACAACTCATTTTGGGAGGCTTATTCAGTGAGTTGCCAAAGCCTGAAGAGGTGGTAATTCTTTTTTGGTGTCAGAAATTGTGGCATTTTGAATTTTATTTATTTATTTATTCCCACAGAGTCATCCCTAAGTTGCCATTACTCTCAGGTTCAGTCTGAATGGGAGTGATAGAATCTATTAAAATACCATCAATGAATCAAATAGATCTGTTTCAGATAATAAAATATTTACTTGTTTAAAATTATTGTGAAGATATATTTTGAGTCACAGATAATTTAAGACTGTAAGTAGTGAAGTGATTTCTGGATCAAATAATTCAACAAAGGTTGAACTCACAGAACTAACCAACAAACTAACCAAAAATAGTTATTTTTGATAATGATCTCAATAATGCATGAGTAGAGAAATTAAAGATTCGAACATGCTAAAGAGAATTTATGAATTGCTTCCTTCAAGTGAAAAGATAAAAATTTTCAATTTAAGAAAAGAAAAAAAAATGTATTCTGAGGTTGCTAAAATCTTTAGTAAAAATAAACGTTTATTATAGTACATTTATTTAATTGCACTATATTATTGTCGTTAGTGTCATATTGTGTCAAATTTTCTAAATCAAATTTCATCATAAACATGCATGTATCAATTTATAGGTAAAAACAGCATTTGTTGATTGTCTCCCTTGTAGAAGTCCTGCTGAGTTGCATGCCTGTTATAAGATTGGTATAAATGATCTTCACGCTTGATAGACCGTTTCTGAGTAGGCTAACATTTACATGGTAGAAGAGCGTAAAGGAAAAAAACATGATTGATACATAAAAAAAAATAGTGTTTAGAGAATACAAACAATTAAAAAGGTACTGTAGTCATTCTTGAAATCTGACAGTGTAATCTATTTCTTCATAGTTTCACTACACTTAATTTCGAATTTCAAGGAAGCTAATGAACTAACCCAAAAATCATCCATGATTTATACCCGGAAATATACACCTTTGCACACATGTGAGTGACTTATTTTACCATTGTGAATCCTTGTGACAAAATTTGCACTGAAAGAGTTTTTATTTTTTCGAGGGGGCGGTAGAAAGAAAAGAAAAGAGTCAAGCAAAAAAGTTTAGAAGTTGATTTATTTAAATAGCCAGTCAACCTGTCTGGGATATTTTTATGCTTATCTGTTTGGGAATGTCGTTCATTAAACGTTCATAGCCACATTGTTTGTGTAGTTGTTTAAGAGATTGGGGCCAAACAGGTAATAATATTCTGAGTTTTATGGTATATCAACTTCTGTTGGTTATTTAATGCCAAATTCTGTTTTTACATATATATTAAATATATGATTTGTAAACACCTTTTGTGGATAGAAAGTTAAATGATCAAACAGGTATATTTCTGACAATTTAATTTCGCATAAGTCAACAAAGTTAAATGGTTCCAAGTATTGCTATGTATAACTAAGGATTCAATTAAACATTAGTCATTTGCTTACACACAGTTAAATGATCAAACAGTTCTATTTCTGACAATTCAATTTAGCATATCATTTGCTTTCACAGTTCAAATATCAAACAGTTCTAGTTCATTCATAGATAGGACTCTATTAGGTGCTACCACTCCAGGCCAGAGTGGACCTGGGAGCTATGGCAATGAAGAAGTACTCCACATTCTTCAAAGCTCCAGTATTACTGGAGCCTCACCATTAGATTGTTTAATGTCATATTCGGGACACTCATTGAGGAGATTTTATCCTTCTGTGGAGATGTAGTTGATGCACTCTACAGCCTCAGCTGGTTGGGCTGCATTCTGAGTCAGAGTGAACTTGGGAGTAATAGCAATGACAGTACTTCACACACTGCAGATCTCCATAACTGGAGTCTCATCATCAGAGGCAATATAATGTCATACCTAGGACACTCATTTGGCAGGGGTTTTACTCCTTCATAGAGGTTATATCAGTATATTCTCAGCTTCACCAACAAGGTGTTTTGAAGTTGGTACCTAATTTGTAGACCAGGAAAAATTAGTACCACAGAAAATAAATTTCAATAGGTCCCTTTTTTCTGAGGATGAGTTATCTTTGGAGAGCAAGAGAAGCAGTACCAGAACTAACAAATGAAGAGTTAAACTCAGATGATGGCTTTGGCAAACTGATTACCAAGTTAGAATAACTCTTTCTGAAAGACAAGTATCAGAGGATGTACTTAGCATATATAAGAATTGAAGAATATCAGAGACCAACTGACACATCCATTGGAACCTACTTAATGATGTTGAAAGATTATACTAGGTTAAAGTCTTCAAGACCAAGATACTTGAACAAGAGCATAGAAGCTATGTAAAAGCATCAGAATAGAGAAAAGTAAAATAGGATTTTTGAAACCACAACTGCTAAGTTTGAAGTATGAAGAGATTAAAGCATAGAAAGTTAAAGGATATTGCTGTGCTGAAAGGAGAGAATAACTATAGTATTTTATCCCAAAGCCTTAAAGAGGAACCAGCAAATGCATTATGTGCAAAATAATAGATTCTGCAGCAAAGGTAGAAGAATTCAAAGTTTTCAAGGTGATTGAGTTAGGATTGAAGAGAATGTAGTACTGGAGATAAAGATAGAGACTCTACAAGTACCAATGGTTCAATCCCACCTACAGATAAGATAAAGAATACTTACTACTGCTTAACATTTATACCTGGTCATGGTATAATGGAATTAGAACAATCTACTCCTATGGATTGAATAAAAGGTTCAGTTCAAAGTTCTGTGTAGGCTCCTGAGTTCAACATAATACACCTGAAGAAGGCCGAAGGACTTATTAGATGAAACGTTGTGAGTATAACAATGAACATCAAGACAATTGCCTGAATATTCTGAGTGATAAAAATTATCAGGCTTCATCTCAGAAATTTAGACAAATAAAACACCAAAAGTAGCATTCATAGAATCAGTTGAAATCTGAGAAATAAAGCTAAAAGCACTACAAAAACTTTTATTTGTAAATCAATCTTCTACTGGGCTAAGAATTGTTTTCATTGATTGATCAGACTCATATTTCCATGATGACTAAGCACTTTATGATAAGGAATTGAACACTACTTATTTTCAAAAGGTCTTGACTCAACAGATAAAAAGTTGCCTTGTGAAACAATTGGTTGTGCTATATTTAGCAGCAGTTGAAATACATTCTCTGATCATGGTTACTGAAACACTTTACAAAAAAAGGAAGAACCAAATCATTTACCAACACAGTAACAAGAAGTTCCATTTTGGTGATAACAAGGTACATCATTTAACAAACTAAGAAAGACTTGATTGCTTGTTCACATTCTCCAGGAATAATGGATGCCATGTTTAAAGCACTTAAGAAATGAAGGAATTTCAATGCATATAATGAAGTTGAAGAAACTGGCCGAAAACTGATCTCAGCAAGATGAGTGGTCATAGAAAAGAATGGTAAAATGAAAGCCAGACTGGTAGTTGGTTGTTTTAAAGACAGTGACATAGATATCAGAGCAGATTCTAAAACTTGCTCAAAAATATATCTTAGATTAATAATAGCAATATCAACATTGCAAGGATAGAGTATTAATTCTTTGGACATTTGAAGTACACACAAGGACAAAATTAAAATAAAATATATTACTGAAGCCACCAGTTGAAAAACATACAACCTGAACAAAGCAACCCGGATGTGATATTTGTGAGTTTCTAAGTAAGTGTTTGATTTCTTTTCTATTGCAACAAAGCTAATATGATGAAGTTATTTTCTTTCATCATAATGAGAGATATCTATATGGAGTTATGTCAGCTCGTGTGGACAATGTTTTTAGAGCTAGAACTCATCTATTTGAGTTTTCAGTGATAAAAAAAACTGTGACAAACCCACAATATCAGCAGTGAACAACAGGCTTTCAAATACCTCAATATTCATGTCAATCAGTTCAATAAAAATATGATTGAAACAGTTAATGTATAGGGATACCATAGAACCAATACATCTTGAAGATAGTTGAGGCCATAACAGGAGTCTGACGATTAGGGAAAACAATGACTTAAGCTCAACCATCAGACAATTACTCTGAATTGCAAATCAAACTTGACTAGACATAGCATTTGACACTTGCCAATTAAGCTATAGCTTAAAGGATGCAAAGGCTTCAGATATATCTAGAGCAAACAAAGTTATCTGTAAAGTGAAACAGAATAAGATGTCATTGACATTAAAGAGAATCAATAATGTTGAGAAGTCTACCTTATTGTCATTCTCTGATGCCTCTTTCAAAAGCCTTCCAGGTGGTGTCTACAAGAAGATACCTGATATTACTCATTGACAACCAAAGAAACCTCTGCCCCATTCTTTGGCAAACACGGAAAATAATGAGGGTTGAGGGGAGCTTACATGAGCTGAATCTTTGGCCCATTAAAAAATAAAATAAAACAGCATTCTACTTGAAAATGATTCAAATAAAATTTTTACCTGAAATGAAAATATTACTCATATCAAACACTTCACAGATAACAAGTTACTTTTTATTCATTCCATGTTTTAAAAACCCTTGAAGACAAGAGAGTAATTCTTGATGGAACCGTGATGGTGAAAGAAGAAATCAATGATGTAAAATTGATTGACACTCAAAGACAATTAGCTGACCACTTAAAACCAAAAAAAAAACAAAAAACGACAGTATCATCAGAAAAATTTTGTGATATCTTGCAGCAAACAAGTATCAACAATTTGCTTCATTGAACTCAAGGAACATCAGTCGTGTTTTGTGAAAACATGAAATTTATAAGCACATTGAAGACAGATTTAAGATGGAGAGTTTTGCATCCCTTGATATAGTCCTGCTGAGTTGCTGGCTCCATTTCAGACAGATATAAATGGCCTCTGTGCTTGATAGACCATTTTTAAGTTATCATTTACAGTATACATTCTGTTAATAATTGACTTACTTTATTTTTTGATATAGTATTGCTGATTAAAAAAAAAGTACACTCATAAGAATTGAAAAACAAAAAACTTCATTTTCTTCTTAATCAAAGATGATGAAATTTTATTTTTTGCATTAGTTTGGTTTTATGGCATATCAACCACTGTCGGTTATTTTATGCCAAATTCTGTTTTTATTTATATATTGAATATATGATTTGTAAACACCTTTTGTACATACACACAGTTAAATGATCAAACAGTTCTATTTCTAACAATTCAATTTAGCTTAAGTCAACAAATTCAAATGGTTCCAAGTATTGCAATGTATCACTAATAATTCAATTAAAAATCAGTCATTTGTTTACATACAGTTAAACAACCAAGCAGTTCTATTTCCAACAATTCAATTTAGCATAAGTCATTTTTTTGCACTGTTTAAATTTCAAACAGTTCTAGTTGATCCATAGGACTCAATCAGGTGCTACTACTCCGTGCTAGAATGGATCTGGGTGTGATAGCAATGAAAGGGTACTTTGCATTCCCCAAAGCTCCAGCATTATTGGAGCCTCAACATGAGATTGTTTAATGTCATATTCAGGACACTCATTGGGGAGGTTTTACCCTTCTGCAGAGATGTAGTTGGTGTATTCTACAGTCCTAACTGACTGGGCTGATTTTTGTATTGGAAGCAAACTTGAAAACATTAAAACACTCAAGTCAAAAATATGAATATGCAACAGTCCAAAAATAAGTACAGCTTTTATATATATTTAAGTACTTTTACTTTTGGTTTCAAAATTTTTAAGCTGTAAAGTTTGATGATAAATAATACTAAATAATAAAATCTTGATATCTCTGGTTTAGAAAAAAGTTCTTATAAAAGATTTTATAAGTATGATTATATATATAAAAAGATGGTTGTTGTAGGTCCAAAGAAAGAATAAGGATATATTTCAAAATAGGAAGGTCCACAAAGAGATTTATTTTTTATTATTTTATCATTCAATATCTTTGTGGATCTTCCTATTTTAATATATATATATATATATATATATATATATATATATATATATATATATTAATAAATTATTTTATTCATTCGTGTGTGCATGTTTATGTTACATTGAATTTGTATTAGAGCAACATGCTTAAAATCTTCTTTGTATATAAATGATGATTTTATGGACCTTACATTTGTGCTGAAAATAATTTTTGATCATCCAAATTCTCAACAAAATTAAGGTAAATTTAAGATCATAATTAGAGTTCTTTACTCCTTTCTAAATAGAAGCATCAGTATCATAGATCACTGTTATGACAGGAAACCAACCTATGATCCTCTAGTTTTTTGGTGTTTTATGGCATCTAGTTTGTTGGTGTTTTATGGCATGTGGATTATTTAATGCCAAATCCTGTTTTTATAGATAAATGTTTTGAAAGCAAATAGTTCACAGGTAACTTTATTTTTAAACAAGTTGTTTGAGCTCATTTGTTTGCACACAGTTAAATGGATAAAATTATTCCTATCAAATGCTAAAAATTCTATTTAATATAAATAATTTGTTTTTACATGTATAAATGTTTTCAAGTATTGATATTTAATATTAGTAATTCTATTTATCAAGTATTCCTATATAATATAAATAATTTGCACACAGCTGTATGGTTTCAAATAACTAATAATAATCCTTAGTCAATAACTAAACCGTTCCATTTGACCTGTAGATGGGACCCAAACAGAGACTACCAATCCAGGCCAAAGTGGTCCTGGAAGTAATGGCCATGAAGGAGTTCTCTATATTACCAAAAGTGCCTGGACTGGAGCTTCATCACCAGATGACTGAGTATACCACTAAATTGTGGTATACTCAGAACACACGGAGAGGATGTCTTACTTCTCTGTAATGGCGCAGTCAGCATTTTCTACAGCTCCAGTTATAATTCATAATTATTCAACATTTTTTGCTGTTAAAGTGATATACTTTCCAAAAAAAGTTATAATTTATCTAAGTTTCCTTATATGTACTACCTTTCTGTTAACTTTCTTCATGAAAATATGAGTAAAGTATCATTTATATACTTAAAAGTTTAAACTTTAGATTTTGTTGTAAACATTCTAAAAATTAGAGTGCAGCCCTATTAATAGACAATCAATTTTAAGATAACCTTTAAATATGAAAAGGTGCCCCACACCTGTATCAATTAGATGAAAAAAGAAAAAATCTTATAAGATAACAATACAAGAAATACTTAAAATATGAAATAATTGATTTTCCTCTTGGTAACAAAGCAAACGTTACAAGTAACAAAGACTAATTATTCTTGAAATGACCAAACATCTGTTTATTTAAATGACAGTCTTTAACTAGGTAGTGACTGACACAGAGATAAGCCAATCATACAGTCTAAGCCAATTATGTCTCTTAGAATAATCATAATATTGTTTACTATAATGATTGCAAATAATGTGTGAAATAGAAGAATTCTCTTATATAACCTTCTAATCAAATAGTAATAGTAATGCAAGAACTTAATAGAAATTAACACGTTTTAGAAAATAAGGCTTATCAAAATAGCCATCAATGCATTCTCTCCTGCAAGAATTGCATAAAATTAGCTGAACCCATGGAAATTCTATTTCTTAATTAGTATATACAAATGACATAGATTCTAGCATGGTAGCTATACATGGATGCTGCATGCTGTTTTGAACAAATACACCTGACAAAATAGCAGCTGTATAGCCATATACCTCTCATCTTGCAAAATATCCAAGAAAGCAAGCAAAACATGCTGGGTACTACTGAAGAAGTAAGAATGAACTCATCAACATTCTCCTTTGGGTACCTGCACATGGACGCACAGTGTTGACTTACCCACAAAAACTTACATTCATCAACTATGTGTATACAGTGGGTCCTATTTAGGTTTGGTTTGGTTATTTGGTTTAATGGTACACCAACCTTCATGGGTAATTTAATGTAAATCTTGTTTATATATATTTCCAAGAAAATTATTTATAGGCAACTTTATTTTCAAAATACTTGTTTGAGCTCATTTGCTTGAACACAGTTAAATGGTTTAAAGTATAGCTAATCTCAGCACAACTGATCCTCGACCATTGCCTTCAAGCATATTTATCATGAAATAGGTTTGGATACTTATTTGCCACAAGAGCAATTTCAAGAAAATTGTTAGGACAATCATACAGCTGTTAGGGCTTGACATGACCAGCTCGTTCAGCCCACTTGTCTAGCTTAGTAAGGGCCAAAGTAAAGTGTTGCAAGTCACATGACCACTTTGGTTGTCAGGTCATGAACTGCTCAGCCACCAGGATCCCATCCTTAAGCATTACAGGTCACCATCCACAGCCAACAAGTGACCTGTTTAGGGGATTTTACTCCTCAACAGAGATGCAATCAGCATATTCTATTGTTCCATCCAAAAGGGCATTGGGTTCTTTCTAGAGGACTTGCCAAATGCAATAGCCACTATGGATGGATGGTAAGAGAAAGTCAAAGAAATCCATGTTGTCACCATGCCTTGATAATGATTATAGAATATTTAGTCTTAAAGATACATAATCAGTGATATGTATTTCTAACAAACAAAATACACATTGCTTAGCCAATAAAAATCGTTTCATACAAATTCAACTTATTCTATTTATTAAGCTAAACATGTTTTCATTTCAATTCTATCATACAGGGTACTGAGATACTAAGACAAGAAATTAAAAAAAAAAGATTGCATATATCAATTAAAAGACATTTGATATCTCTAGCTCCAAAAGGTGCATTTTGACAGGACATGTTCCAAATGACCATCATTGCACTTGTATCAGTAATATAAATCATTATCAAATTAATTGATTGCATCTATTTTGAAACAGTTTTGAATTATTTTGTCTGCAAGTAAGTAGTGATGCAAAATGCTTTTTTCTCTTTTCTCCAAGGCATTGTGATTGAGGATTAATAGTTGCTTATTTTACAATTTTCAAATCTGAAACCAAAAAGAACACAATATAATTATTAGTAGAGTTATTAGTACTCACATGAGTCCCATGTATATTGAGACACCCTGTATAACACCTTGGGAAACTCAGTGAATTTTTATCTATTTTAATGAACATCTGAAACTTGAACATGTGACTTAATGGTCCCAACGAGACATTATGTACCATAATGGCACAGTCTAAACATTCATACCTCTTGGACCCTGCTGTGACCCAGCCATGATAAAAGTTGATGAATGCAAGAAACTTTGTTTAATGACCTAAATGTTTATTTATCACTCATAGGTAGTCACCCAGAGAAAGAAAGAGAGTATGGAAACTGAGACGAACACTTCAGCTAAACAAAGAGAAGCAACATATCCTGGTGAGAAAGAGAGAACAGACACAGACCTTTAATTTTCATCCTGATTTTCTGATGTATTTTTAACATGCTTGTCCGCTGGGTCACGTCTAGTCTAAGGCCTCCTTTGGAGTGCACCTCCAAAAAATGAGGCTCATAAACTTTTGCCTCCTCACACCTTCGCAGGTCATGTTCAACTGTATGTCTTTACTCCATCATGTCTTGCAGTCAACTGTCCAAAAAAAACAAGAGTTGTCTCCTCCCTTCCACCTGTCGTATTGAGGGAAAAAACATATCCATTTCCAGTGGTTCCTCACCTTTGCAGAAGGTTTCAAACTATCAGGTTTTTTCTCATCCTTTTTCATTACCATGAGTTCTTTGGCCTAGCTATTCAGACACTGTTTGCTTTTTTTTTTTCAATTTTCTATGAGCCATTCAATTATGTTACAGTAAGCAGACATTCACTTTTAAAAATCAATACCTCTGATGAAAAAAAAAAAGTTTACTCTAATCTCTTTCCACACTAAAATGATATGATACTGCCCAACAAAATATTGAGTAAATTTGGATAAAGACTTTAGCCAGCCAGTTTGCATAGCATTCACTGTGGCTGGTCAAATGAAAAAGAAAGTGAGCAATACACATAGCATCTTTTTTTGTGAGCAGAATATAAAAATATTTTTATTCTGTTTCGATTGAATTCATGACTTATTATGAAAGTTCTTGAATGATGATATTAACATAAATAATTTGATCAGAATTATTCAAGTAGAAATTACCATAATTCAATTGTATAAACTTAGGAATTTATTGAATTTTGTTTGGAGATTAATTGCAAATACAAATATTCAAAAAAGTTCAATTGATATGTCAGAGGTAATATGTCGCGATTAATTTCATTTTTTTAATTTTTTATTATTTCTCATTCCATCTGAAGTTACTTTGGGTAGCTATTGAGTTGATTTATACAACTTGCCCATTGATAATACAGGAAGAGCACAAAAGCACTTATTGGGGTGAGTGCCACCTTGGATTTCACTGCTCACAAGTAGTGGGAGTGGTGCACAGAGCTTCTGCTGGTGAGAATTGAGATATTTTGAGTTTATATATGTGATGTAAATATGTAAAATTTGTAATGAACTGTATATATTTTTATTAACTATGTTATCTATCAAAGAGTGTTTTTTGCCTACCCTGTGTTTTAGTAATCTGAATGTATAACATACTTAAACTGTGTACTTATGCTGAACTGAGCTGTTCAGGATAGAACTGTTTTTACTTTTAACTGTGTGTAAACAAAAACTGTACTTATGCTAAACTAAATTGTTTGAAATAGAACCGTTGGCCCATTTAACTGTGCGTAAACAAATGATTCATGCTTAATTGAATTGTTCGTGATATACAGCAATACTTGGAACCATTTAACTTTGTTGACATGCTTAACTGAATTGTTTGAAATAAAACTGTTTTGACATTTAACTGTATTTGTATTAGATAGAAATAAGTGAAACCATTTAACGTTGTAAAAAAATGAGCACAGGCTCATTTAAAAATGTTATCTAAATCATATATTTCATTTATATGTATAAAAAGGATTTGACATTAAATGATTTACAATGATTGATATGCCATAAAACATAACCAAAACCAAAAACCATAGAATAATGTTTAAAATTGTAATATTTCATGTTACTACTTCTCATTTAACGCATCACTCAATAAGTCCTGGGCCTAACTAATAAAACAACAACCTTTAGGCAAAATTCGACTTTATTCATCAACATAGTCTCCCTCCGGGGGTATACACTGATTCCAATGCTTCTCTAACAATTCAATTCCTTTTTGTAGAACGATTTGTATTTGGCCTCAAAATATGCCTCAATTTCCAATATCACTTCTTCATTGGAGCCAAATCTCTTTCCCTAGAGCATTCTTTTGAGATCTGGAAATAGCCAGTAGTCACTGGGGGCCAGATCTGGAGAATAGGGTGGATGTGGAAGCAATTCAAAGAGCAATTTATGTAGTTTTGTCATCGTTGTGATTGACTTGTAACACAATGCATTGTCTTGGTGAAAGAGCACTTTTTCTTCTTCATTTGTGGCTGTTTTTTGGTGTTTTCTTCCTTCAAATCCACCAATAATGCTATATAATATTTGCTATTGATAGTTCTTCCTTTCTCAAGGTAATCAGTGTACAAAATACCTTGTGCATCCCAAAATATGGAGGCCAAAACCTTGCCTACTGATGTTTGCATCTTTGGTCACTTTGGACAGCTTTCACCTGCAGCTGTCCACACATCTGACTGCTGATTTGACTCTGGAGTGAAGTAGTGGATCCATGTTTCATCCATTGTCACACTATTTTTCATTGCATTGAAACAGTTGCAAACAACGCTCTGAATTCTGAATGCATTGTTGTTTTTGATCAACTGTGAGCAAACACAGCACCCACTTTGAACACAGCTTTCTCATTGACATATGTTCATGTAAAATGGTGATAACACTGCCTTCTGATATCTTCAACTCCTCTACTATCTCATGCAACTTCAATTTACAATTGACCAAAGCGAGTTTGGGGAGTTTTTTGCTGTTTTCAGGGACAACTATCAAATTTGGACAACCTGAGCATTCAGTATCATTTGTATCTATACAACCACATTTAAAGTCAACATACCACCTCTTAACCATTGTTTTCAATGGTGCAGAGTCCAAATAACATTTATCAGGCCATTGCTTTGCTTGAACAGTATTTTTTCCCCATCAGAAAACAATGCTTTATCAACATACAAAATTCAGCTTTTTCCATTGTTTTGAAAATTTGCAACAGTAACTTCACTTAAATAACTTTAATTTGTAAACTAATAATCCAGTCGGGCTCAAATTTTGACACATGCCATATGAAGTAAGTACTTTATAAAAATCATATGAATTTTTTATAAGTGGTGCCATCTATGTATCAGGCCCAGGACTTATTGACTGATGTGCGATGCTAAATTAATACAAATTATTTATTTTCATCTAAGATCATAACAGTATTATTTGTTTACTCTGGTAGATTTTTCAGTACACGCCACTTTATATATATATATAATACCAATTTTGAAATGCTGAAGCCGTAATGTACAGAGAGTACAAGAAAATCCAAATACTTGCTGATTAGTGGACTGAAAATTTGAATATCTACAAAATAAATTGAAAAAAACAGAAAAATTAAGCAAGTGAAAAAAATTTTTCCTCATTTCAAACTTAACAATGAACAATATTTTTTAGTAAAAATTTCCTCTTTTAGTACCCTGATATTCTTAAACGTTCGATTACTGGGTATGGTAAAATATTTTTGAGAAATGAAGAAATCAAGTGGCAAGTTATATTTCCAATACTGCCTTACTATTTTCAACAGAATCAAGAAAGTATAGAGGGAAGCATTTGACTGTAAGAAGAGAGGGGTGGTGCACTAATAATTAATTTTATACCTAGTTCACCAGCTGTCCCATGCAGTAAAATCCTTTATATAGGGAAGGAAGTTAGCTTTTACTTAGCTTAGTTTAGTCTCCCTTCTCTACTTAACATAAAAATGTCCTGAAATTGAGGGGAGATAAAGAAGTACTTACAACATATATATATATATATATATATAATATTTGTATAAAAATAAAATACATAACTCTGGCAGTGTAAAAAGACCCAGATGACATAATTTGTAAATGAAAAAATATTGCGCTAACTGATATCAGGGAAAAAATATAAAAAGAAAAAACTAAAAATATTTATACTTCTTGAAAATAATTAACCGGAAGGCCAACTCTCTTTAGTCAGAATGTCTGGTATGTGAAACCTAGGTAGATTACTTTTGGCTCTTAAGGCATACTAGATCTATATATAAGTAAAAGTAAGTTGGTGACCATAGTTGAGGGTGACCCAAAGGCACCCTTTTCAATAGCTAGTACACCAAGGTGTAGGGGAGAGCAGTACTCCTTTCCTTGGATTGGTCCACTTTACCCTTGATCCGTAGGAAAACTCTGAATTAAAACCTGTTAAACTCCGCTTAAAAATTGACCTTGTGTCATATCCTGCCCGAGCGGAGGGGTTGGTAAATAGTACCCTTGATCCGTACCTTATAATGCTGAGTGTTAAGCAAGGAGGCATCAGGTACCATTTATCGAGTCTTTGATATGACTCAACCTGGGATTAAACCCAGGTCTCCCTGGCCATTGGCAAACACTCTAACCATTATGCCAATGTCAGGTGTGTGTGTATATATATATATATATATATATATATATATATATATATATATATATGTGTACATACATACATACACACACACTATATTTTCAACAATATATATATATATATATATACACACACATACAAACAATATTTTCAACACTATATATATATATATATATATATATATATATATATACACACACACACACAGTATTTTAAACTTGATAGATGGATAGCTGAAATGAAATAACTCATGACTATCACATGGCTGAAACTGGTGAGCCAGTATTGGGATGTGTTGATACTGACTCACCTGAGTATCAACCATGTAAAACTGTCATGAATTTTTAATCCTATTTTATTCTATTTCATAGTTGAAAATATTGATATTGTTCTGCATTTTTGTGCATAGGGTACTGTAAAGATTTTACTGATTAAAGAACACTTTCAAGCATTAACATTATTATCATGATAATTTTAATCATAATTATATATATATGGTCTGGTGAATGCATATACAAGAAACTAACAGTTAACAAGGACTGTTTACACTGTCTATACTATCCTAAAGCCCCAAATTTTCAGTTTAAAATTTTCCTTAATTCCATTTCCACTTTTGGTAAAATCCATTTTGTTTTTTTTATATTCATAGTATTTCCTGAGAAAATTGCAATACAATATGCTAGAATTTCTCTGAAACAAAAACTATATTCAAAGTTTTATCAAAGAAATAGCTATATTCAACTATTTTCTTTGTTAATTCTGAAATCCTAATCAAGAAACAAATTATAAGTAAAAATAAATAAATATAACATAACTATAAGGTTTGATGAAAAGTTCTAAAGCTCACCTAGAAAGAAGAGCCATTGCTGAACATATTTATTGCAATATCACACTATCACTTCTTATAAAACTAGAAAAACTAATTCAGATTTCTTACTTAATTTCCATGCAGTTGAGGCCTATATAAAGAGGTACGAAAGAAATTTAAAATCAGTGTGAGGCTTAGAACCTTTTGAATGACTCTTTTAAACAATAAAATGTGGCTGCATATAATTATCTTTGATGTAGAATTATTAATCAGAGATTATTTTTTAAAAACAAATATTCTGATAGTTAAGCATCTGAAAAATAACTTTCAGTAAAAGGACTCAGATTCAAATAATTTTAATTATTGATTCACAATATCAACATCAACACAAAAATCACAAATTTAAAGAATCAAGGGCAAATAAATTCAATCTCAATAATAGATATCTGTGTAATTAAAAAAAATTTGACTAAAATTGTACAAAACAGGTATTAGACTATAATAATTGAATTATTGTAACAAAAACTAAAAAAAAAGTAAATATATCAATTCAAAACAACTTATCGCTAATTGAAATATCATTACAACTTGTATTTATTAAAAAGACTGAATATTTCCCAAATTGTGAAATCAGCAATCTTAAAATCTCTTCTCTAAATCTCCATTGTAATACAACATTGTAATCTGATCAGTGTTCTTTGGGGTAAAGCTTTCACATTGGTCACCTAGTAAATGTTTCTACTGAGAAAATGAACATTCAGCATCTATGTTGGTAAAAGGTATTCATACAACCTTATTGGTAATCTGTTCCAGAAGAGAAATGTGCTCTTACTTGCATTCTATAATGCTGGGATGTTAAAAAGGATTTGGTAAATCATAATTTTTCAAGATCAGTAGAAGGTTTTTGCAAGTCCTTAATGGCTGCACTACTACCAATACCACAGCTTATACAGGGTAGCTGTCTACAATCAGGCAGATGAGTTGCCTTGTAAAAGTTATAGTCAAGATGGACATCCTGGCATCACTTCTGAAAAAGATGTTCAGAAAAAAATCTTACAAATTTGAGAGATGACCTTTTCCTTCTTAGTTTTCTAGTTTAGTTTCCAGGCCAAATGTTGATTAGATGCACCAGTTTTATATCCTCTATCATTATATACAACAGATGCAAGTAGAGACTTTCTAAGCTCATTAAAAGCTCACATTGGACAGATGCAGTTCCCATTTATATACAGAAGGTTCAGGTGCAAATTATGACAGGATGCCTGATGGAGTTGACCATCATCTGCTAATTCTAGAATTCTGTCTACTGTAAGGCCATGGCTCTTTTCTTGCCTAAGAGAATCTTTCAGAAAACAGTATATAAGATGATATTTAGCCACATTAAACCAGCAATTCCATCTGGTTGCCTCTGGTATAAGGGACAGATTCACTTATTCCTTAGGCAAAGAGCCTAATAGCCATTTTAAGTATCACTGTTTTTAGCTAGGATTTTTTAAAAAAGATGACTATTAAATGCAGGCCATTTTGAAAATACTTCAAGTTTTAAGATATATGCCAAGCACAACACAGATTTACTATTGAAGATATTTGATAAAACTTCCCTATGACCCTTTTTAAAATAGGCTGTAGAATCTATTGAAAATGTGATATTCTCTAATGCAATATCAGCATGAGTTAGAGCTTGGATGCATGCCTGACTTTCAGCATTAAAAGATGAGAGGTTTTGTTTAAGACATTTTTTCTCAAGATTCAGAAGACATTTTTTTTTCATTGTTTTGTTGTTATGTATACCCCACCCTCAACCAGAAAAAGTATTTTCTTGAAATAATACTTTAGTCTTTTTTTTCATGTGGTTTTTAATTGGAAATATTTTTTTCTACAGAGGCCAGTAAGAGAAAAAAAATTAAGAGAGATAAGCCTTTTCCAAGAATTTAGTAACAAAAAGACCCATACTATTATGCTTTTGATCATATATATTTTAGAAAAGAAATGTGCATGTTGGGTCAGTAATAAAATCATAATATTGCAATAAAAAGTATTTTTTATACATGACTAATACATAACCATTCTTTTCAATACTTCTGCAAAGAATGTAGATCTTATTTGGGTTCTGTTTACTCCCACAATGTTTGCGGGTCCATGTTTTTCACAATTTCATTCTAGTCATGGTACTAAATTAACACACAAAATGTATGATCGGAAGCCATTGTATCAAATCAATATAATGTAGTGTCTCAACTTGAGGAAAATATTTTAAAAAACTGCCATATAATTGGTTGTTGCACATGTAATTTTCTTATGCCTGGTTGTTAACAGTTATAAGACAAAACAAAGTGAAAAAAAATTTGTCTTTTCAGAATATTTTATTTATTATTCACCTGACAATGCAATCACTCAAATATAAACTGAAGTTCCAAAAAACAGAGACAACTGGTTACTTCTTTCTTCACCTTAATAATCATAACTACACAATACAATGTAATGCTGTTTCTAGGATTCATTTAAAACACTATGCAGCATCCTTATGTAGTTCCCGTCCAGCTTTTTCTCTAAATGTTTAGTTAGAGTCTAAGGGGTGCAACCAAACAGTAGTTCTGACACACTTACACTGCTTGGGAGAATTTCTATTTATTATCTCTGATAAAATAAAAGATGAATTCTATACATACTAAATGGTGTTTAAATCTAGTGAGCCCATACACTAATGGATACATAGTAGACTGAAATATTGAATAAATGATAGATTCTGGACTGAAATTATTATTGTTATTAACACTTAGATGCTAAATAGTAGTAACAGCACAAGCAAGCATTGGCCCAGTGGGTAGAGTATTTGCCAATGGTCTGGTAGACCTGGCTTCAATCCCAGGTTACGTCATACCAAAGACTTTAAAAATAGTACTTGATACTTCTTTGCTTAACACTCAACAATATAAGGTACATATCAAGGGTAAAGTGGAGCAATCCTGGGAAAGGAGTAGTGCCCTCCCCTACACCTCGGTGTAGTAGCTATTGAAAAGGGAGCCTTCTGGTCGCCCTCAATTACGGTTGCCAACTTTACTTATATATATATATATATATATATATATATAAGTAAAGTTGGCAACCGTAATTGAGGGCGACCAGAAGGCTCCCTTTTCAATAGCTACTATATATATATATATATATATATATATACACACACCTAAACCTCCACACAAGCAGAATGCAGCACGAGGTAAATTTTAAGAGGAGTTTAACAGGTTTGAATTCATAGGTTTCCTTCTCCTAGACTGATTGCCATATCAAGGTTGAACGGCCCAGTCTACCCCACAATCTAACCATAGCTGGAGCCAGAATAATTGGATTCATAACTTTTCAAAGGGTATTAGCCTTATGTGACTTGAATTCATGTCAGCATGTCCATTTCCTACAATGGTAACCATTACACCACAAACACCCCTCTCTCTCTCTCTCTATATATATATATATATATATATAGAGAGAGAGAGATAGTCATGCATGCACATACATATGCTTGTCTTATGTATAGCTTAATTATCATCCCAGTACATATCTTCTATCTCTGTGGCATCAATCTGAGAGAGCTCTAATACTAAAGGAGACTGCCAAGCCTCTTCAAGATTGTGTATGTCTTTTCAAGCAGAAATAAAAGAAAGAAAGAATACATTGTTACAGTGAAATGAATGCAAACAGAAATGCCACATTGAATGCAATGAAAATCAATAAAACTTGAAAATAAACAAAGAAAAAAAGGGAACAGACAGACAACTGATGAGAGAATTGTAGAAGAAACAGAGAATAAACAGAAATGTACAATAATAATGATAGATATTATTATAATCTACTCAATATGTAGTTTATTGAAATCAGTTATTTATTAGAAAATTGTCAAAGGAACCTAGAGAATAAGATGAGGTAAAATAGTTCAATGTTGATAATTCTGTTAAGAATTTAACTTTTAACAAAAAGAAGCATTTTGTGAGAAAATCATGAGACAGAAAATAGTCATAGAAAAATTTAAGTTACCTAACTTTCTATATAAAAACCAAGGAGATATTTTTTAAACATTTTTGCAGAAAAATGGGTAGGTCTTATATGCCATTAAATACTCAAATGGAGTAAATATGCAAGCAGATTGCATAGATGAAACAATTTTAAAAAATGAGACTGAAATTGAAGAAAGTTTTTAAGTTTAATCGATGTCATCAAGTGGAAAAGAGTAATATAAAAGATGCAATTATGAACAGAAAATGAGAACCATATCTCAAAAGAAAGATTCACATATGCACAACTGTACAAACCAAGTTCAAAATGAATTATATGAGTAATTTATCCAAAGAAATTAAAGAATAATGAATACTTCAAACAGATTAAATAACTGATATAATAACTTAGAAATTACATGTGATTGTCTTATATTTCCAATAACAAATATTTCATGGAAATGAAAAATCATTGGAGAATGTCCAGATGGTGTAATGGTCACAGACGTAAAAAGAATTGAATTGCTTAGTTCAAATTCCAGCTGAGGCTATTTATGATCATGTCAGACACATTTTTGGTCATAAATCCATCTCTTCTCTCATCAAGATATGGGTAAAATAATTGGGCAAACTTCTTGGGACTAATATGACAGAATAAGGACAATTATTCCTTATGTTTAGTTAATTGGTTTTATAGCATGTCAACTTTTGTTGCATTATTTAATGGTCAAGTCTTTTTTTCTTTTTCACAATCAATTATATGGTTTCAAGTAACTAATGATCATAAACATTTGTAAATAATCATGCTTCATGTAACTATTCTTTATACAAGATTGTATTTACCCAAACCCTTTAACACTGGTAGGATATGATACAAAGTCAATTTTTGAAATAAGCACAATTTGCTTAAATTCAGGGGTTTTCTTTCACTAGACTGGTTGTTCTACCAAAGCAAGAGAACCCAGTCTACATTACTATTTTCCCCCAGCCAACTGCATCTCTGCAGAGGGGTTAAACCCTCCCACCATTGAGTGTCCTATATATGACACTAAAACTATCTGATGGTGAGGCTTCAGTAATACTAGAGATTTGAGGAATGTGGAGTTCCTCTTCATTGCCATTGCTCCTTGCTCTACTCTGGCCTGGAGTGGTAGCACTGGAAAGGATCCTATCTATGTGGTATGCTAAGTGTGCCTCCATGTTTTTAATACAAGTAATTTGCTCACAGTTATATGATGTAACTTCATACATTATATAAGTCATTTGCACAGTTACACAGTTTCAAGTATTCCTAACTAATACTGATAATTTGCACACAATTATATGGTTTCAAGTATTTCAAGAAATTGTATGGCTTCAAGTAATTATTAATTGTCAATTATTAACAATCATAACATTATGGTTAATTTAGATTAGATTATCAAGTCATGCTACCAACAGGGATTTCCCTGACACTCTCACTCCATGTGTCCCAATCATCCATCACTCTTAGTAGGTCTTTCAAACTAGATCCTGTGTCCATACAGAGCTGATATCGGTAAGTTCTTGTTGGTCAGCTAACATTGGCATGTCCATGTGTAGAGGTCAATAGAAGAACACCACTTATGAGATCATCTTTACTTCTCCAGCAGTGTTCCTCAAGTCTTGTTCATTTTACTTAGATGGTTTTTGAGATGGGAGGTAAGTGGTTGTACAGCTGTTGTTTTGTGGATGTTTCTTCCAGGATTTGTTTAAAATAGCTCATAGTATTCTTGTGTAGTTCCCAGCTTAGCTTTAACAGCATATCAACCCTTAATGGTTATTAAATGCCAATTTCTGTTTATATATGATTTGTTATTCAATAGTTTGCAGGTAACTTTATTTCAAATGACTTAGAACTTTTTGGTTTTCATTCAGTTAAATGGTTTAAAGCATTGCTATCAATCACTAATAATTCTATTTATCATGTATACATATCTAATACAAATAATTTGTACACAGCTGTATGGTTCCAAATAATTAATAATAATAATAATCCCTATTAAAAGATTGAACAGTTCTATTTGACCCAGAAATAGGACCCTAACAGGTACAACCATACAAGGTCAGCATGGACCTGAGAGTAATGTTAATGAAGGGATACTCCAAGTCCCCCAAACTCCAAGACTAAAACCTCACCATCAGATATAGTTTAATACAATACTCCAAGCACAAATAATTCAAATTCATATTAATCATTTGGTTGTATACAGTAAAATGGTTTTAAGTATTGTAAATGATTATATCATTCTGCTTGACCTATAGATGGGATCCTAGCAAATACTACTACTCTGAGGCAGAGTGAACCAGGGAGTAATGGCAATGAAGGAGTACTCTACATTCCTTAAACCTTACAATCATATGCTTTAGTATCATACCCAGGACACTTGTTGGGGAGGGGGTCTAAACCCTCTATAGAAGTGCATTTAGCATATTCTACAGCCCCAGCGTTATAACTTCAAGTAGCTATTTTTAATACAAATAATTAGCATGCAGTTATATGGTTTCAAGTATTCCTATTTATTACAAATAATTTTCAAGCAGATCTAGTTGACCCATAGATGAAACCCTAACAGGTACTACCACTACAGAACTGAGTGAGCCTGGGAGTAATATAAACAAACTGGTGATTCCACCCTTCCTAGATCTCCAGAACTGGAGCTTCACTACTGGATGCAATTCATTGTTATACTCAAAATGCTCCAATGAACAAATGGAGAAGCCAGTTCCCTACAATGTATTCGAATATGAAAGGGGATAAAATTTGCTTCTCATTCTGATAAGAAAAAATTTAAAAGTAATAAGTACATAGAATAAAGTAATCTTCATCTTTATTTTAAATTTAGTTACTTCAAACAAAAGATAAACCTAGATCTTTAAGAAGAGCAAATATAATGGTTTTCAAATACTCATCACGCTATACTTAATGCTTGAATACACACTTGAAATGTTAACTTTCTACTAACAATCCACTGTTTTACACTCAGAAACAAAAGAAGATTTAGACAAAATGATAAGGTCAAATTTTGACAATAGAATGTGTCAAATTCCATTCTTATATAACAATACCCATTAGAAAATCAATAATTGTTTTCATATTTTGGGTTGCAGACAATGCTTGGGTTAAGCACTTTTGAAGAATATTTTAGATTTTCGATAATTTTTGTCAGAAAATTGATCTGTTTGAAAAAAAAAAAAAAAGAATTTTACAATGTTTTGTTGTCCCAAGAGAAAGACATTATTTAACACAGTATTGTAATTATTCTCTTAGGACAATGATTGCTCTAATAGCTGTTCAATATTAGCAGTATATCTAATATCATCATTTTAATGAGAATAATATTAACATCATCATTTTCATAATTATTATAGTAGGTTCTTTTTGACTTGGCTATATCATATTTTATCTATATATCAATAAAATTTTCATTATGGTTACATATATATATATATATATATATATATATATATATATATATATATATATATATATATATATATATATATATTTATGAGAGAGAGAGAGAAACACATTGGATATAACATCTAACAGAATGGCTAGAAATAAAACCTGAAGTTGACGTTTGAATTATTTTATTTCCTGTATAATGTTCAACTCTTCTCTATACAGGTATTTTCCAACATGTCTGCAAAGTTTTTCCAGCATCTTTCCTTTATCTAAAGTCATAGTCATTCTTCAGTCAGTGAATTATTTTCCCCACATTTTCTATGATTTCTAACAGCCAATCAGACAAAGGGAGAAACAAGTTATATTATGAAGTCTAGAGAGTACTTCACATGAGGAAGAAAATCCTGTCACAAAGCTGTTTTCATTTATTGTGTGACATTTACAACATGAATACCAGTTTGATTTATTTAATGATATATCAACCTATTTTTGGTTATTTAATCATGAAATTGGATCAATTTGTTAATGTTAAATCAAAATCATAATTACTTATATTTTCATTCATATTTTTAAATGCACTTTGTCTACAATAATCATTTGTTTCTACATAGTATCAAGTACTAATATAAATAAATTCTGTTAATAAAGTATTCATATCTAATATAAATAACTTGTGTACAGCTGTATGATTCCAAATAACTAATAATAATAATCCCTACTAAAAGACTGAACAATTCTATTTTACCCATAAATCGGACCCAAACAGGTATGACCACACCAGATCAGCATGGACCTAAGAGTAATGTTAATGAAGGCATACTCCACATTCCCCAAACTCCAAGACTAAAACTTCACCATCAGATATAGTTTAATGCAATACTCAAGATCCAAAAAGTTTCAAGTATTCCTATCTAATACTGATAATTCAAATTCATATTAATCTTTTGTTTGCATACAGTTAAATGGTTTCAAGTATTGTAAATATAATAGAGTTATATGATTGCATTCCCTCTTCTGTATTCAACTAGTAGAGTAGACTAGACTCGTTAGTCTTGCTTGATGACTAGTCGAGGAGAAGCATTTCTCTGAATTAGAATTATTGCCAAGTTTTCTCATTGGCTACAAAAGATTAATAAGGGTTTTCATTTTCATAATTTCATTTGTTGGACCTGCTCAGCCTGTTGCTGACAGCAAATTATGTTTATATTACATTCTGATGTATATATCCCACTGGCAATAGAGGTCAGGATTATTAGGATGATGCTTATATTTATATAAAAAAAAAAAAAAAAAAAAAAAAGACCGAACCTCCAACTTTTATCATTAAACTTCACAATGTTCTTACTAAGTGTTCACCAATTTTAAGTTCTCAGCAGGCTCATCACTGCTCAAATTTGGTGATCTAATGTAAAATCTGACTTTAGCAATATTTGGCTATAAGTCAGTTATTATTTACTAAGCTTTGCTTAGTTTGGAAGAAAAGCTTTAGGTTGCTTTTAGTACCTGCTGTTACTAGATGGACACTCCTCTCAGTTTTGCACAGAAGTAAATACTAGTCAATGTGTCCAGTGAATGAGATGAGTATATGTCAAAAATATATCAGGAGAGTTAGTTCCAGTGATCTATTAAAGTAGTTAAGAGATACAGGCTCACAAAAAAGGACGTGAGCAAAGTCAGTTTGAAGGGACCTAAAAGACTCCATGAGAATTCACAACATAAAGAAAACCAACAATGAGACAATGTAAAAACAAATTCTATCATTCAGGGTTTTTGGACTATTGTTTTCACCTTTATTGTTATATACACAATGTTTTGGTCGATGTGTCCTCCGGCCTTCTTCAGGTTTTTCTTGGCGAACTTAGGAGCCTACATGGAACTTTGAATCACGCCCTTTATTTAACCCATGGTGGTCGCTTGCTCTGATTCCATTAACCATGACTGGATACAAGTGTTAAGTATTCCTGTATTTTTACTCGCTTGCAGTCAGGATTGAACCTGCAACCGCCAGATGATTGTAACTTAGAAGCTTAGAGAACCAACACCTATAACCATTATGCTATATGTCCTTTTGGACAGATCAAAGTGAATTTTGGGGACTTATAAACTTAATGTTCTTACATCACTATGAATTACTACTATTATGTATGATGTTTTTACCTGACAATCATCTGGAGGTTGCAGGTTCAATCCTGACTACAGGCGATTAACAATACAGGAATACTTAACACTTTATACCGAGTTATGGTTAATGGAATCAAGAAAGCAAACCCCATGGATTAAATAAAGGATGTGGTTTGAAGTTCCATATAGGCTCCCAAGTTCTACAAGAAAAACCTGAAGAAGGCCGGAGGACACATCAGCCAAAACATTGTGGATATAACAAAAAAGATGAAGACAATAGTCTGAAAACCCTGAATGATAAAAATCATCAAGCTTTGTCTCAGAAATTCAGACAACTAAAACAATTTTTGTTTAAAAAAAAATCTACACAAATGCAAGAGACTTTCAATTCTCAACTGTAATTATAAGTGATTGTACCTCATAATATTTAGACCATATTTACTCAGCCTGTAAGCAAATAAAGGCTAAGAAAATAAACAAAAGATTCTTGGAGTCACATTTATAGATGAAATGGAATTAGTAACCTGAGATCAAACCCTGGACAAGGCTGTTTTCATTTCACTTTGCCCTTATGACTTTGGGAAAAGTATGAATACATCGGTTCTTCCTACAGCTACACCAAGACTAGGTTCTTTAACATTAGTTAGGAAACCAGTCTAAAAGAAGGAAAGCTCTGAATCCATACCAGCTTTATATGGTTTGCAAAAAAATTAAACTTGAGTTATATCCTGCCTGTGGTGGAGGCATTGGGTAAATACGTACAACAAAAAGTCTAATGCTTAAAATGGTTGTTGTGATTTTATGTTTGCTTTTCCCTATTTATCAGATGATCCCATGAACATTTTTTCCTTTCCCAAAGTCCTGTATATTCTTCAGATGTCATCATTTCCACCCATGCCCGTTGTCTCACTCCCAGTCAATATAGCAGAATTAGAGAAATATCAACTCAGCTATGTAAGATGGAGATCAGGTGATGATGTCTTTTGGGACAGACCATATATAAGAGGAGTTGTACCAGCACAGGCCTATACCCATCCAACACCAGATAATGTTATTCTCTGTATGGAAAGCACTCTGCATCAGGATTCAGGCTGCTATCTCACAAGCAGACATATATGGTGCTCTCAGTTTTCATCCACCTCATCTATTTGAAAAGAGGAGAAGATGTGCATGATGTAATGGTTACTATAACACAGCAACACAAGTTCAAATCCTAGATGAGGCTCTTTGAATTTCCTGTGGTACTAATACTCTTAGCTAAGTTATGAATCCAACAATTATTTCTCCAGCTTTAGGTAGATTGAGCTCTTTAATCTTGGTATGGCAACTGGTCTAGAAGGAGTAAAACTCAATTCAAACCAATTAAACTCTGCTTAAAAATTGACCATGAGTCACATCCAGCTTGTGTGGAGGGGTTGGGTAGATACATACATACACACCATAGCAGTCCCTATTCCACTGTTATAACTATGGTCCCTCTAACCCCTAAATTATGATGTAGTATCTATTTCATATTTGATATCGGTTCCTGTTCACCTCTGCATACATTATGTATTTTGATTATCCTGGCCATTTGACTTCACTCAGCAATATATATATATATATATATATATATATATATATTGTAGCTCTTTGGTCATACCATTGGGTCAATATGGTGATCATAGACACCACAGAAGTTAGGTTAGGTTTATTTGTTTAACTACATATCAATTCCTAATGATCTGTCTGAATTTTTGAAATGAGACTTGATGTGCAATATTCCGGTTGTAATTTTTCAGACTGTTGTCCTCATCTGTATTGTTGTTAGTTGAAATATTGTGTTTCAACTAACAACAATAAAGATGAAGACAACAGTTGAAAAATCTTTTTATTTGTCTATAATCATTTGTTTGCATACAGTTCTATCATATTAAGTATTCCTATCTAATAGAAATAATTTGCAAACTATTATATTGCTTAAAGGAACTTTCCTATTAAATAATAATTATTTGTTTACATACTATTATATGGTTTTAAATATTCCTATCTAACAACAATACTGAGCAAGCAATTATATGGTTTCAAGTAATAATAATAGCCTTTTATAAACAATTATAGCTTCAATTAGTTTGGTTTAGTTGTGCTTTATGGCATATCAATCCTTATGGGTTATTTAATGCCAAATTCAGTTTATATATATATATATATATATATATATATATATATATATATATATATATATATATATATATATATATATTTCTAAGTGAATGATTTGTCAGTAATATTATTTTTTAAATGAGCCAGAATTCATTTGTTTGCACACAGTTTAATGGTTTCAAGTATTGCTCTTGTTTGCACAGAGTTAAATGGTTTCAAGCATAATAAATGATTAAATAATTCTATTTGACTCATAGATGGGAGATTGACAGGTACTACCACTCCAGATCAATGAAGGAGTGACTCCAAACTCTCCAAAATTCCAACAGTGAAGCCTCACCACTGGATTAAGTTTAGTGTTTCACTCAGGTTACTCCTTTGGGTGGGGTCAATTACCTCTCTGTATAGGATAAAGTTGGTTTATTCTAAACCCTGCTGACAAAGCCAATAGACTTTACCTTCCAATATTAAGTTTTGAAATTCCAAATATCTTTATTCTTTTAGTGTAAACAGTCAAAATATGGCCTTGGCACACTTCTCAACCATTTGACATAACACATTGTTTCATAAGATTAAAGGATACCTCTAACATGAAAAATTTGGCATTTCTATAAAGACAAGTAGAAGTTAATTTGCAATTAAAAATTAATTAGACGCTTACTCAAAAATAAACAAACAATGAACAAGAGGAAAAAAAACAGTTTATGAACAGTCAAAAGGAAAGATTACTCAGTTCAATTGTAATTAATAATGTAATTTCCAATTTACTACTTAGATACAAAGCAAATTCAATAAAGATTATTTTGTACTGAATTTTATCTAAAAATAAATACTCAGATGACATTACTTCCATTTCTATTGCATCATTTCTTGTACATTGAAAATACATAATTGATTGCAGTTTAGATGTCATTTTCTACCATTAGTGAAAAGATGGAAGATTAAATAAAAAATGAACTGACAGGAAAAAATTTATCTATGCAAAATAATGTTTTATCCATTATAAGCAGCCAAGAGCAATGATATTAAATACTGCCATGTTTGGGTCTTTAAATGGAGCCAATGACATGTACGCCTTAAGGTATGATTTTAAGAATGTTAAGATGGTACATTTGCTAATTCAAATGCAAAAAACTTGGATGATTTGGCAAGAAAATTATTTTTTTTCTTGAATGTTATAAATAGTACATTCTGCTAGGTAAAACCAGAACAATATAGTTCAATATTTTTGTAGAAAATAAGTGAAGCTCTAACTGCAATTCACTGATGAGAAAAAAGAAGCTTCATTCAAAACCCTGGCCAATTTCCTCCATCTGTAGATATTTTTAAATAGATGGCAAACAATTAATAAAAAAAACATATATTCATGATCAGTAAATGTATTTCCTTATCCTCATATCCATTTTTAGGTTATCAGAATCCCCCTTCAGAACATCTCTCTAGATAATGGGAGAATTACTTAACAGTACCCATCTCCTCTCCAAGTAACATAGAAAGGACAAGAATATGTTTAAGAGGACTAAAAAGACAAATCTAATGATATACAATTTAAGGGTCTAAGCGATTGATAGTATAACCCCTGAGGAAAATTATAAGAGGATATTCATCCAACTTGATTTTGGGTTTTTTTTTAAACTTCACAGCCAATGAACAGATCAGATATAGTATGAAATTTTTGTTTAACAACTGAACAGTCTGGTTGGTAGCTTGCTTTATGTCATATCAATGCTTGTTAGTTATTTAATGCCAAATCCTGTTTTTAAATATATGATTTGTAAGGAAATAATTTGTAGGTAATGTTATTTTTAAATGAGTAGAAAAGTTCATTTGTTCACTCATTTAAATGGTCTCAAGTATTCCTATCTAACTCTAATAATTGTTGTACAGTTTCTTTTGTTTTTCTCTCTTTTTTTTCTGGTCATGGTAATTCAATTCACAATTTAATAATTGTATTTAATATCAATAATTTGTTCACTCAGAGTTAAATGGTCTCAAGTATTCCAATCTAACTCTAATAATTGTATTTAATATTAATCATTTGTTTGCATACAGTTAAAAGGTTTCAAGTATTGCTATTTAACATTAGTAATTCTGTTTATCAAGTATTCCTATGTAATACAAATAATTTGCCCACAGCAGTATGTTTTCAAATAACTAATAATAAAAATACTTAGTAAATGATTGAACAGTTCTTTTAACCCATAGATAAGACTCCAACAGGTACTGAACACTCTAGGTTTGTGAAATATATCCTGGACAATTATTCTAACTAATGAGATATTCAAATAGAATATTTCCATATTTTTTCTGCTATATGACCTGGCAAAAATATCATTATTTTGAATAATTTAATCTAGTTTGTTAGAAATTGTTCAGCTCGGAAACAAAAAATATATATCATATCTGTGATTCATTATTTGCAGCAAATTGCAAAACCCAGCAACCTCTAATGAGGCCAAAACCTGCCATAATTCATGGTGGAAATTTTAAATGCTATGTGACTCCAGTTACATCTAATAGTCCAAAGGTTACTGACAGGAAATTCTGACCATTAACCCTTCTTCTTCCAGTTCAAAAGTCAACAGATTATCAAAAGAGTACCCAAGCCATATCAGCTCCTACTTGTAATGTTGAGACTCACTCAAAGTACCTCAATCTCAAAAAATATCTAAAAAGTTTGACACTTCAGTAGTTGTTCCTCTATCTGAATTTGCTGAAAAGTTCTTTGTCTTTCAGATTGAGGGAGATAATATAGCTACTCCCAAGCATTGAAGCCCAAATATACTCATAGCTTCCAATTACAGTGCGTTTGTTCTTCAATGACAGAAAGGAAAATTTCTGGAAGAAACTAAGTCTAAAGCCAGCTATAGGAATCTGAATCAAGTTTGTGAAATAATTTTGAGTCTTCTAACAAGTTACCATCAAACTTGGGTAGTAGACTATAAGTACTACTCAGTCAACTAATTTAAAACCAGCCACACTAGTTTTTGCAAGTCAAAACGTAGAGCTATGATCAATAACAGAAAAAAAAAAAAAAAAAAAAAGAGTTGAAATTAAATATGACTAACTCTTTAATTTTTTCCTGGGTGTTGTACAAGTCACAATCATCTTTTCACTCATTTTTTTTTTCATTGAAATCTTTAATTTCGTATTTTATATTTATATTTTATCAATACATTTGTCCATTCAGATAAATTCACCTTAGTTAAAGAGAAACTCAATAAGTTCAGGTGTGCAAAAACTTTTGCATGGCCATTTTTGGAGGATGTCTCACATCTTCCCTTCCCATTTATAATCTCTACTCCAAAATATGATGATAAGGTAGGGAAATGACTTTAGTAGGGTCAATATTTCATCTGTAGAAAATGCAATATGAAATATCCACTCATAAACTGACAATTATTATGCTGGTGGACTTAATGATATCTATACAAGTCTCCACTCTCCAAGGACCAATAATAACATAATTATATCTGTGATTTACCAACACCAAACAAAAGAAAGAGAAAATGAACTCAATTATACACAAAAGACCTTTAACCTTTTATATACATAATACACATGTAGGTGGTATTACAAGGTGTCACGTGGTGTCCCATTGAGAAGATAGAAATATGATTACTACTATCCTCTTGTTTGAATTAACAGTAGCAAGCCATCAGAGAATGACCGTTAAGAACAGATGTTTGTACTCGGTGACCTCCCTCGGGTCGCCTGACACGGGAAGGAAGAAGGTAGAAGCCAAATGATTGGCTGGGACCCCAAAACGGAAGAGGGGACTCCTTCCCGTCAGCGGAAATAGATAATAAGAAAATCAGTTGTTGGACAGGGTTCGTGGCAGACGGAACCAAAGCCAGTACTCCGGGTAGAAGAAGACAAAAAAATATCTCGGACAAGAAGAAGCCATTTCTTCGAGCCAGTATTAAAAATAGCATAAAGTCTATTAGCCCGTAAAAGAGGAAATATTCTCCACAGGAACTCCATCAAAGAAAAAAGATAAGTAAACTTTGAGACCATTTCTCCTTATACCCAATTTTATATACCCTCTCTCTCTCAATTTGAAGAAAAACGAAAGACAAGAAAAGAAGAAAGACATTTATGTTCATGGACTGTTCATTTATTATATATTTGACACGTTGAAGGTGTATATCTATGCGTAGTAAAAGATTGATATATTTTAATGTTCCCACGTGGTCGAAGTTGTTATTTGCAGTGTCTTCTATGAGTTTGTTATGTCATATTTCTTTTCCAGCTTCTATTCGCCTTATGATATGCTCGCTTAAAATTGTCCTATTAATTCCTTTAAAATATCACACGGGAAACCGGAATTGCCGACTACTAACCCCTCTTAAACTAGTAGACAAATTCACTTACCTAGGAAGCAGCATCGAATCAACCGAAAAGGATATCGAAATGAGGTTAGCGAAAGCATGGACAGCTATCAATAGGCTATCGATTATTTGGAAATCAGACCTAACCGATAAAATGAAACGCAGTTTCTTCCAGGCAGTGGTCACATCGATACTGCTATATGGCTGCACTACATGGACCCTAACAAAACGGCTGGAGAAGAAGCTAGACAGCAATTACACAAGAATGCTACGTGCAATCTTGAACAAGTCCTGGCAGCAACATCCCACAAGACACCAACTGTATGGCCACCTGCCCCCTATCACGAAAACTATTCAAGTTAGACGAACCAGACATGCAGGACACTGCTGGAGAAGCAGGGACGAACTTATAAGAGATATACTCTTATAGACCCCCACACATGGCCGTGCAAAAGCAGGACGACCAGCACGAACATACATTCAGCAGCTATGTGAGGATACGGGATGTTGTCCTGAAGACCTACCTAGAGCGATGAACGATAGGGAGGAGTGGCGAGAGAGGGTCAGGGATATCCGTGCTACCAGCGCGATATGATGATGATGATGATAATTAATATTATTACGTCTCAACCTAGAGGTCCATATCTTCGATTGTCTAGGGGAGGAAGACTAGTGGCCTTGGTGGGTGTGTGTATAGTGTGAAATCTGGAACCCCTTGCCAGCGGCGGTCAGTCTAGCCCTAAATTAATCCCCCACATAATATGCCAGTTCTTATGTGCCCGAGGAAAAAACTCTGAATGAGGACTTATTCTACAAGGGATCAAGTGCCAACCTGCCCCGTCTTCACACGTGCAAAAATAAAGTCCCGTTTTGGGATTTTAAAGAATTTGCCGTCACACAAGGAAAGAATATATAAATATACCCTATGGTAAAATGATGCACATATTGTTCAATAGACAAGCAGTATGTGGAAGGGATACAAAATTAAAAAAGGCTTACTTGATAAGTGTGGGTGATATAACCATATGGCTTTACTGTTCCCTGGTAGGATCAGTGACAATGTCACTACTGTTCAAAAACTAGATGCGAAAAAAAAGTTTGAGAAGGCATTTTTGATCTGTCATGTAACAACCTATGAGGCCCCTAATGGAAATGCCAATTCTCTAAAGAAAATAATCATTTATTGTATCCTTTAAAAATTTACAATAGTTTTAAGCAGTTAAAGACATTTGCATGGTATTTTGATTTTTAACTGCTACACATTACTATTTTTAGCAACTGAATGTTTCAGTTGTATGATGTTCTGCTAAAAATAGTTTGAAAAAAGAAAAAGAAAATTCATAAAAAAGATTGTTAGTGGTACACTTATATATGAGTGATAATGTATTTCATAAAGACAGAATGTTCAGCTGTAATGCAAAAACTGTTTTGTATAATATCTGGAATTTATTTATTTGCAATAGAGAAAAATGTTGCGTAAATATCTTAAAGTATGGTAATTTTATAATTTTTTCCAAAGTTTATAAAATAGGAAAAACAACAAATGAGACATTTTGACAGTGCTAAGTTTAAAACATTCCAGCTTATATTCAATGAAATATTCAATAATGAATCCGAGAATGGAAGAACAAACAGTCTGGGTTAGTTAGGATTTTTTTTATAAGGTTTCTTTCTGAAAATAAGTATTAGTTTCCCTTAACTCATTCTTTAATCTTGTCTTAGTTACAAATTATCATTTTAATTCCATTGTAATCAATTTATACAAGCATGAAAAAAACCTATTTATTCAAAATCAATGAACAGCTTACAATGTTCAATATCATGAGTCTTATTATTTTGCCAATTTATTTGACACTGGTCACTGATTTGTGAAAGCAATATATGATTTGAAATACAGTGTACTGAGCTACTCAACAGTTAGCCATCACAAGATTGGCAAGTGTGAATCAAATCTTCCAGGACATTAGTTTTACTTAATAATGGTTTCTTGTATCATTGGGTTACATATATTATGACACGTGTATTTTCCAAACTTTTTCTCCCACAAGCAGGATATGACACAAGGCCAATTTTTAAGTGGAGTAAAGCTGGTTTGAATTCAGTTTTCCTTCTCTCAGACTGGTTGCCCAACTAAGGCTAAAAAACCCAGTCTGCCCTTTATATATATGTATGATGATGTTATTAGTTTGGCACAAGGTTAGACTAGAAGTAAGGAGCAGTCAATGAGGATCAAATTCTCAAGCAAAGATCTGATAATTGAGCTTGATGATCATTTCAGAATCTGAGTCCTATGAGAGAATGCATTTACCTAAACTCTCCACTATGAGCAGAATATGACACAAGGTTAATTTTTAAGCAGAATAAAGCTGGTTCGATTTCAGAATTTTCCTTTTAGATAGATAGTCTTGTCAAAGCTAAAAAAACAGTCTGCCCTACTATTTACTCATAGCTGAAAGAATAACAAATGGGTTTATCCTTTTCTCAAGCATGAAGAGAAACACAAACAGTTTCATCCAGGATTGCTGATTCCATTCTATGATGATAACCATTAAAATAAGCCCACCTCCTAAATATATGATATGTAAGAAATAGTGAGACAGAGAAGAGGATCCAAATACTGTTCCTGAGCAGTAAGCAATCTGTACTACATTTACTGGATTCATGTTAAAAGTTGCTCATGCCTTCCAAATTTCACCATGGAATGAAGAGAGGCTGTGCCTCATTTCCTCCAGTACACCCAAATATTTTTGTACTTAATACTAATCCATCAAAAGTTTTGATGAGACCAATCATTTATTTTATGAGTAGAATTTATATATATTTTGTGTATTTGAAGTTTAATTTTTCCCTTTTTTTTTACTCATAGAAGTGGTTATTTGATATCAAAACTGTTCTTAAAGATATCAATCAGTATAGTGTTGTTAATGTTTGGACCTCCTACATTTTCTTAAAAGATCTTAAATCTCACCTGAATAATATTAAACTTTAGAAATATGCTAACAGTAGTTGCAGTGAAACTCAAATTATTGTAGATACTATTTTGAAATATGCATAGCATACACAGATATCATAGAAGTTCAAATTATTTCACAATAACACTAGGTACTTCAAACTTTTCTGTCTTGTACCTAACTAAGCTTAGTAAATGTAACAATATATTAACTGTCCTTATTTACATAATAACAGTTTAGGTTGAAATGGGGAATAAAACCCCTGATTTAGTCTTCATTGTTCTACTCTGCTACTAATAAATACTATAAAAGATTATTGTGTTAAAAAATAATAGGAAATTATTTCAACTTCAATTATTTATTATCCTATTGAGAGAATTGTATCTGCATTACACTCGATGATGTGATAGAAGTGAGGATTAAATACACTTGTGATTAGTTTACACCATATTTCCTGTATTTTAGAATTTTCTCTTTAGAATGATGGTTGGTTGGTTGGGGTTTATAGCATATCAACCATTGTAGGTTATTTAATGCCAAATCCTGTTTTTACATATATATTGAATATTTATGTTTTGTAAACACATTTTCATGATAACATTTTTAATCAAGCATGTGCTCATTTTTTTTTTTTGCACACAGTTAAATGGTTTCAAGTATTACTATATAAGTCACAATTTAACATCAGTCATTTCTTTGCACACATAGTTTGTTGATATTTTCATTTTTGAGTGAGTTAGAAGTAATTTGTTTGCATACTTGTATTGCTATTGTTTCTCCACAGTTAAATGGTTTCAATTACTACTATCAAACACTAATAATTCTATTTGATATTAATCTTGTTTGCACACAGTGAAGTAATTACAACTATTACTATTTAACACTAATTATTCTATTCCACACAATTCATTCATTTGTACACAGTCAAATGGTTCCAAGTTTTGCTAATACCAATACTTCAATTTAGGCACACAGTTAAAACGTTTCAAGTATTGTGATTTAACACTAATAATTCAACTCAACATTACTCATTCATTTCCACACGGGTAAGTAGTTCAAAGTACTTCTATGTGTATCTAACAATTCAATTAAACATCATACACAGTTAAATGATCTAACAGTTCTATTTCAAACAATTCAATTTAGCATCAGTCATTTGTTTGCACTGAGTTTAAATTTCAAACAGCTCTATTTGACCTATAGATAGGACTCTATCAGGTGCTACCAATCTGAGCCAGAGTGAACCTGAGAGCAATGGCAATGATGGGGTACTTTGCATTCCCCAAAGCTCCAGCATAATTGGAGTCTCACCATCAGATTGTTTTATGTCATATCATGACACTCTTTGGAAAGGCATCTTACCCTTTTACAGAGATGCAGTCAGTGTATTCTATAGCCCCAGCCAACTGGATTCTTGTTAAGGTGAGGAGGGATGCAACAAATGTACTTTGTTTACCAGGGGGGTCTGCTCTAAATATTTTTACACTTCATTTATGGACAGTTTTGATGATGTCAGTCATTCATATTTCTTGAAGAGGTTATTTAATATCAATTCCATCCTCAATATATTATTGCTCCCATTGGGGTTCCCCGGCTTTAAAAAAAAATCTCATTTGAATAATTAGATATCAAGCCATTAGAAATACCCAACAGCAGTGTCAGGGAAATGTTTCTTCTGAAACAACCATTCATAGAAATTGTAGATTTTTTTATTCTTGCTTTAGAAGAAGAATTAAAATTGTTTTTCTTCTTTTACACATTCATTATCTGTTTAAAAATCTGTTGGATACTGGAAAAAACAAAAACAGGATTGGTCCAAAATGACTGATGTCAGTTCAAGATTGTAATGGTAATATTTTTCAGCTCAATTTGAACAGAAATAAGTAAATTAAAACTGATTATAATATGAAAAGGAACAAAGACTAAAAATATAAAATAAATATATAGTAGAAAACATTAAAGTTTTAATACTTTTAAATTAGATGTTGTTATATTCCTTAACAAATCAGAAAAAGTAAACTTTCATTTCCAACAAGATATTTTTCTGTTTCAAATACAGAAGGCAATATTTACAGCTCCACTGATAATTCTACAAGTATAGATACAGACACCATCTGGATTTGTCATTTTTCCAATTTTCCAATAGCACATTTAATTTGGGTATCTAATGCTGAGACTAAAAATGTCAGCTCATCTTACAATGAAAAAGGGTGACTTACCCAGGCTTGGTGGTTCTCCAGCCAGAAATCATGTACATACTGACAAACAACTGATCTGATTAGTGTTAATATAAACATACAGCTGCCACATCAAAGTTAATCATTGTAATATTATTACAAGATTTTAGAGCCAGGTGTTGAAATCAGCCATCAATAAACTTTCTGGCCCATCAAAGTATCAAGAATTGTGTAACATAATCAAACCAGGCAAGAATTAAAGCCCAAGAGAAACATGTCAATAAAGTTTACAGCATAATACAAATTTGAACTTCTTAATTACTTCCTCTCTCACTTAAGTATCAGCAAAATTTACAATGATAATTTTTGATCTGGCTGTGTAAACTCTAAATAGACATGGAAAAAAATCTATCTTACATTTCTCATGCACTAGTTTTCTCAATGTTGTTAGTCCTACAATCTTATAAAAAATTAAGCCAATCTTTATAAAATTAGCTACTTATACAAAACATTTTTTTAAATTTTTTATCTGCCGAATTCTTGAAAGTGTATGTGCAAAAAACCTAGAAGCAACAATGTTATTTGTTGACTTCGCCAAGACCTTTGATTCCATACACAGAGAGAAGATGGAGCAAATACTACTCACCAACGGCCTACCCAAAGAAACCATTGCAGCCACAATGATGCTATATAGAAATTTGAAAGTAAAAGTCCCCTCCTCGGATGGAGACACAGACTACTTTGACATTATAACAGGTGTGCTGCAAGGAGACACATTGACCCCAAACCTCTTTATCATCTGTCTAGACTATGTGCTTAGAACATCTATTGATAAAATGAAAGATAACAGTTTCAAGCTGACAAAGGAAAGAAGCAGAAGATACCCCGCACAAACAATCACAGATGCGGACTACGCTGATGATTTAATGTTTCTGGCAAATACACTTGCCCAAGCTGAAACCTTGCTACATAGTCTGGAATGAGTAGCTGCAGGTATAGGCTTCCTTGTCAACACACACGACATAATATATATGCTTTAATCAAAGAGGCGACATCTCCACTCTAAACGGTAGCTCTCTGAAACTAGTAGACAAGTTCACATACCTAGGAAACAGTGTCTCATTAACACCTGACTAGCATGGACAGCTATTGATAGGCTATCAGTCCTATGAAAGTCAGACCTGACTGATAAAATGAAACGCAGTTTTTCCCAAGCAGTGGTCATGTCGATACTGCTGTATGGAAGCACTACATGGACACTAACTAAACGTATGGAGAAAAAGCTTGACAGTAATTATACAAGAATGCTGTGAGCAATATTAAACAAGTCCTGGAGGCACCACAAAGTAGCAGCTGCACGACCACTTACCACCCATCATGAAAACTATCCAAGTTAGACGAACCAGATATGCGAGACATGGCTGGCGAATTAGGGATGAACTTATAAGTGACATACTCCTGTGGACTCCTTCAAAAGCAAAGGCAGGACAACCAGCTAGAACCTACACACAACAGCTCTGTGCCAATACAGGATGTAGCCTTGAAGACCTATCGAGAGTGATGGACAATAGAGAAGAGTGACAGGAGAGGGTCAGGGAGATCCACGCTGGCGGCGCAACATGATGATGATGATGAAACAAAACATATGGCTTACAAGAGTATCTGCAGGAATAGCCCTCACTGTAACTTATCCAAAATAGTTAATATGACAATGGTCAACAAGTCAAGACAACAGAACAAATTCTCTTGACTCTTTCTTGCCATCTGTCCTGATAAGTCTTCTTTTTAAGTCCTCTAGACAGCACCCAGCGTCTGCACAATTAATGAATATAAGTTTTTCTGGTTGGTTGTGTTTTATGCTATATCAACCCATATCATATACATATATTCATATACATGGGACCTATGTGCCTGTTGATATTTCTACTACTAATAATGTGTTCTTTTTTGTTTCATATTTGAAAATAGTATACTACAACAACTATTAATCACAATGCCTTGCACAAAAGAGGAAAAAATATTTTGCGTCACTATTCATTTGGAGATAAAATCATTCAAAACTGTGCAAGTAAAATTTTGCAGGAAGTTTAACTTGAACAATTATCCCCAGAAAAGCCAAATTTATCATTGGGTACACAAATTTCAAGCCACAGGGTTAATAAATAACCTCGATAAGAAGGCAGAAAATCCCAGATCAGGCAGGAAGTTGACTGTTAAATGTCCAGACAATGTCGAAGCAGTGAGAGATTCTGTTGAAAGGAGTCTGAAAAAGTCCCTCCGAAGACATTCCCAAGAACTTGGTTATTCATGTCATCATTGCAAAAAATCTTATATAATCCAGATCAAGCATAAACTGACACCAGCTGACATGGAAAAACGTTTAGTGATGTGTTGGTGGTTCAAGAAC